>WWET01000981.1:306023-324995 GCA_011038615.1 Limnodynastes dumerilii
ACACACACACCTATATACACATATATATATATATATATATATATACACACACACATACACACACCTATTAACCAGTAACATGCCGTTGATAGGCTACCTGCCACTTTCAAGGCTTAAGGATTTTCTGCTGTGTTGGCCAATGAAAGTCTCTGTATTAGGAGATATATACCCTGTTTCTCATGAAATAAGCCCTATCTTGATTTTTCATATTTTCTGAAATAAGCCCTAGTCACGTGCAGTGCGTCCTGACTCCACTGAGATGGCACTGAACCCCAGCTTCAGCTGTCTAACTCAACCACAGATCCACCACCAAGTTTCATCTCCCCATACCAAAATACAACCTAAATACAAGATGGGATAATACACTGCTAACCTAAATACAAGAGGGGATAAATAAATAAACAAAAAAATAAATAAAAAAAATAAGCCCTACCCCGAAAATAAGCCCTAGTGCCTTTTTGGGGGAAAGACGGTACTTGTTTAACAGGCCTTGGAGGCACCCCTTAGTGTCTCCAAAAATAGCTTCTGTGGTCCCAGATCAAGTTTGCAAACAGAGTTATACAGAATGGCAGTTGCTCCAATCAATTTATAGTTTAATTCAGTTGGCCTTCATTGCATGCAAACAGCCTTAACATTTCCACATGTGATTGCTGACAGTGTACTTTAACTATTGCAGGATGACAGATCACTAAGTCCATATGACTGAAATGCTAGCGTTACAGACTTACAGGGTACCCCATTCACATTTGTTTGTTCACATGGGTTGTGTGAATCGCCTGCACCCCCTGCTCTGACATCACTGCCCAGAATGTTGATTCATCACTTACATGCAGATATATCAAAAAAGTGACTATGAGCTCCATTTACTATCTTTGCTTTCATTTGAAATTTAAGTTTTCTTTATTTACAATGCTATCATCACCATGGAAACTATAGTGACAATAGCATTAACACTAACAATCGCCGGCCCGCTCTAATGAATCGGTATCGGCGCAGATTGTTAAAATTCTGAAGATGGTGTTAGTGAGAATTCCAGCGGTGTCCCCATATAACCCTTTTTCCTCCCCCTAATAGCTGTTAATAGAGAAAAAGGGGGGTATATATCGGGAGACCGCTGGAATACATTTAAAAGCTGAAAAGTATAAAAAAATATATATATAACTTTTTTCATTAATAAATAAATGTATTTATTAAATGAAAGAAAGAAAACAAACAAAGAAAGCGTGTTAAAATTTACCTGACCAGGCGACGCATCTGCAGCCCTTGCGCAGTGTTTTTGCCTTTCGGCACTTGAAATTTTTCAAGTCCCAAAATGCAGCTACTGCACATGCTTAGTTTCCGAGCGAGGCCGAACGATGTCTGGGAAGGGCTCGCTGACCATTGTGGGACCTCGTCGGGAGGTAAGTTTTTGAAAAATATGGTGCCCGATATTGCAAGGCTCGCTGTAAGGTTCAGCGAGTCTGGCAAACATGATTAGCGCTTGGTGCGCTGATCTTTGTAAATGGAGACCTATAGAACAAAACATTTTTTTAATTTTTTTTTTGTTATGTTAAGTATTGGTGACAAGATTTATGGGCTAAGAAAATATTATAAGCAACATTTCAATTCACTATAAATAAGTGCTGAGAATATTGTCTATGAAGTGACTCATGGTGTCATTGTTTTTTGATGAATTGAGTGAATAGTGTCTAGGGTCATTCATGTTCTACATGTATGATGTTTGCCCCTCCCATGTGGACCTTGGTAAGGTAAGGTAAGGTAACCAGTGGAGTACCCCAGGGTTCTGTACTTGGACCAGTGCTATTTAATATCTTTATAGGTAATATTGCCTGTGGTATTGAGGGGAAAATATGCCTTTTTGCAGATGACACCAAGATATGTAACAGAATAGACATGCCAGGTGGGGTACAGAAAATGAGGGATGATCTAGGTAGACTGTAGGAATGGTCAAGAGTGTGGCAACTGCAGTTTAATGCCAAAAAATGCAAAATCATGCACTTGGGGCACAAAAACCCAAAGGCTCAATATTTCCTTAATGGCATTACATTAGAATCTACAGAGGAGGAAAGGGATCTAGGAGTCATTATTTCCAGTGACTTAAAGGTAGCCAAGCAATGTAACAAAGCAATGAGAAAGGCAAGTCAGATGCTTGGTTGTATAGGGAGAGGAATTAGTAGCAGAAAGAGAGAAGTAGTGATGCCCCTTTATAGATCATTGGTACGACCTTACCTAGAATAATGTGTTCAGTTCTCGAGGCCATATCTCCAGAAAGACATAAATACATTAGACACTGTGCAAAGAAGAGCCACTAAAATGGTCCATGTCCTGTGTCACAAATCATACCAAGAAAGGCTAGAGAACTAAATATGTATAGCTTGGAGCAGAGAAGGGAGAGGGGGGACATGATAGCAGCTTTCACATATATCAAGGGTTGTGACCGGCTAGAGGAGGGAAGCATTTTTCAAAGGAAGAGATATAGGAACACGAGGGCATGAATATAAACTGGAGGGTGGTAGAGGAAAAGTATGAAAGTATGAAAAAATTACTTCACTGAAAGGGTGATAGATAAGTGGAATAATCTCCCATCTGAGGTGGTTGAGGCCAATACAGTAGAACAGTTTAAACATGCTTGGGATAACTATAAGGATATCCTAAATTACGGGTAAATAGGGTCTATGGTCAGTATAGTTTTGAGCAGATGGAGCAATGGGCAGACTGGATGGGCCATGTGGCTCTTATCTGCCATCACTTTCTATGTTTCTATGTTGCTTATGAGAATGTGGGCTTACTTTAAATAAACTTCTGATTCCCAGTGATATTTGAGTATGTTAAGCGTAGGGGAATCTCTGCAAAGGTTCAGTTTTTTTTCCATCTCCTTAGTTTTTGCTCTATAGTCAACTCTGATGGTACATAAAATAAAAAACTGTGCTTTATGGACTACTGTGCAAGCATTTCTGAACAGGTTAGTGCATCAAAACTGTGCTTGTATACATGGGAAATTTTTACATTCATGAATAAGTACAGATTTTTATGTTATTAAAGCTAAAAGGTTATAAACAGCAAGTTATTCTCCCAGATTTAGGAGCACCACCAACAACAAGAAAAAGAAATGCACACAAATGGACAAACCATGTTGCTATGTGGTTGATGAAAGTTAATTGATTTACAGTGTTTATCTAAATGCTGGGAATATACTTGGCTTTTTCATTATATGCACACAGATGCTGAATACTTCTTTTTAAACTTCTTCCCCATAGTGTCTAACCACAGAAGGATGTCCGTGTGATATTGGGTCTCAAATCATTTGGACAATTAAATATCAGGTATCAAAATAATGATGACAGGGAGGAGTATTTTGCAAAACAGAAGGAGGCTAAAAAGGTCATCAGAGCAGCAAAGGCACAAACTGAGGAAAAACTGGCCCACTTGACACAAAAAAGAGACAAAAGCTTTTTTAGGTATATAGATGAAAGGCGAAAAAATAAGGAGGGTATAGTAATGCTCAAAACGGAGAGTGGGATTCTTGTTGAGGGTGAAAGGGCTATGGCGGATTATCTTAACAAGTATTTCTGTTCAATATTCACAAAAGAAAGAGAGGGGAAGGGACCACTTTTGAATGGGAAAACTATTAATACAATGGGGGCAATTACTACTACTTTCACTGAGGAGCAGGTATTAAAAGAACTTTCAAAACTGAAAGTGGACAAATCAATGGGACCAGATGGGATACATCCGAGGATACTTGGGATAAATATAAGGATATCCTAAATCTCAGTCTAATTTAAGGGTAATTAGGGACTAGGGTCAGTATAGTTTTAAAAAAACAACTTGGCAGACTGGATGGGCCATGTGGCTCTTATCTGCCGTCACTTTCTATGTTTCTATCAGAACAGTGTACGTTTAACTATAGGTAGAATACAACACTGTGTGACCTGAATCTTATGGTAAAACCTATCATTTAAAGCAGGGGTGTCAAACTCAAATTCATCGGGGGCCGCATCAGCAGTTTGGTCCCCATCAAAGGGCCGGTTGTATCTGTAGGTCTATGTGTCCACTCTATGTGCCCAGCCATCTGCCCCCTTTTACAGTGCCCAGCCATGCGCCCCCTTTTATAGTGCCCAGCCATCTGCCCCCTTTTATAGTGCCCAGCCATCTGCCCCCTTTTATAGTGCCCAGCCATCTGCCCCCTTTTATAGTGCCCAGCCATCTGCCCCCTTTTATAGTGCCCAGCCATCTGCCCCCTTTTATAGTGCCCAGCCATCTGCCCCCTTTTATAGTGCCCAGCCATCCCTTTTATAGTGCCCAGCCATGTGCCCCCTTTTATAGTGCCCAGCCATGTGCCCCCTTTTATAGTGCCCAGCCATGTGCCCCCTTTTATAGTGCCCAGCCATGTGCCCCGCCCCCTAGTCCCCAGCCATGTGCCCCCTTTTATAGTCCCCAGCCATGTGCCCCCTTTTATAGTGCCCAGCCATGTGCCCCCTTTTATAGTGCCCAGCCATGTGCCCCCTTTTATAGTGCCCAGCCATGTGCCCCCTTTTATAGTGCCCAGCCATGTGCCCCCTTTTATAGTGCCCAGCCATGTGCCCCCTTTTATAGTGCCCAGCCATGTGCCCCCTTTTATAGTGCCCAGCCATGTGCCCCCTTTTATAGTGCCCAGCCATGTGCCCCCTTTTATAGTGCCCAGCCATGTGCCCCCTTTTATAGTGCCCAGCCATGTGCCCCCTTTTATAGTGCCCAGCCATGTGCCCCCTTTTATAGTGCCCAGCCATGTGCCCCCTTTTATAGTGCCCAGCCATGTGCCCCCTTTTATAGTGCCCAGCCATGTGCCCCCTTTTATAGTGCCCAGCCATGTGCCCCCTTTTATAGTGCCCAGCCATGTGCCCCCTTTTATAGTGCCCAGCCATGTGCCCCCTTTTATAGTGCCCAGCCATGTGCCCCCTTTTATAGTGCCCAGCCATGTGCCCCCTTTTATAGTGCCCAGCCATGTGCCCCCTTTTATAGTGCCCAGCCATGTGCCCCCTTTTATAGTGCCCAGCCATGTGCCCCCTTTTATAGTGCCCAGCCATGTGCCCCCTTTTATAGTGCCCAGCCATGTGCCCCCTTTTATAGTGCCCAGCCATGTGCCCCCTTTTATAGTGCCCAGCCATGTGCCCCCTTTTATAGTGCCCAGCCATGTGCCCCCTTTTATAGTGCCCAGCCATGTGCCCCCTTTTATAGTGCCCAGCCATGTGCCCCCTTTTATAGTGCCCAGCCATGTGCCCCCTTTTATAGTGCCCAGCCATGTGCCCCCTTTTATAGTGCCCAGCCATGTGCCCCCTTTTATAGTGCCCAGCCATGTGCCCCCTTTTATAGTGCCCAGCCATGTGCCCCCTTTTATAGTGCCCAGCCATGTGCCCCCTTTTATAGTGCCCAGCCATGTGCCCCCTTTTATAGTGCCCAGCCATGTGCCCCCTTTTATAGTGCCCAGCCATGTGCCCCCTTTTATAGTGCCCAGCCATGTGCCCCCTTTTATAGTGCCCAGCCATGTGCCCCCTTTTATAGTGCCCAGCCATGTGCCCCCTTTTATAGTGCCCAGCCATGTGCCCCCTTTTATAGTGCCCAGCCATGTGCCCCCTTTTATAGTGCCCAGCCATGTGCCCCCTTTTATAGTGCCCAGCCATGTGCCCCCTTTTATAGTGCCCAGCCATGTGCCCCCTTTTATAGTGCCCAGCCATGTGCCCCCTTTTATAGTGCCCAGCCATGTGCCCCCTTTTATAGTGCCCAGCCATGTGCCCCCTTTTATAGTGCCCAGCCATGTGCCCCCTTTTATAGTGCCCAGCCATGTGCCCCCTTTTATAGTGCCCAGCCATGTGCCCCCTTTTATAGTGCCCAGCCATGTGCCCCCTTTTATAGTGCCCAGCCATGTGCCCCCTTTTATAGTGCCCAGCCATGTGCCCCCTTTTATAGTGCCCAGCCATGTGCCCCCTTTTATAGTGCCCAGCCATGTGCCCCCTTTTATAGTGCCCAGCCATGTGCCCCCTTTTATAGTGCCCAGCCATGTGCCCCCTTTTATAGTGCCCAGCCATGTGCCCCCTTTTATAGTGCCCAGCCATGTGCCCCCTTTTATAGTGCCCAGCCATGTGCCCCCTTTTATAGTGCCCAGCCATGTGCCCCCTTTTATAGTGCCCAGCCATGTGCCCCCTTTTATAGTGCCCAGCCATGTGCCCCCTTTTATAGTGCCCAGCCATGTGCCCCCTTTTATAGTGCCCAGCCATGTGCCCCCTTTTATAGTGCCCAGCCATGTGCCCCCTTTTATAGTGCCCAGCCATGTGCCCCCTTTTATAGTGCCCAGCCATGTGCCCCCTTTTATAGTGCCCAGCCATGTGCCCCCTTTTATAGTGCCCAGCCATGTGCCCCCTTTTATAGTGCCCAGCCATGTGCCCCCTTTTATAGTGCCCAGCCATGTGCCCCCTTTTATAGTGCCCAGCCATGTGCCCCCTTTTATAGTGCCCAGCCATGTGCCCCCTTTTATAGTGCCCAGCCATGTGCCCCCTTTTATAGTGCCCAGCCATGTGCCCCCTTTTATAGTGCCCAGCCATGTGCCCCCTTTTATAGTGCCCAGCCATGTGCCCCCTTTTATAGTGCCCAGCCATGTGCCCCCTTTTATAGTGCCCAGCCATGTGCCCCCTTTTATAGTGCCCAGCCATGTGCCCCCTTTTATAGTGCCCAGCCATGTGCCCCCTTTTATAGTGCCCAGCCATGTGCCCCCTTTTATAGTGCCCAGCCATGTGCCCCCTTTTATAGTGCCCAGCCATGTGCCCCCTTTTATAGTGCCCAGCCATGTGCCCCCTTTTATAGTGCCCAGCCATTTTTTAACACAGAAGCAGAATCGGTAATACAGGGCTCTTACGGGAGCCCTGTATGAACAAATCAGTCTCTGTGAATGACAGTGAGGGTCACTGTCATTCATAGGAACAGATTTGGTCATACAGGGCTCCCGTAGCATCGCTGTATTACCAGCACTGCTTACATGGACACGTGACTGCCGGGAGAGGAACAAACAGAGTGGGAGTGCCGCGGAGGAAGGGAGCAGAGACAAGGTAAGAAAGAAACAATAATAAGAGGGTCTGAAATATGGAGACTGAACAAGAGGGGCAGAAATATAGAGGCAGGACAATAAAACAGGGACAAAAATATGGATATTGTACAATGGGTGTGGGTCCCCACAACGAAAGTCTGATTTGCGAAAAATCTGATTCCTCCCAGCCAGTTGCGAACTGGCTGGGATTTCGATTGCATATGCAAGGAGCAGGCATTCGATCCACGGAGCACCGAAAGCTCCTTTCGCCGAAATGGTAGGTAAAAATAGTCCCTTCCCTAATTCTAACCCTAACCCACCCCTCTCGCCACCCTAACCCTAACCCTCCTTTCCTGGCAGCCTGACCCTAACCCTCCCTCCCCTGCAGCCTGACCCTAACCCCCCATCTACCGCAGCCTGACCCTAACCCTCCATCTACCACAGCCTGACCCTAACCTTCCTTTCCCTGCAGCCTGACCCTAACCCTGACCCACACAAATAATTTACTTACCTGTTCCAGGTCCGGCGATAGCAGCGGCGGAGGTCCAGTGGAGGTATATCGCAGACGGCGGAGGGATATCGGTAAGTGCAAAAGTGAATGTGTGTAGTATGCCGAACAGCATACTCACCCATTCATTAAAAAAAGTGTAAATTGGAAACTATTTGAAAAAGGGACATCCGAAAAGGAACTTTCGGATGTCCCTTTTTTCGGAAAGAGATTTTAGTACTGGAGATTGTAAACGCTGTACAATAGGGGCAGAAATGGAGGCTGGACAGCAGGGTCAGAAATATGTCGGCTGGGCAGTAGGGGCAGAAATATGGAGGCTGGACAATAAACTGAGCAGAAATATGGAAGCTGGACAATAAACTGGGCAGAAATATGGAAGCTGGACAATAAACTGGGCAGAAATATGGAGGCTGGACTATAAACTGGGCAGAAATATGGAATCTGGACTATAAACTGGGCAGAAATATGGAGGCTGGACTGTAAACTGGGCAGAATTATGGAGGCTGGACTGTAAACTTGGCAGAATTATGGAGGCTGAACAATAAACTGGGCAGAATTATGGAGGCTGGACAATAAACTGGGCAGAAATATGGAGGCTGGATAACAGGAGCAGAAATATGGAGGCTGGACAATAAACAGGGGCAGAAATATGGAGGCTGGACTATAAACTGACAGAATTATGGAGGCTGGACAATACAATAAACTGGGCAGAATTATGGAGGCTGGACAATAAACTGGGCAGGAATATGGAGGCTGGACAATAAACTGGGCAGAAATATGGAGGCTGGACAATAAACTGGGCAGAATTATGGAGGCTTGATAACAGGGGCAGAAATATGAAGGCTGGATAACAGGGGCAGAAATATGGAGGCTGGACAATAAACAGGGGCAGAAATATGGAGGCTGGATATAGAAACCGGGGTAGATATATGGAGGCTGGACACAGAAGCAAGGGCAGACAATATGGTGGCTGGACATAGAAGCAGGGGCAGATATATGGAGGCTGGACATAGAAACAGGGGCAGATATATGGAAGCTGGACAAAGAAACAGGAGCAGATATATGGAGGCTGCAAAGTAATAAGGGGCAGACAATACGGAGGCTGGACATATAATAAGTGGCAGACAATATAGAGGCTGGACATATAATAGGGTTCTGACAATATGGAAACTGGATATATAAACGGGCATACATATGGAGACTGGACATATAAAAAAGGGCCTGACTTAAGGATCTGGGCATATAATAAAGGGCAGGCACCTCTGGGCGGTGCAAGACACACTCTCTTCCCCAGACACACCCACTGGATGGTAGAAGACACACCCCCTCTACCATGCCACAAACATTTTGTCCCTCTTTCCAATTTTCAAATGTTGGTAACAAGTGGTAACAAAAGTGCAACAAAAATGTTTTTAAAAATAAATAAGTGTAAAGAAATAAGAAAATAAGATTCTTCCTCATTTTACTTATTGCACAAATGCAACAGATTGTGTGATTTAAAGGTGATCTACCCCCCCCCCCCCCCCCCCCCCCCTCAGCCCCCCCCCCCCCTCCTGCCTGATTCAGTGCAGAAATCTGTATTCTTATATCTTGTAATTTACCTAGTGGATATGGCTTACTGATGTGAAAATAATTGTGTTTGTGGTAACGTTTTCTCTCTTTCTTAAATTTTAACTATGCCACATTTGCTACCAATTTGAGTTCTTGTTTTTGAACACTTTGCAGTCTGGAAAAAGTTTGTACTTAGTTAAAAAAAAAATAAAAAAAAAAAATAAAAAAAGCTAGACTATGGTTATATATTATGCTAAAATGACTTCAGAAGGTCTGACCTGAAAGAATTTATTATTTCCACTGAGTGTTTCCTGCCAAATTTTTGAAACAATTATGATCTTTTTCACTTTTGCTTACTTTACTTACCGGTACTTTTTACATTTTTAATAAGGATACAGACTAAAGGCCGTATTCAGAGATCCGCTTGTTAAAAGTACGCAAATATACGCACGGCCGTTGCAAGGCGATACCCATTACACTCCACTCACACGGACGGGTTGACAGTGACTTACTAGTGCCTCGACCACCCTTATCTTTAAGTGTGCATTTCCTTGCGTATAATGCCTCCGTACGTACGTATCTAACTAACCGCGCCCTCAAATGGTCATTTAAATGCTTCCCCCCACCCACTTACACGGATCTTTCTCCGGACGGATTATAAACACACCCCCTACGTACGGATCTTTCCATGTGCGATTTACAAGTCAGTACCTAATGGACTTCCGTGCGTAATATCAACGTACATTACGTAAATGTAGTTGCTACGCATGCGCAGTTAATCAGATCGTAAAAATACGCACGGAACTTCTCGCAAAAATGGATCTCTAAATACGACCCTAAAGCACAACTGTGCTGTAAAGTTTTTAATTTAGGGAAATAGATATCATTGGGTTAAAAACATTGGACCTGATTCACACTTAAGAACGCGATAGGTTCCTAAATATACGGAACTAATAGCAATGAAACTCCCTCGGCACGCCCCCGGTTTTCAGGTTCTTATGTGACTTGCGAGTGCCATAGGGCTCCCTTAACTGTAGGTTCGCATTTGAATGCGTAGGGCGTCTACTTAGGAACTTAACTGCATAACCGCGCCTTAATTTGGTCATTTAAATGCCTCTCTCCAACCAAATCTTCGCATCTGCCGAGTTCATTATGCGTGGAACGCCCATTTTTGCATATGTTACTACGAACCTATAGATTTTAAGTTCATAGTATATAAGCACGGAATTTGCAAACTTAATTCCAACACAAATAGCGTATAAAAGTTACTACGCATGCGCAGTGCATCCGTTCTTAAATATACGCACCTAAAATCATAAGAATTCTTAAGTGTGAATCGGGTCCATTGTTCATAGGAAGTGCCCAGTACAGTAGGTGAGCGTGCTTGGTCTTCTTCATATGCAAATAACTGAGAGGGAATATGTTTGAACCATCACTTTTAACTGTACAAAACAAGATCTCACTATTCTATTTTAAATAATCCCATTTCTCTTCCTACTATATTAGATTTATTTTCTTAAAATTTAGCTTGTGTTTTTCTTTATGCTGTATGTTTTATTTTTCAATTTTAGATTGTTTACTACTGGCATTTTCATTCTAAATGAAAACAATGTTTACAATATAATTATAAAAGCATCCAAGAAAATGGTAAACTGATCGCTTAATTAAAGTAGATAATATTTCATGAACAGTCCTCGCTAATTCTTTCATTGTGGGTAGAAAGGGTAGAAGGTATTTTAACCAATGGTGTAAAATGTAGGTTTTTTTTTTATATATATATTAGTAGAAAAAAATGACATATCATAGGGAAGTAGTAATTAATGCTCCTCTCAGGGCATTGACACTGCAGTCTCTGTTTGCTCTATTTACTAATTATCTTGTGTCTTTGTTTTATCGTAAACAGGGCAGACACTGGTTACTTCTGTATGTCAAACACAATTACTTTTACTTTTTACATGCTGTATCATTGGAATTTTCCAAATGTCTGCTGGTAACCAGCCTTACCGTGAAACAGAATTTATTCCTTATTGCTAGACGTAATAAACCTAGAAACATACAAAGTGACGGCAGATAAGAGCCACATGGCCCATCCAGTCTATTCATTTGTATATTTAAAATTATACTGAACCATATTGTACTATAAATTTAGTTTGAGATTTAGGATATACTTATATTTATCCCAAACATGTTTAAACTGTTAGCCCCAACCATCTCAGATAGGAGACTATTCCACTTATCTATCTCCCTTTCAGTGAAGTCATTTTTCTGCACATTTCCTCTGAAGCGACCACCCTCCAGTTTATACTCTTGCCCTCTGATACACCTCCTCCTCTGAAACATGCAACATTCCTCCACCTGGTTTTCACTCCTTGATATATTTGAAAGCTGCTATCATATTTCCCCCTCTGCCTTCTCTGCTGCAAGCTATTCATGTTTAGTTCCTCTAGCTTTTCTTGGTATGAATTGTGACACATGCTATTTACCATTTTAGTTGCTCCTCTTTCCACAGCCTCTAATGTATTAATATCTTTCTGAAGATATGGCCTCAAGATCTGAACATATTGTTCTGGGTGAGGCTGTTCAATGACCTATTTATTTATTATTTATTTATTTATTAACAGGTTTTTATATAGCATTATCAGATTACGTAGCGCTTTACAATTTTAACAATCTTTCTAACAAGACTAGGTGGTAACAGACAGACTGAGTAGATAAGAGGGACCTGTGCTCAAGTTTACAGATCTCAGAGGGAAGCTATAGATGCATGCAGTGGGTGGGGCTTAGTGATGTGATTTATGCAAATCACGTCATTAAGCCCCGCCCCTTGACTAATACGTACCCGTTTTTAGCTGTAATAGTGATCAGGGCAGGGCTTGATGGTGCAAATAGCATCATCAAGTCCATCCCTGTCCCTAGCAACACTAGTATACTAGTGTTGCTAGACAGGGGTCAGGACTTAAGTCACTTGCAGGAGATTTGCAGGCTCTCCCTGGATACCGTGAGAACTGCCCAAATTTCGTGAGTCTCCCGGACATTCCGGGAGAGTCGGCAACCCTGGTTTACATCCTATAGGACATTGGGGAAGGACACATAAGGGCAAGTGCTATGTATCACACAATGGACCAGCGAGCTTGTATGGTAAAATTTCTCAGTGATCTGTATGATCCAGCCACACAGCAGTGTTGTTAGCAGAACTGAAGATCATTTTAGAATGGAAAGAAAAAGTTTCTAAGTTTGTTAACCAAAAGGAAAACAGAATCGCAAAGTAGTTGTAAATAGATTAGACATGTTAAGAAGTAGGCTGAGAAATTTGGTATGCTTGTCTGAATAGGGTGCACTTGAAAGTTAGAGCATAAGCTTAATGGGTGGGGTTTTATGGAGTTTTTCCTATCTGTTCTGATTGATTGTTCTCTTGCTGTTAATATTGATTTTTTTATTTTATTTCCCCACTGCTCCTGCATTACTTCCATGTGCCTCCACTCTGCCAAAGAACCACTTACACATTTCCCCCATTTCTTCTAAAATCCAGCACCTTTGTTTTTGTGTGGTACAGATGTCTCTCTGTTGTTATACTAAGCTATTCTGCTTGATGATCAATGGATCCTTAGTTCTTACCCACACTGAGATTCTTTAACCAATTGCAAAAGTACCTCCAGCTGCAATACAAAACAGCTAATACATTAAAATACTATCTCCAAATAGAACATAATAAGAGACTATGGGCCCCATGTGCGTAGCGTATTTACGCCAGCATATGATGCACTCCCCTTGGTCGTACTTACTCTTGCCATCTTACGCCGAGCAAATCCTACCTCAACTTTTCTGATCGTAACTGCGGGCGGCCATAAGCTCCTTGCGTAGTTACGACGCTTAGCACGCCCATACTGTACGATTTAAATGCCTCACCCCAACCTCGGTGCGTATTTACGAAAATCGTATGCCAGGCACGCCCTCTCGAGCATAGTTACGCAGGTGGTACGCACAAGGCCCGTACGCTCAGAATTTCTGAGCGTATGATGAGCGTAACATCTGCCCCGAGCCTGCGCAGTAAGTACAAATGTCCGTTTTTACGCTTACCAAACGCACACGAGTGTAGGTCTGGATCAGGCCCTATGTTTTTAAATGACAGGTGTACCCATGGCTTCTACACACATGGTATAAAGTGGGTACTCTATGTAACACAGTTTTGTCCTTAGAAACAGGCTGAATTCTTGTATTGTACCAGTGTTTTCAGTGGCAGATCCCAGGATTTAGCCAATATGGAGACATTCCAGTACCCCTGCCAGAAAAGGTAGGGTTAAATTGTCATCAGAATTTCCTGCAAATTCTGCAATTTATCAAACACTACTAAACAAGCGATAGCTAGAGACAAGCTTACTGTATCTATTTAATTGCTTATTATGTAACCATAGACAATGGAAAAATCTGATTGTTTAATCATGATAAAGTTTAACAGTAGAAATCAAAATACAGCATTCTACAGTTGTACTAGGAAACCGTGGACAGAAATAACTTTTCTCTGAAGTTGTTTTGTAACATTTATGGATGTTTTCAGGTATTGTCTCAACAAGCTTCTTGGACTGACATTTTGATCTGCAGAAGCAATGTCTATGTATACTTATGACCTCATTGAAAAGGAAGAGCTTTTATAGCATTCTAAGCAAAAAGTGGCATGAATTTGATAAGATATTTGCTTTTATTTTTTTTTAAGCTACTCAAAGAATAAATAGTATGCCGGGCTTTCTTTACTTAAAATAAAACTCACACATTTGTTGAAACAATGGATTAATTTGAGATCTAGATCAATAAATGAGACACAAAGCAGGTACTGTGTAGGGGAAAACAAGCTTTCTTTTCGTTTCAATACATTTAAGTGCCTTTAAAAAAAATGAAAATAAAAAAAAGTAATAAGTTAAAGATATGTGTGGAAAAAAATTGAAGGTGGTGCCCAATTAAAGTGTGCAATAGAGGTTTGTAGACTCCAAGAAGAATTCTGTAGGCAACAAAGTCTTAGTACATGCCTTACATTTGTATAAAGGAAGAAAAGGAATGCTATATTGGATCCATATCAGTGATTATTGACATGTATCTTCGCTCCTAAAATAAACTTTTCTGTCCTGCAAATCTGGTGAGCTCTTTCTTCAATGAGGTCTAAAGTTTCCGAGCTTTTCTCTTCTGCATATGCACAATGAATGTTTATGCCCAGAAGACAGAAAACCAGAGGATGTTAATGTCACTGAAGAATGAGCCTGACCAGGATTACTGGGGACAAGTAAAATGGCAATGCCACTGGAGAAGACTTGTTTTGAATATCACATACCTACTGTACCAAGTAGGACATATAAGAGACGCTGGCCCAGTGCTGGGGAAATTGGTTATATCTCCAGTGCTATGATTTTCTATATGTCACAAAAAGAGGGAGCATGCATATCTATAATCTATAAATCCATTTATTCAATTATTGTCCAACATGAAACATCGGTTTCTGAGGAATTCTTGGGGCTTAGTGACTATTGGATTTGTTTAACTTTAGTGCCCCATCACCCAGTCACTATAATTATATACTTATTATATACTTTTATTTAGAATATTCATTTTATTGCCTGCTTCTATTTTCTTTATTATATTAATTCATTTTTTATTACTTTTAGTTTTATGCTGACGGTTCTTTTTGGCCATGCATATCCTGTGACAGAACAGTCAAACATTTTGCTTCCGAAATATAGTTAATAAGCAGGGCACACACTACCGATAATTGTGCAGATCACTCAATAAAATAGCAGTTTCAGCAGATATCTTCCCAGTGTGTATTGTCCAACGATGCTGCAGAATCATCTGGAACAGCATGGGAAGGAACAATCCAGTGGGGAAATCATTTCAGTGTGTACTCTGCAACATAGTCGTTTACTAAAGCGGTAATATGGCCAGATTCGCTAAGCTGCAGGTTTGGAAAAGTGGAGATGTTTCCCATAGCAACCAATCAGATTTTAGCTGACATTCTCTAGTATGTAAAAAGAAAGTGAGAGCTAGAATCTGATTGGTTGCTATATGCAACATCACCACTTTTCCAACCCGCAGCTTAGTAAATCTGGCCCGTGATGTTAGATCGTTACTGAATCTTACATTCCCAGCTTAAAGCTGGCCATACACTAGACGATTATCAGCCCGATTTCCCAATTATTGGGTGATCGGGCAAATAATCGCTCTAGTGTATGGTACAGATCAATTTTTGAAACGTCAAATAAACTCACCAGAAACGCTCTGGTGCGATTATTTGATCGTTCAGCATGTTTGATTTAAAACGATATTTTAAAACGATATTTTAAGGGAGCCAATCAGCAAGCTGAATGGCTCCCTATCCTTGTAATAGACACTGCAGCTGATCTATGTATAAAGCTGCTCTGACAGCTAGAAGTATACCTTCAAAGCTGTCAGAGCAGCATAGTGCATAGATCTGCAGCAGCGTCTATTGCAGGGAATAGTACAGAGAGGGACCAGCCGAACCTGCGCTGTGTGAAGCGCGGATTCGGCAGATCCCTATCTGTACTACTCCCTGCAATAGACGCTGCTGCAGATCTATGCACTATGCTGCTCTGACAGCTTCGAAGGTATACTTTTAAGCATGTCAGAGCAGCTATGCACATGGCTCTGCAGCCGCGATATAGAGAGCGCTGCCTCCCCCCTCCCCTCTTCTGCTAGGATTATCTGTCCCAGCAGAGGAGGTTTATGGTGCCGATAACAGGACATTTCCCTTGCGGGAAATCGTCCCGTTTATCGGCCCACCCCCTTCTGGGATCCATAATCGTTGTAGTGTATGGTCAGCTTTAGACTAGGAAACTAAACTAGGATTGTGGGTTATAAGTATTTAGTAACAACTGAAGCTTTGGCCTTTTGTGCTCACCCAGGATTAGGCAAATCCATTTATCTCATAGTTGGAGGAAATATTTTTTTAGTATATAAAAAAAAAAAAAAAAAAAAAAAAAAAAAAAAAAAAAAAAAAAAAAAAAGAACTTAAATTTTAAACAAAACTGCTCTTACTTTACTTCACTAAATAGATTAAAGACAGACCATTATGTAAATCAACGCATAGAATGCTGTCATGAAGAGAGAAGAAAGACGCTTCTTTAGTATGCCTATCTTTCCTTGAACATTTTAGTTTAGGATTTTTTTATGTAGTTTTATATTTCATTTGGGTCCAGTTTTTACTTATTGAGATCCTAAAATTTAATTTAAGTTATAGTGAAGATATTCAGACATTTAAGCTGGCCACACACTATAGCGATTATCAGCCCAAACAAACAATTTTCGTAGATTGGGCCAAACATCGCTCTAGTGCGTGGGAAAGATTTTTTTTAAATGCAGATAAAACGCCCCAAAAAGTTAGGATCCGATTATCTCATCCATCAGAATTCCCAATTTACAATCGGACCCTAGCTGCGATTTTTGGAGGTGCCTTTTCAGCGCTCTGCCCTCTCTCCCTCTGTGTAAAATGACTGCCTGACAGGCTGCAGCGCTGTGTCCTCTCTCCCTTTGTCTGGGTATACAGTGCTGTATACCCAGACAGAGGAAAAGAGGACACAGCACAGTAGTGTGTCAGTGTGAGTTTTTCCCATTCATAATTTTTTTTTTGCAGCCAACCAATAAGCTGGCTGCATGGGTCTCCTGTCAAGATTGACAGGAGACCCAGCCAATCAGGGAGAATCTGCAGTCCGCAATAGGCTAGCTGCTGGCTCTCCTGCAAAGATTATCGCCCCCATCCTCTGCTGTGTGTGCCCTGCTTTAGTCACTAAGAACTGGATCCCCAATTAAGAAAGTCAGGGGACATATGCAAGTCTCTTGCTTAAGTCCCCTGACAAGTAACACGCTTATGTAACTTCTAAAGTACAGAATTTCGTTCTGTACGCTAAAAGTTCCAATGAATGGGCCTGCTCTTCGCTTCCACATGCTTAATGTGCCATACAGGGGTGGAGAACTGCAGTTCAAACAGACGCAGATCTGTGCAATGAAGTTAATGTAGAGATAGGAGAGTGAGACCCACATGTACGGAAAGTGTGCGGTGGTCTGGATCCGGTCCTAAGTTTGAGATATACAAAAGCCTATGTTATTTCTTCACAAGAACCCTGCCATCATTGTAGTTTAGGTCCACTTATATTTGATTTGCCTTTGTAAAATAATTTAATATTGGGTTGAGGCAAACAATAGTTGGTTATTTTCATTTTCAACTTGTTAATGTACTCAGGCATATGCTGTATAACTGAGATTACTTTAATGTGCAAAATGTGATCATTTATAGTCACCATGCACGTGTACCCACTCGGGAGGAAATACCACTATTCCTGCAACAGTCCAACCACAAGCACCAGGTTCAGTTAGTAAGAAGTGACCTTGTGTTGCTCATTTTAATAACAGTATTTGTACGGAATTATTCTGTATTGATTTAGATTATAAAACAGTCTATTCTGGGCTTTAGTGCCTATGTTTGAACCTAGAGTCTGTTTTCAGTTGCCTGTGGGTGTTTGCTCTTTAAAGAGATTGTGATATCCTGTGCATTTAACCATACATTTCCTATCTGTTTATGCACATTGCTCAACTCAAAAGAATGTCTGCCTGTGATCTACTCAGCCAGCAATGTTTCAGGATTTATTACACGTCCAATATCCAGATTTCTAGGATTTTCTTCAATAACTATTCACTGTTGTAAATAATAGCACAGCTGGCATAAATGGGTCTAACATCCTTTCTGACACAGCGGAACAACACTATTACATATTGGAAGAGTCATGGAATTTATTATTTGGGCTCTCTTGTTTAATGAAATATATTGTTTCGTGTTAGACATATAATACTTATTAAAAATGATTCATCATTTCCACATGATGCTTGTCATGAAAAACAAAAAGAACCAAAAGAGCACTAAAGCCCATTCATTGTTGGCATAATTGGGTGAATAAAGAGAAATTTTGGATCTGCAGCATTCAGATAATATTTGGTGGTATGACATACTGCTGTATGGCAAATATCAGTGTTTCCTATTGTCTCTGGCAATCGCTATATTTCAGCTGTGTTCAGCAAAAGTTTCCAGCTGTGCGGTTTACCAAGGACAGCAAATAAACAAATAAGTACCACTGCTGTTTACCTATCAGCTATTTCAGATGATCAGTTAGCACAGGCTTCAGGAACAAAGAAAATGCAGGCTCACTCTTGCATGCCTATTATCTCTAGGGAGATGACTATCACTGCCCAGTGAGTTTCTATTTCCTATTGTTAAGATGGACAACGGTAATAAGTCTTCAATATTAGTGATAAGTTAACATCCAGCTATTATCACTCTGTATGATGACATGGTAATGACATGGTAAACCATGTTTTTTTAAGAAAATGTATTATATTATTTCACAAACAGATTTTTGTGTACGCAAACAGTTTTTTTGTTTTTGTTTGATAGTCAGGTGGCTCTCTTACTATGTATGAGATAACACCTAATATTCATCTATTGCTATTGTGTAATACAAATCCCTAAGTAGCCTATTGATGCAATCACTGAATAATCAGATATATAACCAATTGGCCCATATAATAAATGATTGATTAATTAATGTAAACAGATTTAATGACTTTAGACAAATCACTAAATAATCCAACTCTCCAAACTTTATAAAAGTAAAAACTATACAATTCTTACTTAATAAATGTACAAAAAGAAGTCTGTAGACGAAAGTTTGTAGGTGGGAGACAATAGATCTGCACAATATGTCTGAGTATAGTGATGACTAACTCACCTCAAACACCAATTCTCTTTTATATAATATAATATAATAATATAATTTTTTTTACCTTTTTTTTTTTTTTTTTTAAC
>WWET01000981.1:332080-347879 GCA_011038615.1 Limnodynastes dumerilii
GGAGAGAGGACACAGCGCTGTATAGCCAGACAGAGGGAGAGAGGACACAGCGCTGCAGCCTGTCAGTGTGTGGGGCTCTGCAGCGCTTTGCCCTCTGTCCTTCTGTGTTAAATGTCTGTCCAGCAGTCATTTTACACATAAAAAAATCATTAGAAATCTTGTATGATTATCTAAAATGCCCACACACTGCACTATTTTGCTAACGATAAATGATAATAATTCAGGAATTCCAAAAGATGAGATAATCGGGCCCTAGCGTTTTTGGAAGATTTTATCACCGTTTAGAAAAAAAATCTGCACCATACACTAGAGCGATATTTGGCCAAATACACGATAATTGTGCGTTTGGGACGATAATCGCTCTAGTGTATGGCCAGCTTAAGGAACTTTAATAGAGTGTGCAGCTGTGATTAGTCCATTTGTATCTGGTACCTGCTTGCTGAATAAAGCAGTTTCACAACTAGTTCAGGAATAGAAGAATAGCCATTAAAACTATTTTAAAATAGCCACATATGAATAATGAACATTCTACAGGGATAAAGGAAGTCATACTGGGTGACTAAATGAAAATTTAAAAAAACATTTTGGGTTTCAAACTTAGTTGATCTTTGTTTCCCTGTAATCATCTTTTATTTTAAATAATGTGTTGTACTCTGCTCAGTATGTGCTGTCTTTTCTTGCCGTTTTATGTAATAAAGAGTTTCCTGTCAGTTATACAATTGCTCATAACAATACAGGAAAGAAGAACCTCTAGAGAGTTGGATCCCACACATATATCCACATAGTGTGTGAACATTTTTTGGGGGAAGTTTTCTTTTTTTCATAACTGAAATTATTTATTTATGTACATTTTCAAACTAAACTATAACTCTGTATTTTTTTCACAACAAAATTCCATGATTATATGTATGTATCAGAAAGTGTATTTATACATATGGAGCCACATTTAGGTTTAACGATAAATCTAGGTAGATGAATTATTGCTTATTTTTCAACACAATGTATTTCTGTATGAAAAAGGAGATATATTAACTCTAAATTACAGTGCAAAGACGGTTAATGTAACTTGGTCTTCCAAAGCATTTACCTATAGACAGTGCATGTTTATCTGACAGTCTCCACATTGTTGTCAAAATAAGATTTTAAGTCAATTGTTGCTATAACCAACATGATTGAGTATTTGAAATAATTTTGCTTCTCTAGATCAGTGTGTGGCTACAGGAAACCTCCAAGTTGCGTCTCCCTATGTGCTTGATCAGTCATCTTCTATTCTTTATTATTATTGGCCATAATCCTTTTTCTTTGTACCCCACTAAGCTTCACTGACCAACCAAGCTTTTATTTAAGCTTTAGCAGTGGTTAAAATGCTTTGGGTCATAAAGCAGAGACTAAGACTGATCCAGCTATTATTCTCTGCCCGGAGCAGATTTCTTCACCAACATATGACCTCACCGTCACAATGCAGGGATGTCACGCAGTATATGCGATCAGAGTAGAAGGGACATGCCGGCTGCACCAGGTGGCATTCTGCAAAGGGGAAACAAGTACATTCAGATAAAAGGGTAGAAAACTGTTCATAACCAGCTAAGCAGCCGCATTCTGTGCTTGTGTAGTCATCCAAACTGTGCTTGTGTCAGTTAATGAACAGGGAGGGGCACTGAGGAAGCTTTGCCCTGGGCCCCCCCCACTTGTAAGGGCGTTCCTGGTGGCGCTCATACGTTAGTGGGATAGGCATACTAATGGTACAGCAAGGCTCTTTATGTCCTATGCAGATTTCTGAGCTGTCCCTATTTTAAAAGAGGATGACTTGGAAATTTAAAGGGGAAATCATGCTTTATGTGGTACACGCATGGGGAAACCATGAAGATTATAACACTACTTGATAATGACAGAGCTCATTGAGCGAGTGCATAATAAACTCTTATGTCAGTGTTCTGAAATAATGACTCAGCATCCACACTGCCTGCTTATCGGGCCAGTAATGCATAGTATCTACCAAGCTTTATGAAACTGTGTGGCCACTACTCCATTATCACGTCAAATTCCCAGTCATGCTACACCATCCCAAAAAGGATCATCACAGCATCAATGGGATCATTTCAGCAAACTAACCATTATGACTGGTGTGTTGCTGGACCGCTTTGTTGGTCGCTTGAAAAAAATTTAAAACAAGTTGGACAAACACACTATTATTGGCTGATCAACCAAAAACTGTGTAGTGTGTAAAGAGCTCTAGTCTAATGCGCTGTCAGTCCCCGAAACTCTGCTTTGCCAAATAGGGACATCCGAAAGTTCCTTTTTGGATGTCCCTATTTCGAAAAATGCCCAATTTCAATTTTTTTTTTAGAATGGGTGAGTATGCCGATCAACATACTCACCCATTCTTATTCTGAAATAACGCCGCTACCGCCGCACCGAGGGAAAGGTGAGTAACTTCTCCAGGGTGCGAGGGAGGGTTAGGATCAGGCTGTAGGGGAGGGAGGGTTAGGGTCAGGCTGCAGGGAAAGGAGAATTAGGGTCAGGCTGCGGGAGATGGTGGGTTAGGATCAGGCTACCAAGAAGGGAGGATAAGGGTCAGGTTGCCAGAAAAGGAGGGTTAGGGTTAGGGTAATGAGAGGGGATGGTTAGGGTTAGAATTAGGGAAAGGAGTGGGGGGACTTTTTTTTGCTTACTTTTCTGAGCGCTGTGGATTGATTGCTATGCTTCCTCAAGGCATATGCAATTGAAATCCCACCCAGTTCGAAACTGGCTGAGAGAGAACGGCCCTATCGAAATAGAGCCGTTCTAAGTGGGGACCCACGCCCGGTCTAATGTGCCTACATTTCCTATACTTGTGCTCTTATTTCTGGACATCCATTATATAACTACAAGAATTGTTGCTTTAAGAGTAAGAACCTAAAAGCTGGAATTGCTTTTTCTGGAGGGGTCAGAGGGTTTTTGGAGGCAGTCGAGGGTGGGTTTTGTGGGTTTTTCTGCTTGGCTATAGATATGGCATATTACTCATGGAACTTTTTCCATTCTTTGATCTAATAGGACACTATGGTTGCCACTAAATCATGTTCAAGTTTGAATTCTACCAACAGATGTGGCTATGTTGGTTCTTCTTGACACACAAATGACTAGGTTTAGTTACTAAGAGGTGTCCACTTATCACTGATGCCTTACATTCATGGCTACAATACAGAGCAATATCAGCCACTCATCTGTCTGGAGGATCAGTTTCTGAGTGCAAGAGATAATGCTCACATTCCTTTGTTAATGCACATTAATAGATCTTGTTTAAGCATTAAAAGAAACAGGCATAAATACTGTAGCAAAGATAAGACCATTACAGTTACCACAATATCATATATTTGTACGTACAGCAGGTAACCATAATTAATTGCCAACAGCTGTTTCCTCTAACAGTTTTTTCTTTTTACAAACTTCTCCTATTTCAAATGCGATAGAGAATTGATCCTGATCTGAGAAGCAAACTGAAACATGTTCTCCCCACTCTCAAAGACATGACGTCTGAAAGTTCATTTCCCAGAAAATGCATTTGAGCCGTTTTTCCTTCAATGGGTCTCGGTGTTGTCTACATCCACCAGGATCTTTTACTTTGGTTTTCCATAGTCACAAAACAAATGTAATGTAATAGGCGGTGTTTTTGATCATTATTTTTAAGCATATGTAAGCTTCTGTTTTTGTTTCGCTTGATTGAGATTCTATTAGACTATAGGTGACATTCTGTTGAGGCTTTCAGTGTTCAACTTAATAGTTGACCTCAGCTTTAAGACCTCCTATAAAAAATAATTTTACTTGTCTGTATGAATACCCCATTAGTGCTGGGTACACACTGACAGATTTAATTCAGTTGCTGCAATGATATGCATGCACACAAGGTGGCCCTATGTAGAAATATGGATGGGTATAGTGACAGTGAAGATGGTGTGAAACCCCCAAAAACCAAATAATGCTGTTTCTAATTATTCTGCAGCAAGTGGGACAGTACACACTGGTAAGATGTCAGATGTGATCTACACAATAACCATCAGATAACGCTCCAGTGTGTAGCCAGCTTATGTGTTGTGTCCTTGATACTTGTTACTCTTTGGTCTTGTGTAGTAGTGCATGCAAGTAAAAATAAGAAAATGAATCGATGAATAGGTAACAAAAATGCCATAAAAAGGCAATTGCATGCAATTAAAATATCAAAGCATCACAATGCATAAATGAAGCACAATATGGAAGCAATATGAAAATTTGCATTTACAGATCTAACTGGCTGCAACAAGGACCTGTGAGGCAATGAATGCAAGTGCAAGTTAATGAGCTTACCAACAATAATATGTGATGAGGAAGAACATGTGGGGCTGGATTTACTAAGCGGCGATTACAAATCGCCAGCCATCGCCATGATTTTCTGGCAATTTGGGTTTCTAGATGGTTATTTTTTAAGGGTTAATTTGCCATAATGTAGCTGTAAAACAGAAATTGGTGAGAAGCCATATTAAAACAAAGAAAGATACCACATGGTTGAATAAAAACAAAGGCTTCTTCCACTGCGGAGCATGCTCCAACTGTAAGATAACGGGGTACCACCACACTAGGGCAATAAAAGAATTCACATCTTGAACCACAGGGCACACCTACATAATCAGAGACACAATCACTTGTCATACCAAGAATATCATGTAGCTTCTAGAGTGCCCATGTGGTCAACAATACATCGGAAGGACTATTAGAACCTTGAAAAAACGCATCAGTGAACATGTGAGGAACATCAAAAATGGTTATCCACTTCACAGTGTCTAATAGCACCTTGCACAACAGCATAACCAGGACCCCAGCAGCCTATGCTTCACAGGAATAGAAAAAGTGGAGAAAGACTTGAGGGGGGATTACCAGAAACAGATCAATAAGGCTGAAGTAAAAGGCATTATCCTTCCTTCTCAGAACCCTAACCCCAAAAGGACTCAACATAAACCTAGAACTACAGAACATCCTGTGAATCCCCCAACAATCCTGAGCTATATATAGTCCTACTGTGTTTACCTCGCCCCTGAGGATACACATGTCTCACCCGTGTTCCTCCACCCCCTCCCTCCCTTCTATGTGTCCATAACACTCTCTACCCACCCCCTGGCTATTTAAACTCCCTCCACACACCACATCTGCCCCTAATTAAGTCACTTTGCATGTGATGAAACGCGTTGGATCATTGCACAGGCACATTTTTTCTATCATTGCTTTACTGCAATTAAAAACCCAGACCAGGATTTGAGCTGAGCACCTGGATTGTCCATCTTTTGTGAGTGCATTTCCCTTATTTTATTCCATTATCCATATGGTATTACACTATTGTAGTTATTTGTCTCTCCTCCTTCCTATATTCCATAACTACCTCATACTATTTCCATCACTGAATCCTGAGATCCCACCCTGGACAGATTGACCAACTAATAGGAGATCCCTGTATCTACCTAATGACTCTAGACTATTACACCTTGATATAGGTCTGCCCCCCCCCCCATAACTACACCTATTTCAGCCGATTCCACCATTCCCCAGGCTTGTCTATTATCGACATATACCCTTGATTGTATGATTGTACACCAAGTACCAATTCTAGTACCCTCCCTCCCCAACCTATAACCATTACATTAAATCCTCCTTCTATATCTGTTTTTTAACCTATGCTCGGCGACGGATGTTAAACAGTTACATTTTACCGCTGTATAACAGCTACATGGGACTGCGATTGTGGTAATATGCAGTTGCTAACCCCTGTCAGATGTGATCACATCACATGCAATCTATGATGATTTATGTATATATATTCAGAATGAATTTATTTTGACTTTAGCAAGTTTGATATTACCAGAACGCATGCTCTCCTCCCCTTCCCCCACAGAGGATGTAGAAGGCCAATAGATACTAAGCAGTAGAGGTATCTCACCCAAGATTAACATGTAGGTAATGGAGAGAGCTTTGAGTCCTTTAATAGTTTACATAGCTTGTAAAAGTGCTTATTGATTTGCCTTTTTCTATGATTCCATTAATATGCTGATTATGTAACCAGTAATGAATTATAACATTCTGGACCGGATTCACAGATGTGAGATAGAGGTGGACAGACCCGCACCTAACTCACCCGTCCTGCCTCCATCCCACCCCCCTTTTTAGGTATCTTATGGCACTTACGAGTGCCGTAGTGCTACCATAACTATCTAATGTATGGACATTGCCACTACCCGCCTCCCCCCTGCCCTCCCCGACTTATCTAAATACCTCCCCCTTACCTCCCCCCTCCCACTTTTACCCAAACCCTCCCCGAGGCGACATTACGCCACCTCTTTTTACCTAAAATACTCTGGGCAGTCTTTAAAGACCGCACAGAGACAATCTACGTACCGGACTGGTATGTAGATTGCATAAAGGACCTAATAAGCATGCTCGGTAGGTCCTTTACTAAAGAGAATTTGTTACATACATCTGCAGATATATGATAAGCCACCAACCACTTACAAGGCTTCTCTGTATTTTGGTGGTCCTAACTCTAAAACTGTCCCAACTTTGGGTCATATATCATGTATTTTTAAATTGAGAGTTCACCCCCGGCAGAGGTCCCCAAATCTTCAAAACAGCGTCCCCTGTTAGCTGCTATTCCAGACACGCAATGGAGAACACAGAATGGAGGTTGCTCAAATCAATTTAAAAGTTAATATAGAGCAGGTGCTGCAAGGTATGGGGAATTCACACAGATACGTTTTCTAGAACTACAGGTCCAGCATGTCTTGGTGCCCAATGGGGTTGTACTTTTTAGGCATCAGTCGCGTTCATTTTTATTTTTCTATTTTGAATTTTTTGAATATCTGTAATCAAACAGATTTCTACCTGTAATACCATTAGTATAGTGTTTATGTAAAAAATTCTAGATGATGTGCTCTCTACACAGAGGATAGTATATGAAGCACTGTGTCTAAAAATATCCCAAAGAAAATGTAACACTCACTGTAGTTTCCTCAGTCATTAAACGGTTTAGTAAGTTTCATGGCTCTTTAAAATACAGTGTGTTCATATCCTTTCCTGTGAATGGCACATAGAGATGAACTGTAGTTCACCAGCAGGGATGTAGCACTTTACATATGCTGTGTTTAATTGAAAGGAGTATACATTACAGAATGTAGTGTTTTTCAAAGCAAAGTGTTATTAAAACTCTGTAATGTCGAACAATAACAAAAGCATGCTATATACTGTATACTGTGTTTTGTAGACAAAGCTAAAATTATGTAAGTAGGGCTGTCCCACTAAAAGCGGGACGTTTGAGAGGTATGATTTTAGATGTAGATATTTCATTTGCATTTAATTATTTTCTGTGTCCGTTACTTAATGGGTGTATTTTTGTAGATTCGGCATTAACATCTAACATCTTCATTGCTTTGTAGCACACATATTTCAGTATGTCTCAAGAATTTCTGCCTTAAACTGTCTTCTTTTTTGCAGAGATAGTTTTCTCCTCTGTTGCTAGTCCCATTTACGTAAATATCCGATGTCGGCTTCACTGGGAATTTCTATGTAATATATTTTGTCAGGGCATATAGGGGATGGGGCCTAAATCAAATAAAATAAACTTTTCAAACTTTTTATCATTGTGTATTTAACAGTTCTCACAGGTTTACTTGTGGAGAACACAACATATATTAGAACTCTATATATTTATCATTGTAATAAATGTACAATTAACCAAGGTCTTCGTTCTAATGCCACATTGGAGATATACCGGTATATATAAATAGAGAGAGATAGATATGAATATATTTTTTTTATTTGTTATTGTTTATTATTCTTATACTTATTTATTATTATTATACTTCTTTTATTACCATTATAAGTCATAAGGACGTCTTTTTATTACTATGTTATTCACATATCAGCATGGATCTAATACTATTGATTTGCATGGATTAACCTGCTTATCTATCCTTGGTAAGCTACATTACTTTACATGTCCCGTCTGCTCTGCTGAATTTGCTGCCTTCTTATCTGTATAATGACATTTAAAAATCTCATAATGCAATGCATCAATAAAACTGACAAAGTGAAAGAGTTAAATGAACTCAATTTTGCATGCATGTGTGTATTATATCCTTTGTGTAAATTGTTTAACCCAAGTGCCTTGAACAATAATAATTGTATGTACTTTAAATGGCTGTAGTTCTGTTTACAATTTTACAGTTACTTAGCTAAATCCAATTAGTGGTTCTTAATAGTTTGTCCAGCTAAATATAATGATATTTTTTGTAACTTGGATTTCATGTCGATAGTGAAATGACTACTATTTTAATCTCACCCATCCAATTATTTTGCGTTTGAAGTTTATGACAACAACAACTTGTATGTCAGAATTATCACAGCATTACACTGTTCCGGTTAAGAGAATAGTTTAATGAGCTATAAAGGACAGGATCTTTATGTGCCCCAGGATTCGTGGGGAGAGGCCACGACCCAGAATTTTTCCCTGCTGGAGCCTCTTGTTTTAATGTCAGCGGTTCTTGGTAAAAATGTATCCCATTAATGGAAATCCTGATTTATGGTGTGTTTCCTTATACAAGAAAGCAAGATGTTCATAAAATAAGAATTGCTTCCATATGAGCAGAGTGAACCCTAAAACCATTTTATAACACAGACTTCACCAAATCCACGTTCCTGTGGACATTTTGTTTCAATGTTTTGTTTGGATCTCGATGTATATTTTCCTGCAGTTTTCTTTTTCCGTTTTAGTTCAAAGCGTTGTCATACAGAGACAGGAGAAAAGTCCAATGTTTTCTGTCTCAGCGGGGGTTTTTGCTAGATTATGGTGAGGTGCGAACTGACGGGGGTACAGCACCCCATTTCCGGTCTCTGGAGTGTTCTCCCGCAGAGGCTTTCTGTGTTTTTATACTCCTTGACGTCAGCAGGCTATGTATAGATTGTGGGAAGGTAAATAGGCATAGGTCTAAGGGAAGGGGAGGGATGGGAAACCCTTTGTACCTTACAAGATCCATGTATTCAGTCACAAAAATAATAAATAATAATGAACTATAAGGTGCATAATAGCAATGTTGATGGTAGAAAAAATGTATATAACTTGATATTTCCTGTAGGAGAATATGCTATTTTTATTATGTTGTGAAGAATGTTTGGCAACATTGGATATATTGTGTGTTTGTAATGTGTTTTTATATATCTATTTTGACATCTAAAACAAACAAAAGTAATATTTCACTTGCTATTGAGAAGCTTATTCATCAACAGTATTTCATGATTAAGCATTAACAATAAATTGGGACACATCCAAATAAAAGGAAATCAGGAGCAAAGTGACACCAAATTTAAATTAAATGTAATAAATTTGATCTAAACTTAATTTATTACACAGTTAAACCATTTTGAATTGCAGGGAAGGCAAAATTCATCAGTTGGAAACACTGTTAAAGTTGAGAGGTGATGTTTCCTTGCCTAAGTCTAAAGTAAAGTGATCAGTATCATTGTGCGGTAAGAAAAAGAAAATTATTCTCCCTGCATGCTAAAAATTCTGTACAGAAAAATGTCACTCCTCCTGAAATTCAACATGGTTTTGCCAATATGTAACTTTCCACCTGATTTTCTCTTATTTTCAAACTCTTATCCGTTTTCAATAACAAAACTGCCAGATAAATATAGTAGTGTGAACTTCTGTAGAAATAATATTGCCATTTTTAGGTCTAAAACCATAACCTTGAATGTGTGGCATGTGTTACTTTGTGTGTTTTTGTGGTTTCATATTTTAGTTTCTGTGTTTTTTGTTTATTTTTTTTTTATGCAAACTATGTTTCTGAAAGAAATGACAACAAACAGTGTCTTGAGAATGCAGGTTTAACATTACAGCAAATATGAAAACTATAATAGCAGCCATAAACATTAAATTTGGGTGGGGGATGTTTGCAACAAGGATTTCCTAACCTCCTGTAGGCTACATGGTTTGTACATTTTTATGAGCAGTATTTTATTTAATCAACCTATTTTCTGGGTTTAATTTTTTTTTTTTTGTAATAAAATTCCTGGTCGAAAGCTATATTCTGAACTATCCATTAGTTTTGTGTGTAAAAGATTTCTGTAAAATCATGTTTTCTAGAAATGTCTGTTTGATGTCCATTTAGGAAACACATTTTGGATTATTAAATAAACAGGGCATGATCAGGCTCTGTCCATACTATTCAAAAACGCTGAACCTACTGCCATTTATTTATTGACCAAAGACTGCGTTATATACTATAGCAATAAATATATATGTGCTTGGGAGCTGAAGTTGGCCCATCTGGCCCGATCCTACAAAGAAAATATTGAAGCACAAATTTCTGATAAACTGAATGCTGAAGATGACAGAACACAGTGTATCACAGCTTCACTCCTTTCCTCCACTGCAGTTCCAGTCTCCGGTCCGATGGCCTGCTTTGCCAAATAGAGACAGCTGAAGGTTACTTTTAGGCTATTTCTATTTCGAATAGGGGGACATTTTAGAAATGTTTTTTATGAATGGGTGAGTGTGTGATTGGCATACTCGCTCATTCATTTTCCCAGACCCGCCGGATGACAGCTACGGAGACGTGAGCAACCTCTCCGGGGCATTTTTTGTATTGGGGGGGTTAGGATTAGGAGCTTAGAAAGGTAGGGTTACCTCAGGACCACAGGGAAAGGTGAGTAACCTCTCTTGGGTGCGGGGAAGGGAGGGTTAGGGTCAGGCTGCAGGGGAGGCAGTGTTAGGGTCAGGCTGTGGGAGAGGGAGGGTTAGGGTCAGGCTGTGGGAGAGGGAGGGTTAGGGTCAGGCTGCGGGAGATGGAGGGTAGGGTCATGCTGCAGGAAAGGGAGAATTAGGGTCAGCCTGCGGGAGATGGTAGGTTAGGGTGAGGCTGCAGGGAGGGTTAGGGTCAGGCTGTGGGGAAGGGAAGGTTAGGGTTAGGTTAATGAGAGGGGAGGGTTAGGGTTAGAATTAGGGGAAGTGTTGGGGTACTTTTTTCTCTTACCTTTCGGAGCACCGAAGGATCGGTGCTCCGTGGATTGATTGCTATGTCTCATCGAGGCATATGCAATCGTAATCCCAGCTAGTTCGAAACTGATTGGGAGGAAACAGCCCTATCGAAATAGGGCCACTGTAAGCGGGGACCCACACCCCTTTCATTTCTACTAATCTACCTCCCCTTCCATCCCTATTCATACTAGTATTACACATATGAGAATGACCAATTTCTGAAAAATAGAAAGACAAAGCAAGAAACGTTTGTGTGATCATATAAGAACCAAATGAACAGAGGTTGTTTCATCACAAACCTGTCTATACTGGTTGTAATGTTAACGGTTTGTGGTGTTGACAACTCTTCTGTAGGAATATGTATGACATTCAGCATATTTAACAGGCAAAATACATGAATTCTTATGCAACCATATACACTTACATAACTAGACATCATCCAGTTTAATATGACAGTATCAGTCTCTGGATCATTCTGCTGTTTAATCTCTTTATAGATACACTGCACAGAAGTTACTTCCTCTAGTAGTAGTGTCTATCTGTATTTACTTATTTGGCAGAGCTTTTCATAGTTTGAATATTTGAAATATTATACAGGCTTTGGAGAACACAACACTTCTTGTATCACTGCCCAAAATCAAATCCGGGGGGAGCTAGTAATCAGGTGAACAGTTATTCTCTGGACAGTGTTTGTCATTTTATATCAAGTGGCAACTTTGCTCGGCTTGTGTAAATTTTTCTCTTTTTCATTGGTGTTTATATATTAGTCACTGGCAACCTGAAATTCATCGGCTACATATTTTTTTATATATTGTAGAATAGCTTAAATTCAATTTTGTAGTTTTAAGGTTTGTTATCCAGGTTCATAACGGTTGAGGTGTACCATTTCCATTCCGGGTTCATCACATAAGACCATTAGAGCATTGACATTCTCATGAAGTTAAATTACACATATTTGAGCTCATACATACTTTAGATAACTATGTCATGGTTAAAACTTGATACTGTATTTACTGATTTAAATTTTGTTTTGCTTGAGATATGCCTTATTTTAAGAATTTATTTAAAGATTAATGTTTCTAATTAATAGTCTTAACATTCAGATAACTTTTTTTTATTGGTTCTATAGCTGATAGTGTAATCTGCATTCTGTATAACAATATACTTGGCTTTTAGTCATTAAAGCACAGGTTTATGTTTTGTGAAAATGGCGCACCCTGGTGGTCTCATACATACTTCACAGATCATCTTACTACTCTTTAGGACGAGTTTTAAGCTGGGTACACACTATACAATTATCAGAACCTAAAATTAAATAGTGTAAATGCTTTGTTAAAATTTGTTAGAATGGTGATATAATGGTCCAGAAACAATGCCGACTGATAATAGTGTCTGTCGGTTCACACAGCAGATTCAACATCCACTGTGCCGATTCTTTAAGGAATGTGCTGTCCGAAGATCTGCAATGTAGTGTGTACATGCCTTACAATTCCCCCCACTCTAACATTTTGTTGGTAGCTGGGAAATTGTTTAAGTGTGTACCCAGCATTAGAACATTTCTTTGTCCAAACTATTTATATATTGTTTCATAAAAGCCCCATTAGACTAAAAGCTCCATATACAGCCATAACAAGACCACTGAAGCATTGGTCCCATAACCGGACCTGATCCAGACCCCCGCACGTTTTCCGTGTGTGTGTGTGTGGGAGGGGGGGGGAGTCTATCCATCCACATGAGCAAAGGGAGTGAACTCCCCCAGTCACTCCCCTCTCTCGTTCAAAACAAGTGTGAATTAAGCTTAAGTCACACTTGCACATCAGTAGTCCGTCCGATCGCTTTTGGGTGGCAACACCCACACTGTACAATTCACATGCTCCCCCCCCCCTCCCAACTTAGCAGGCAGAGGAGAAGCACAGCCCCTTTGATCTTAAATGTCATCGTACAGAACAAAATTCCGTATGATGGTTGTTACGTTAGTTAAAACTAAAGTAACGTCTCTAGGGCTCGTGGGTCCTCCAGACCATTCAGCTCACTTATGCACTTTGTGTGTCTAAGTGGGCAGTTGTTACGAGCTGTGGATCCAGTTCACCAATTTTTATTCCTTATTTTGTAATATAGTATTTAATTAAACATAACAATTATTAAAACTGTGCTGAAATGTACTTATTTCTTTGTTTTCATTATCTCTTCTGTCAGGATAAGGGGTTGTTCTGATATAATGAAAGTTGTATATAATACAGGTTATAAAATACATTTTATTACTATTATATTTATTCAACCAAACTATAAAGCTTAGAGTAACTTGTGTTCCACATTTGGTCCAGTAATACACCCCATGATAAATTACTACTGAGAAAGGTCCATTATATTCTGCATCACATATGTGAAGAATTACTGGGGATTTCCAGGTACAATTTATCTCAAGTTAACTTTTAGTGCTAGGAGCACGTTCTTGTGACTGCATTACTAAAGCTGAGGAGCACTTAGGGGTGGGATTGCTTTACAGAGAGCCTGGGATAAATATCAAATATGTATGAATGTGAAGGTTGTATGCAGTGACATGACTTAAACTTGGTAGTAAGATTAATGCAATTTTTTTATTTTACCATATATAAAGATTATATATTGAAATTGTCACCCTTATTGAAACCAGTTAGAGTTTAAAAAATAGTTTGTTTTGTCACCCGTAGGGTATTATACAAACACTACAATAATACGACAATAGTTTCTGTTTTTTTTAGTTTGTGTATGCATTCACCTTGGTTGGAAAGCTGGAAGTCAATCTCCTTACAAGTGTCGCACCTGCATCTTGGTTGGGGGGTTAGCACGTATAACTCAGACCACTGGGGTAATCAATCAGTTTCATTCCTGGACAAAGCCTTATCTGTGTGGAGTTTGTATGTGCTCCCCTTTACTGCGTAGGTTATCTCTGGGTGCTCCGATTACTTCCCACACTCCAAAAACATGCTTTTAATTTAATTGACTGCTGATTAAACATTAACTCTAGCATTTTTCTCACTGTGTATATTTTGTCATTTAGACTGATGTGAAGGATTCAAGAAAAAGAGCAGGAGCGCAGGCTATGACAACAGTTTATTGAATGAATGAATGAATGAATAAATACTGTTAAAGCAAACATAATAATAAATATATTAAAAATAAATGAACAGATAAAAACAATTACTTCAAATAGAAAAAGTTCCTTAAAATAGAAAAACAGATGGGGCTCCAGCGATGGTCTTATATAAAGTAGCTGTGAGCTAGAAAGTGCACTCTTGATAGTAATATCAATTTCTCATGTTTAGACATATAGCTAGTTTGTAGTTCAAAGAGAAGCCACCAATTTGATGGGCAATATAATCTGATTAGCATGAGTGGCGTACTCTAATGCCAGATGATGACTGGCCTTTTGTAATATAGAGGTTTTCCCATGAGATGATCACGTCTACTGCAATCCAGGTAATTGTCAGCGTTCTGTTTAGATGCTTGCTGGAAATTAAAGTAAGATGCCGTCTGTGTTGTTTATCTTCAGATAATAAGTGTGTATCCACTGTGCTCCATATGAAGTATAATTAAATGCCAAAAGATAAAGCCTTAAGCAAGAACTTACTGCAGAAGTATGGATCGAGTCTCTGCAAAAATGTGCCACAGATCTTCTTGTAGGTTTCTTTAAGAAGTGATGTGAATGATTGTTTAAAGTTGTAAAGCACAACGTAATATGATGGCACTATATAGAATCCTTAGAAAGCATTGTCACACAAATTTGTGCATGTGTGTGCTAAAAAAATTGTTCTTGGGTATGCTGAGTGCATAGACTTGGTCGATACTTGGGCCAGTACAGAAATTTTGAGACTAGAGTAATGGAGCACAAATTTGTGTATGGTATGGTGGACATTCATGGAGAGAATGCCTGGTAAGTGATAACTGGCTAAGATAGAAGAAGCAATCTATTAGCTGCATAGCATACTAAGGGTCTGATTCAATTAGTTTCGCACCCACGTTATTTGTGGTACAAAGCTAATCCCGCAAATTCATTTCTTTTTTTTTGTGGATTTTTATGAGCACCCCATAGAGGTGAATTTAACCTACCATAATAGACGGGTAAAAGCACACCACCGAATCCTGATGGGGTGGCTATTGGGACTTTAAACCATGACACACATCTGATAGATTTCTTGATACCAACCTGCAAGAGCGATATTCAATTGCCCCAGTATTACTAGGGAACAGTTGTAAGGATTAACTGAAGCTGTTCATGTCTAGTAAAAAGTTTGGCTTTTCATTTCAGCTAATAATTAATAAAGCTGATAAAAAAAAGATATGAGGCTTTATTTAAAGAATAATTAGTTATAGGATGGCAATGACAGGCTGAATAGGCTACCCAATGTAGGGCTCAATAAAGTTCAGAAAAACTTAGGTGCCAAGGGGGATGGGGGAAATATATTTGCAATAACAATAAACTCTTAGTAGAAGTTTTTGTTTTGCATACATACAAGTCTGGGAGAGCCTCATTGTTGCTATTATCGAGACACCTGGGGCCAGATTTACTAAGCTGCGGGAAGGGAAAAGTGGAGATGTTGCCCATAGCAATCAGATTCTACCTCTCACTTTCCCATGACATACTAGAAAATGACAGCTAGAATCTGATTAGATGCTATGGATCACATCTCCACTTTTTCCAAACCCGCAGATTAGTAAATCTGGTGTTCTTCTGGAGTGCATCCCAGCAAGTTATTTATAGTTAATTGGAGTGCCGTTTTCATATAT
>WWET01000981.1:355402-374066 GCA_011038615.1 Limnodynastes dumerilii
TATATATATATATATATAAATGGTGAAAGTGGTGCACATGCAATGAATAATATAAAGGGGTGCTATCACACAAAAAGAGTCAATATAAAATTTTGTGCTAAATAGGGGAAATCACCCTACAAGCACACTGCTCAGCACACCCATTGGTATCTCTTTACAACAAGGGTCCAAAATTATGACTAATAATCATATCTTCTCAATAAATCCAAAGGCACCGGTACATGACATGAATTCACTCCAGACAAGTTGTTCCATGGCCGTCATAAAACAATGCAATAAACCAGTTCAGGCATAAACGAGCTCATATAGTCAAATATAAATAAGGATTGATACTCAGCCAAATAAAGGGCCCGTTATCCTGTGTATAAAAGAAAATGATGATTGATGATGAGAAATTAGAAAGGGGGAGGGGAGCAAGCTACACAAAGTGTCTGCTACACAAAGAGACTGCTCTCAAAAAAAGTACTTATTTACTACAACACTTAAAATATGAAATTTATTTAAGTGGTAATAAAAAAAAAATACAAAAAATATAACCCAATGATAATTATAGTCCAATTCAGGCAATGACTGACAGCATGAGTGGAAATATACAGCAAATATGTAATGAGTAAGCCTATAATCAAAACAAAGTCTAAAAACAAACTAAAAAAAAAAAATATCCTATCTACTAACTGAGATTGGAAAGCATGGGATGGAATATACAGCGATAAACTGCCTACACAGGTCCATAATTATATTTGCCAGTCTCCAGCATACACTGCAAATATTAGTAACAGACTTCAGTACCAGTTTTTGCTATTCAGATTATAGCTTTGTGTGTTTAAAAGCACAGCTATTAATTCATCTGCAATATAAATGGTCCGTGGCATATAATATATACCGTAAGCATTGACATTTACCACATTGTTAATTGCCAGCAGAATGCTGTTTATAGTAATTAAGAAGGAAACCGCACAGAGAGTGTCTCTCAACGCCTCTAAATCCCTCCCACTTCTAAACAAACACTCCCCGAGGCAGCATTAGCATGCCTTCTTACTGAACTACTCTGTGCGGTCTTTAAAAACCGCACAGAGGCAATCTACATAACTGGTACGTAGATTTCACCAATGACCTACTATGCATAGGTCATTTCGTAAAAAAAAACGCACTTACAAAGCAGCTGCTTCTTAAGTATGAATACGCTTATAGGTCCTGTGTCCCTATATTCCTCCAGTGCTAAAAATTGTGCCCATATATCTCTCCAATCCACCTGAATCCGGTCTATATTTGTGCCCCTGTATACCTCCAGACCCCCCCCCCCCCCCCCCCCCCCCCTCCCCTGTCTCCAGTCCATCTTTCTCTCCCTGTATCGATCCAACCCTCTTTTCTTTCCCTGTATCTATCCATAACACAACCCCATGATAAGCTTTTAATCCTTTGTCACCTTTGCTGTCTTCCCACCTCTCCTCTTCTCTCTCGGTTCTCCTTGGCACACTCTGCTTTGTGAATGACGCTTAAGTGACCTTAGGTCAGGCTGATCTGTGAGCTGCTGCTGCTGCCATAGCAACACATACCCTGGCTGCAGTGGCATAGGCACAGTGTATGTGCCACAGCAGAAATGTAATAGAAAAAAATATTATTCACAGACATGATATAGTCCAGGAACATGACCCCACCTGACTTTGGATCCTGGACGAGGGGTAACCCTAAATTCTGCTTTTATTATGTAAATATCTGTGTCAGTGACGGGCGATCTTGCAAAGACTGAAAGAGATTACAGTAAGACAATTGTTTGAGCAGATAGTTTTAGCAGATGCAGGTTGGAGGTTGACTGTACAATTGGACAAATGTGTAGGGTAGCATGGTGGCTCAGTGAGTAGTACTTGTTCCTCACAGTGCTGAGGTCATGAGTTCTAGTCCTGGACTAGGCCTTATCTGTGTGGAGTTTGTATTTTACTCCGTGTCTGGGTGGGTTTCCTTCTACACGCTAAAAACATACTGGTAGGTTAATTGGCTGCTGACTAAATTAACCCTAGTTTGTTTTAGGGACCTTAGTATGTAGCTCCAGTAGGAGCAGGGACTGATGTGAATGTCTAATGTTCTCTGTAAAGCGCTGGGAACAATTTGTGGCGCTATATAAATAAGCGTCAATAATAATATTATAATGGATTGGGTGTGGTATATGTGACTTTGGTCCGCTGTAGGACTCTAGGCTCCAGTCTGGTCTGGAGATAGATCTGAAGAGGATTGGCAGACCCTCCAACATGACCAATTTCATTAGGTGCAAAATGCTCTACTCCTGAGCTTCTATCTGCCACATAGTGTGGTAACACCTGTGCTGAAGAGAAAAATGTTTTTTTTTAAACTTAAGTTAATTCATTAAAACCAGATGCGTGACAGTTGGAAACATAGGAGCGGAGTATTGTGTGCCTAATGGCAGGGGTCATGTTGCAGGGTCTGGATTGGACAAGTGTATACTTGTTGACATTTCAGTATCCTACCTAACAGATGTTGACTTAACATACCTGTCAGATAGGAAGTATAGTTATACTTGTCGGCCTTTTAGTGCTGACAATTAGGCCCTGATTCAGAGATTGAAAATAAGAACTTAAAGTTACACCTGGGCTAAACCATGTTGATTTCAGGGGAGTCAAATTTCATTTGTTGCAACAGTATTATAGTTAAAAGGTGATGTTTCCCAGCTCAAGTCTAATTAGCAGTTTAAAAGTGAAGCTGATCAGGTATCTGTGTGCAATAAGTAAAAGCAAAGCATTCTCCCTGCATGCATAGAATAAAATTAACTTGACACCCCCCCCCTGAAATCAACATGGTTTTGCCCAGGTGTAACTTTAAGTTCTTATTTTCAGCCTCTGAATCAGGCCCTTAAACAGTAAACTTTCCACCCATTATCTACCTAATTGGATCATTTTCTGGTTTTGTCTGCTATTTTTGGAATTGAAAATCTTGTTATTTAGATTATTTTAAGTAGTGTTCTTTACACCAACACTTTCTGAAATTCCACTTATGCTTTCCATTCAATTCATTTACTGGAAATGAACACAGCAGAGAAATGCATGCAGGCCACAGATTTCATATATTTTCCATGTATCGGACTGAGCTCCCATCTCTGTATATGTCTGTTCTCCTGATATGTTCCACTGAATAGGTCAAGCACAACTGAAGTCTCCAGGTCAACCATCTTTGAAGTTATTTAATTTCCTTATTTTTCTAGCAAAATAAATGTAGAAAATGGAATAACAATACATAATATTCAGAACTTATGACCTCTTGAATCAATTAAAATTCACATTTAGCTAATATTTCTTTTATTATATTCACCATCTATGCTGCATTTTCTTTTTTATTGTTTATTGTACACATTTTATAATATATATATATATATTCTGTTCCTGCTCTAAAAAGAACACTAAGCTACCCACTGCCAACAAAGTAAATAGATTATAATCATTTCTATGGGAATTAGTAATAGTACAGTTAATCTACACAATATGACACATAACTGTGAATCATACATCACAGCAGATACACTATAGCTGACTTTGTTCTCTTGTTCTGTACCTGTGAATACAAGTCTGGGATATGTAAGAACTCTGAACTTGCGGTAGGAGGTCAAGTAATACAGGTAATATGGATTTCCAAGGCATTGTTTGTATTGTTGCACATTTTCATTTACAAGTCTCTTATCAGGCTTTATATCATGGTTCATATAAGGTTACTGTTGCTCTGACTGGATCCTTTCTGGGAACCCTAATGACTGAGCGCTGTAAGCTCTTTATTCTTGACATTAGGTCCTGAAAGTTAAATATTTGCCAGATGCATGTGAAGCAAAAAGAGAAAAAGAAATCTATTTTATAATGATCTTATATTCGATTTCATTCATTTTTTACTATAGCTTTTTAACAGCCTTGTTTATAAAAAAAAAATTCTACTTTTTTGATAAAACCTTTATTAAATCTGTCTGTCTGTCTATCTGTCTATCTTGTGTCTGTGTGTATACACTGTGTGAAAGAGGATAATTTGCCATAGGTGAATAGGAGAGAGAGACTTTGCTGGGAGTCTGCAATCTTCAGCTGCAGACTGGGTTAATCCTCATGATTTACTTCCATACAGGGTCTAATTAGGGCTAGTTAATGCTCGGGGGAGACCTTAAATAGCTAGTTTGTGCTGTGTGTGGGTGCGACCAACACCATTTTAGCGGCTGCTAACCAGAGAGAGTACCGCGTGTTCAGTTAGCTGAAGGGACCTGAGACTATATATTGCTCTTTGTGCCTTAATGCTGGACTTCACCAATTACTGTATGCATCATCCTAACAATAAAGGACACTAATGTATATCAGCTATACTGTGTGTCTGTAAAGTGATAAATCCGCAAAACAAGATCGGTAGATCAGGTGTGCGCTCTGCCACATCAGCTGCTGAAGACAGCTGCAAACTTTGCCTATTCTAGTATCCCAGGCAAAGTTTGCACACTGATGAACCCCCCCCCACCCCCCCACGGGTGAAATGCATGGGTGAGAGCCTGGGAATCAGAGATCTCCACCAAAGATACTAACAGCAAGCATTACAACAGAAAACTGTTTTCAGACAACAGTCTTCAACAGCTGATGTGGCTCGCTGCCGCAAGGCTACCCCTAGCCAATCTAGCAGCTGTGGTGTGCTTGAGATCTGAGGACCGAAAGGACGTTCTGTTTACAGACCGGGACTCTTCAAGCGTCACCTGGAGCAGCAGTTACCAGATTGCTTTTATATATCTTCATTTGCAACTAAATAAACTCTTATTAGACTGTGGCCTATTAAATATAGCGCAGTATCAGAATGGAAGGAAATGTTCTTGCCATTCGCTGAATCAGTCAGCAGACAGACTTATGACTATGGTATTGACTGACTGGTTGAGGGCCACTCCCCACTATTCCATGTCCCAAAAACATGTCCCATGTCCCCTGTGTGTTTACAAGCTAAACTTTTTATCTTAATCACAAGTCTTATTGCCGTTGCCGTCCATACTACAAGCCAGTACTATGTGGATGGCGATACCTGGACACACACCATAGCAGCTTGTAAGGCCAAGCCTGAGAGAAATTTGGGGTTTAGCTCTGCCTGTGTCTCATCTCCAGTAGGAAGAAGCTAAGGGCTCCATTTACTAAGCCTTTATCTTCGATTTCTTATGATGAAGCCTGTTTTCATGTGAAATGTGCTTTACACGTAATATCGAAGATTTAGTTATTTACAAAGCTATTATTGACGATCGAATTAGCACTAATGATCGCTGTATTTACTAAGTGTCATCGCGGATTTAAGCAATCTGCACCGACACATTAAATTACGCCATCTGAAGATGGTGTAAGGGTAAGTATTCCAGTGATATCCCCTCATATCTCCCTGTTCCTCCCGTTATAATGGGGAGGAAAAGGGGGTTATATATCGGGAGACCGCAGGATACTGATGTGCCAATGCTAAAAAAAAATAATAATTAAAAAAATTTAAGTAATACATAAATAATAAACTTTTACATTTTAAATTTTTTTTATTAAATTAAAGTCCCAAAAGGCAGCTACTGCACATGCATGGGCGCTTCGACTCGCAGATTATCACGGGACCTCGCTGGAGGAGTATTATTAAATATGGGCCACTGTGTTGCAAGGCTCACTGCGCTAATCATAGTTAATGGAGCCCTTAATGCAGTAACGCTGGGAAACTCTTCTCCTGTTTAGTGGAAACAGAAAAGAGGACAGTTGTGTGGACATGGAATGTACTGTAATCGTCTATCAGCTGCCTGCATTCTCTTCCAGCAAGTCAGACTGCAAATGCTTCACTCCCGTAAACACAACACAACTGATTCCTGACTCACACCATCCACTTACATTCGGAATGAAGACAGTGACATTTGTATATGAATTTAAAATGAGTCATTTGTTTATTGGCTTGGAATTAATTAAGACTGTGAATTGTGGGTAAATTTTGGTGGAAGGCTCAGGTCAGCAGATGTAATACATGGGTTAGAACAAATATCTATTGTCCTTGGCACTACCTTGGTCATGGCCAATGGACAGGCACAGAAACCTTTTCATATTGCACTCCTCTGCTACTAAAGGAGGCAGACCAGGCCCTGGCACAGAAACCTTTTCATATTGCACTCCTCTGCACTCCTACTGAAGGAGGCAGACCAGGCCCAGGCTCAGAAACCTTTTCATATTGCTGAAGGAGGCAGACCAGGCCCAGGATCAGAAACCTTTTCATATTGCTGAAGGAGGCAGACCAGGCCCAGGCTCAGAAACCTTTTCATATTGCGGACGGAGGCAGACCAGGCCCAGGCACAGGGCATAGCTTTCTTCATTTCCTTGAGGTGTGTGCCTTTCTTGACCTCTTCCTCCCGCCAATCTATACCCTCTCTGTAAAGGAAGAAATGCTACCAAGCAAGGCAGGGAAGCCTGTTCTGCTGTGTTATCTGCATCACTGTCATCTCCACTTGAAAGACAGACACTTATCATGCAGCATAACAGTTGTCCGATAATATTCAAACATCTTTTGAACATATGTCCATTTATATCTGGATAAAGGTTACACCACACCTTACAGTAGTTCTGCATGCTTGCATGATTTCATTGAAAATGCAAACATAGCTGTTCAAACATGTCAAAGTTTTCAAATTGTCTTTAATAAACTTATGGTAACATTGTCTTATGGCCACAATACTGTATAAATAAGATGATCTTCGCAATGTATATGAAAAGCCAACACCCAAACTTTTATTACAGAGAAAAGAAAATGTAATATTTAACAATCTGTTCCAGAAACCCCGATTCCAATTTATCCTCTTATATAGTCTGGTTTTATGGATATAAAACCACATGTGGAAACTTTGTTTTGTAGATTTGAGAAAATGTAATTAGATCTTCTAAAAATAATATCAAAACTCTTCTTGGTAAAACAAATATGAAGTGGAAACCACATTTACCATTCCCAAGTTGTATCTATGTATAAATCTATAATGTGCTGGGCACAACCTTTAAAATGCCCATGTGAGGTCTCCCTATGGAATCATCTAGCACCAGCCATCTGACAGCCCATTTATAAGGGGAGCATGCTAAGCAACTTCATATGGTGACTTCCAAACCGTACAGATTATCTTTGCCTGAACCAGACAAAACTATCGCTAGGAGTAGTTTATTGAAATTGAGACACAGGTGCTGAAGCCAGTTCTAAAAATAAACTTTACTGACAGTCATTCTTTTTTGGAATCACAAGGAAGATTGAAAGAGCAAAGAAAATAATGATTTTAGAATAATGCAATACTGTTTTATTTATATATACTGTATGTATATATATATGTGTGTGTGTGTGTGTGTGTGTGTATATATATATATATATCACACATAATCCAAATTAGTAGTGTAAAGTGAACCCATTTACCAAACAAGTATTTGGTATTATGCCTTTATTTCCTCAATTGTTCCTTTTAGTGCCTATTACTGAAGTTCCCAAGTAAGTTGTTTTGTCTGAGTTATTTGTAGGTCTGTATAAGAGGCCTGTGCATAATTGGGGAAAACCCTTCTGTTCCTTACATATTAACAAAGAAACTGAGGGCAGCAAAGAAATTAAAGACCCATTTAGTAAGTCCTTTGTGTGTGCTCTTGTTAGTTCTTGGTATTTTTATACCTCAGATCTAGCTTTAGGAATAGCCATAAATTGCTTGCTAACTGCCTCCTGCTTTTTCTGCTAATTAGTTGGTACTGTAATGAGATAGATGGAGGTCTTTGCTGAAACCATAATGGCAAACATACGCAAAACTACAATTGGCGGCAAGTACTTGTTTGCGGTGGATATGCTTAAGAACATCAGCCAAACCGTATGGAAGAATGAAGCCTGGTCTTTAGAAGCTGGGGAGAGAACTCTTTTATGGGTCCTGTCAGAATTTGTGTGGGACTAACTGTTCTAGCCTTGCAACAATGATTCCGAATTTGAAAATAAGAGGAAAAAGAGTGGAAATTTCCACCTGGACAAATTCATGAGATTGCTAGAATATTATGGAAAGATATTAGATATAATAGATTAGGGCATTTTATCTCTTCTTTGGCAGCATATAGCACCTAACAGTACACAACAATATAACTTTGTATCCTTATCTACAGTTTTCTTATGTTATACGTAAATACGTATATGTTATACGTAAAGGGCCAGATTTACTAAGCTGCAGGTTTGGAAAAGTGAAGATTCAAGCTGACATTCTCCAGTATGTAATAGGAAAGTGAGAGCTAGAATCTGATTGGTTGCTATGGGAAACATCTCCAGTTTTCCAAACCTGCAGCTTAGTAAATCTGTCCCAAAGTGTCAGTTTTTGATATTGTTATATTGTGGATTTAAATTTGCCCTGTGGATTATTGCTAACTGCCATTTCAATCTGTTCTGTATTGTGCACTTTTCTGGATTGGATATGTCTGTTCAAATTAAGCTGGAAATTTATAAGTAATATTTTGTTCCATGATGTGTTTTAATTGAAAAAATAATACATATTATATTTTTTAGTTGGAAATAACTTGGTTGTTTGGAGTATATGAGAACATTTTACCACGCGCACTGAATAATGCAGCCTGGATGTGAGTCTAGGGGACAGATTTACTAAGCTGTGGGTTTCGAAGAGTGGAGATATTACCCATAGCAACCAATCAGATTCTAGCTCTCACTTTCCTATTACATACTAGAGAATGTCAGCTAATCTAATTGGTTGCTATGGGCAACAACATCTCCACTTTTCCAAACCCGCAGCTTAGTAAATCTGGCCCTAGGTCTTTTGTTTGTATCTGCTTGATTGCCTCTTCAGTTGCACGGGTGACACTCATTAGCTGGTGTGGCTAGATATAATATTTGTAATATGCTAGTATTTTATCTGCATGGAAAAACCCCCCACAAAAATAAGGACCTCCACTGGTGCTGTGGTAGGATCGCAGCGGCAATGGAGAATCCAATATTGAATTCCCGCTTCATTCTAACTAGCATACGAGTAGGGGAGGTCACTTCTCTCACTCGTACGGAGTCACGATAGCTCACCCACCACTACTTTAACATTTGTGCACCGCTTTCACATAAAATGGGGATGGTGCAAAAATGTGCTTCGGATGTAAGGGCTGAAACCACTGTACAATTTGCATCCTTCCCACAAAGCATTTCTGTCCTGTCCCGCCCTGCTGTCAGAATTTGAAACCAGAGGATCCAGGTTCACGGCATGGCTGTAGGGCATAGATGGACAGTAACACTTGCAATTCAAGTACAGTCATTTTATCATTCAATGATTAATCCCAAACTTTGTAATATTAAGGGTTAGTAAAAATACTCTTAGTCCTGCTGTAGATGATGTGTTCAGTTCTCTTCATATCTTCAGTGTGGTTGGTGCATGAGAATTTACTTACACTACACTTATATGAACTGTGAGAGCAGAAAATGTACTAATATAAGACACTCAGAACACTTGTATTGAACTTTTTAGAAATATTTTCTTCAATTTCTGTAGCTAACATTTAAATATAACCTTGTAAATGTTAGTTTCCGGGTAGCAGTCAGTCCTTTCTTGATTTTGTGGGCACCAAGTTGTAGAAAGATTTTTGTAGCTGTAGAAATATTACCTTATGCTTTTTTTTCTGCAAATACCAGATTTTGCAGGCCTGCCGCATTAAGCTGTCTATTGACTTTTTGAGTCAACAAGTTATGCAACCGTGAAATTCTGATATGTGTGTTATGCAGAGATTTATGAATAACTGCCAGGAGCTGTTATTGTTTTCATTTGTGGCTCAGCTAAAACATAGGAGCATATCGTATTTGGGCATTCTCAGATAGTTTCATCTGAATAGGGGTTAATGTAATCATAGTTTTATTTCACTTAAAGAAATGTCAAAATTGTGACTTAAAGCTGTGACTGAAATTAACAGAACTGTATAACTTAATTTTGTGGTTGTGTGATGCAGATTCAACTAAATATAAAGGACTATCTTATGTTAACAGCAAAAATGAAAAATCTTAGGTGCTTTTTTTGCTTGTTTTTAATGTGTATCTCAGTTGAAGAATGTTACTACTTTTAGGCTAAAAGTTTAGTGTCATGGATTACCATGATAACTGCTGTAAGTGAAGCATGATATAGTGACGAGGGAGGCTTTGGGACCTCCCCTCTGAACTGTGCTTGAACTGTAACCCCCTCCCCCCTCTTTCTTAGGCCTCTGGCGTCACATGTCGTGCAGCCATACTTGTTCACCGGTCCAGAGTATTTGTGATAAGATACTGATTTGTAGTAAGATAAGTAAGAAAAGCTATACATGATTAAAACATACTTGGCTATTAAAATATAAATCAATTGCCCCCTATTACTAATGATAAAGTAAAAACGGCACAATCAATTCCTGATATTTGCTCTATGCCAAAATCCATATTTTCACATATAGGTGCTTATTATTTTTTATTTTTAGAATTTTTTGAAAGTATCCCTTATTTATATGGTGTTTCAAACAGTCAACAGTGCCATATATACATATACATAATTGCATACTGTGAGGTACATGTGTGAGGGTATCCCTCTTTGCAGCAATTCTGGGCAAAATGTGGTTCTACTAGAGATGCATGTTTGCATGAAGTAGACTGTATATATACATGAACACACTATCTAGAAAACCTGTGTGTTCTCTATACTGGTATATAGAGGAGCAAAAAGGTTCACAGACACTGGCTGACAAAAGGAAAATGGGGAGAAGATGGTGGCAAAGGATGGGGAGGAAGGCATGAGAGCTGAGGGCCCGGTTTATGACAGTTAACAAATGACAGGAGTAACACAGAAGGAAGTGTATTAAACACAAATATCTTGCACGCAAGACACTTTTTTCCTGTTTATACCACTAGTATTTATATAACTTGTATTCTCAACAGACTAAACCTAGACTAAACCTGGGTACTGACTGATCGACCCAGTCTGTACGGTGGAAGTTTTTTTTGGAATGGCGACATCCAACAGAAACTAACTTATTTCAAATAAATTATATTGGTCGGTACAGTTAACAAATGCTGCATTCATTCCAATGTCGTGTCAGAATCGGCTTCCCTGGTAATGGCTGGTAGCATTATCCAAATAAGGTAACTTTGAAGTGATCTGTATGTATTGAGAGTGATTAAGGTGTGTTCAAATTTGTCCTGAGATTGCCTATGCATAGGCAGCAGGTAGTTACCTAAACACCTAAGTTCTTCATAGGATGGCTATGTGCACCAGTGGACCAACAGTTAGGTAAAGTGTGAAAAAATTGTTAGGTAAAGTACCAATAAATGGACAGATCTCTATTTATCCCAGTTGTCATAAAGCTGCCCCTATACAGAAAAGCAGGACAAAGGCTTGAAATAGGGACTTTTTGCAGTGGGGTATGAATGATTAAAGATACAGTGGATATTGATATCTAGGAAGTAGTAACGTATTTCTCAGTAGGCATGTAACATAGTAACATAGGGCCTGATTCACACTTAAGCGCATATCTGGCTGAAATGACCTACTGCGCATGTGTGGTAGGTCATTTACGCTATCTACGTAGCCGATCGGCACGTAGATGGCGTAGGTGCGGTCTTTACAGACCGCACGCAGGGATTTACGTCCCTTGAGGCAGCATAATGCCTGCCGCCTCGTGGCGTGTTTAGGCAGAAGGGGAAGGGGGGAGGCATTTAGATTAGCTGGGGAGGGCGGGAGGGAGGCGGGGAAGTGCAATGTCCATACGGACACTGCACAGAGAGATACGGTAGCCCTATGGTACTCGTAAGTGCCATAAGGTACTTAAAGCGGGGGGCGGGACGTGGGACGGAAGAGTGAGTTTTGTGCTCATCTGCCCACACCTTACTCACTCTTAAGTGTGAATCAGGCCCATAGTAACATAGTTGATGAGGTTGGATAAAGACAACAGTTCATCAAGTTCAGCCTACAGTATTATGATCTTCTGTGATCCTTATCTTATATTATATATATTGTAATTGAATCAAATTAAGAAATCGCAAGTCTGTTTAAAAAAAATCCTTCCTGACTGAAGATGGCAGTCCTATTTCTAATCTGGATCCACTACTATCCTTCACTTTAATTAACGGTCATAACCCAGGATACCCTCTTCCACTAAAACATTTGTAAATCAATTAAATCTGCCATCACAACCTTCCCTGGCAGCGAATTCCATATCTTGAGTGCTCTTACTTCCTCTCCTCGAACATTAGTGGGTGCCCCAGTGTACAGTCCATGGGGTAAAAAGTACCCATGAAAGTTCTCTGTATTGACCCTTAATGTATCTGTATATAGTAATCACATCTCTTAGACGCCTTTTTTCTAAAGTAAATATGTCTAAACTGGCTAGCCTTTCCTCATAGCTCAATGACTCCATACCCTTTATCAATTTTGTCACTCTTCTTTCAACTCTTTCTAGTTCCAATTTTTTTTACATTTTTTTTATGGAGTGGCGGACAGAACTGCCTTACCAATGAGTTATAAGTAAAATTTCCCTTGCATCCATGCCCCTTTTAATCCATGCTAATACTTTATTGACCCGTGCAGCTGCTGCTTGACATTAAGCACTATTTCTAAATCTATTGTCTACGAGCACTCCCAAATATCTTTCTGTTAAAAAGTCTCCTAAATTTATCTTATTTAATCTATAGATGTGCGGCCAAGGGACTTGTGCAGAGCTTTATATCAGACATGTAGACCACTTTTATGTTAACACAAATAAATATAAATAAAGAGTTTTATCATGGGGTATATGAAATATATTCCCTATAATTAATGCCCTTTATTTCTTAATTGTGCTCAAGTTATCCAACCCCTTGCTCTATAAGACCTATATACCTATTTTAGGGCATTTAAGAAAAAATTAAAAGCGATTTTATGGGGCATATATTCTAAAAGTTTTGGGTTAATTTGAATTCAAAATGTTATTGTTGAAAGGGACCGCGATTTAGGTGCCAAGGGTGAGCTGACCCCTAAATTTGTCCCGCTAGACATAGATTTCCGACAATGAATTACCATCTGGGTGGACACCAGCTAAGAAGTATCATTTTCTCAAGCTAAATTAATAATTAATGGACTGGAGCTATCATATAGCAGTGTTTATATAAAAGGCACAAATATGCAATATATTGTACATACTGTAGAGAAACAAGCTTAGTTAAATCTGGAGAAAATGTAGTTATTTGGGTGTCAAGTAAGGTTGACCTGCAGCAAAACATGTACATGAATTTTGAGCTGGTGCTATAAAAGAAAACAGGGTAAGGTTAGCGGACATGATGTTCTTAATTGCCCCCCTGGGTTTATCTATTTTACATAAAGTGAGACCTCATATTCTGTCTTGGGAAAGTATGTTCTCAAATTTGCCTTCTGGCAGGGGAGCAACAACACAGCAAAATCTTTTAAATAATTTGTGAAATACCAAGTACAATGTAGAAGTCTATTTTCTAAAAGATTCCAGGAAACTTTTATTATATAGTTAGTTTAGGCATTTATTGAGGGGAAAAATGCTCCACAAACAAAATCAGGTTTTAATTAGCCGGACTAATGGGCACTGAAGATAAGCTATTGAAATCTAAACAATACCCAACAGAAGTTTGTGAGAAATTATTATTTAACTTTACCGCTTATGAATGGTTTAGCATTTGTTGTTGATGTTGTTCTTATTATTATTTTTTGTAGATATTTCAGTATAGATGCTGTTGTAATGCTCACAGTGTGCACTGAAATTACTCAACATATGTGTTTAATAGGTCTATTATACCGTGTTCAGATTGCCACTGCCTAAAAAGCCAGCTTTTTAGGCAGTGGGCAAAATGTTAAAAATTTTAGCCTGGTGTGTTCAGACTGCGCTGAAAACACTGGCTTTTTTTTTCTTTCTTTTTTTTTTTTTTTTACAAGCCGGCAGCTATTTAAATAGCCGGCTTTTCAGCGCAGTGTGAACGGGTGAAGCCGGCTTTTCAAAAAGCCGGCAAAAACCCTTCTTTTTAGCCGGGTCTAAGACCCGGCTAAAGAGACCCGGCTTCACCGTTCACATTGCCAAAAAAAGGCAGGGGTTTTCATGAAAGCCGGCAATTTCATGGTAATCTGAACGGGGTATTACTTACAAAGTAATGTAATATTTTTTGGAGAAAGCAAAATTGAAGACAGAGGCCCGTATTCAGAGTACCAGATGTATAACATATACGTCCGGTCTTTATCAACTTTCACTACTGCGCATGCGCAGTAATTTTTTAACGTAATCTACGTATCTTTTTCTTACGTAGATTGCGTAAATGCAGTCTAAAAGACCGCATTTACGCAATCTACATAAGAAAAAGATACGTAGATTACATTAAAAAATTACTACGCATGCGCAGTAGTAAAAATCGCTAAACACGGGCCAGAAAGGGGGTTTTAATGTGGATGTTAGATTGGCCTGACTATATTCATGAAATGTCAGAAAGAATAGGGGAAGTACTAGAACTGTGCCGATTGCAACATTTTAAACCCCAATAAACTGTGCAGATCCAGAATTAAGGGTGAGGCGCTTCCCCATAACTGTCCCAAATGTGTGATGACCATAAAAGAACAACAAACCAACTAGTTGGCGCTAGGGATGAACCTCTTCTTAATGATATATATAATCACACCTGATGCTGCTAGGTTAAGGGTTGGTAGCTCTTAGTGATATAAATGTATAAAAAGAAAACTACAAATAACCAGCGCTGTATCGTGTGAATACAATCATTAAAAAAGTAAACAATATAAATATATGCAAAACCTTCCAAATTATTAATTACAATTATAAATCAATAGTCCTGTTATTCAAGATATAAGATAGTTTTCTTTAAACTACCGATTAATTAAAAATCTATGTATTTTATTATTCATCAATTAAAACTTCTTTATGCCGGATAAATATTTGTGAAAACAAGACATAGTTTAGCGAATAAGTCACAGACATTTGTAGTAACATAAAAAACAAAAAAAAAGGTTAATAGCAGGTACTTAGCAAATTAATTATCAGAAAGTGTGCTATAAGCACTAAATGCTAATAACAATATGTGTTATAAGCTTATATGTACGCTTCTGCATATTTTCTCAATCTTGCAATGATTTACTAGTGATCAGTATTTTTTCCTTGACAGCAAAGATGGATGATCACAACAGTAGATAAGTTATTCATACAAGGGTTTTCATATACTCAGCTGTGTTCGTTCGTACTAAAAACTAAGGACTGGATCTAGACTTAAGATTGCGGTGGCTAACGTTTGGAATTCGGTATGTAGAAGAGCAGGGCACTCCCCCTTGCTCTCCTGTGTGCGGAAGAAATTTAAGAGTGCCAATGACATCCTTAAGCATTTCGCTTGCAACACTGTGAGTGCTGAGAACCGGATGCTACATACGGGCCTTACTGTACAATTTAAATATCACAGCCCACCCACCATGATACACATGGTGTGTGCGCCAGCCCCAAGTGCGCAACCTGAATTCCGCATGGAGCGCAGCCACCTGATCCTGCGTTCCATGTGAAAGTTATTATACTGCGCAAGCTCAATAGATGCAGCAATGTCTGGATCCAGCCCTCATTTTTTGAAAGCAATCATTTAGCCTGTTCTTTTGGGAAATTTTGATACGTAAACGCTATTGGAAGCTTCCTATGCAAACTTCTCCTGAGATGCTTTACGTTTTGAATCCTTTTCTGACAGCAATGATTGTTAAACAGACATATGATAGCATACTATAAATCTGTTTATGGCACTCTGTATTGAGTGACCTATACACCCCTGAGATATTCCCACAAATCTGAGTCTGTGGAGGTGCAGTCATGCACATGTCAACCATACACATGTTCCCCTGGAAGAGTCAGACAGGGGTTAACTGCATATTTAGAAGTGGGTGTCTCTCGTAAGCCAGTTGGCCAGACATCTTCAAAATGCTCCTTATTTTTCATGCATTAGGCTTGGCTTTAGAATACTTATTCCATTAAAGGAAAGTATGTCTTGAAGACAATATGCACAGCAAACCGCAATCTGTTTTCTGTGCATCGAGTTCACTTTTTCCACTTGTGACCAGGATTTTTGTGGATTCGTTTATGAACAGGAATGCACCATTTTTAAAGGTCAACTCCCAATTATACTTGGATGCAATTTTTACATCTCTATGCAATAAAATAAAATAAGTGTCGGCCAATTATAGAATGTGCTTAAGGGGTGGATAGAGTAGTTTAATATAAAGACTATTATGTTAATGTGTAATTTCTGTGCACTTAATTTATTATGATAGCAAGGGGGATAGAAAGACATTAGAGCATGATTGATGTCTGCATGCTGAGGTCATTTTTGGGCTGGGGGGCCCAGCCAGATTCATTTATACTGGGTCCCACAAATTCTGATGACGGGCCTGCGTATGTGGGTGTACACGCTGTTTTCTTGTTCAGTGAAATAAGGTCAATCTGAGGGCATGGTAAAAAGCTTTTGGTCAAAGGTCAAAGGTTGACACGACTTCCCACTCTCATTAATGGCTATTCATCCCTTTCTGTTCACTGACATCCTTAAGTTAGTTGGCCCTTTGTAGTTGACTTTTATCCTTTTCCTTGCCTCTGCAGTTCACACTATATCCCCCCTTCAGTAGTTAAGGGTTTTTTTTCCATGTACCAGAAGCTGTCTCATACCCTGTCAGCCTTTCCAACGTTTTGGGATTAAGTTTAATTTCCATCATATAAATTATTTTAAACTGTGTGTCATTTAGGTACCATTTTCAAGATCCGAAATGAACTCTTTAACTTGTTCTTTACCTCTGTAAATGCTTCTCTGTTAAAAAGTAGCCCCTAATATTTGAAATGATGGACCTGATCCTAAAATCCAATTGTACTACTTTTAAACTTCATGCGAACGCTTCACTAACCACTCCCGTTGATCAAATGTACCGATGGAGGCTGATTGGTATCAGGATTAGCTGTACCACAGCACACCTATACTGTACATTGTAATACCAACACTTGCAAGAGCAACCTGGGCCCCTGTGGGAAGTTGTCAGAAGTGCCATTTGACATAGGCCTGGATCAAGAGAATTGAGCGTGTCACTGGTCACTCGGACGCATGAGCATGCATGCATCGCACAAAAAACACCCCGTTCTCAGAAGTCTGGATCCTACAAATAGCCCTGTAAATTGTAATAGCCCTTCCCTTCTCTGCTCCGAGCTATACATATTGGTCCAGATCCAGAGCTACGCTTTCATTACGTTTCCTAGCGAAGCGTATTTACGCTATCATATTTACTATGCACTCCCCTTGGCCGTACATAGTTTAACCGTGTTACGCTTTCCATACCCTACCTTAACTTTTCCAAGCGTAACTCCTGACAGCCGTAATGGCTGCACGTAGTTACGCGCCTAAGCACGCACATACTGTACGATTTAAATGCCTCACTCCGCCTCCAAAGCGTAATTACTGGTGTCATATGGCTAGCACACCCATTCATTCGTAGTTATGCTGTTGATAGTAGTCTGGTACGTACGTTCAGCGTTTTGTGTCGTAACAGCTGCCGTGCACATGCGCAGTACATTCAAAATAGCGCTTTTATGTCTCCGGCTAGCGTAAATACGCTAGCGTACTTAGTTCTGGATCTACCCCATTATGTTTCCCTATTCTTTCTTGGTATGTTTTGTGACACAGGCCATGCACCAATTGAGTTGCTCTTTGCACAGTCTCTAATGTATTAATGTCCTTATAGGGATGTGGACTTCAGAACTGGACACAGTATTCTAGGTGAGGTCGTACCAGTGGCCAATACAATGGCGTTACTACTTTTCTCCTCCTGCAACTAATTCCTCTCCCTATGCTACCAAGCATCTGACTAGACTTTTTTTTATTGATTTGTTACATTGCTTAGCAAAAGTCACATGAAATAGTTATTCCTAGGTTCCTTTTTCTTTGTAGTTTCTCACCTCAGTTTTTAGTATTTTGCTTTTTATTTATATATCTAAGAAAAAAGTTTTTGCTTTATACATAAAAGGGACATTTTTCTTCAGTTTGGGCTTTTGCTGCTCTGATATTAACCTTCTTCTGCTTTACAAGCTACACCTGTCATTATCTTTCTGAGTTTGCTTATATGTAATATACTTCCATCTTTCTTGCTTTTACTATATTTGCAGCCCCATTTGTAAACCACACTGGCATTTTTCTGTGGTTTTCCTAACCTGTCTAAAAAAAAGGTCTATTGCTGCTAGTAACAAACTTATGAGATTCTGTGTTGCTACACTCCTTCCAGGGGCCTCCCTTCTGCCAAGCAATCACTTACAGATTCTCCAATCTTCCTAAAATCTATCACCTTTGCTTTTGTGTGTTACGAGTATCTCTCTGTCTTACTGCTTGATGATGAAGCTTGGATCCTAGGATCTCACCTACACTTAAGCTGGCCATACACTAGACGATTATCAGCCCGATTTCCCAATTATTGGGTGATCGGGCAAATAATCGCTCTAGTGTATGGTACAGATCAATTTTTGAAACGTCAAATAAACGCACCAGAAACGCTCTGGTGCGATTATTTAATCGTTCAGCATGTTTGATTTAAAACAATATTTTAAAACGATATTTTAAGGGAGCCAATCAGCAAGCTGAATGGCTCCCTATCCTTGTAATAGACACTGCTGCTGATCTATGTATAAAGCTG
>WWET01000981.1:374247-386267 GCA_011038615.1 Limnodynastes dumerilii
CATAGTGCATAGATCTGCAGCAGCGTCTATTGCAGGGAATAGTACAGAGAGGGACCAGCTGAACCCGTGCTGTGTGAAGCGCGGTTTTGGCTGATCCCTATCTGTACTACTCTGACAGCCTTGAAGGTAGACTTCTAAGCTGTCAGAGCAGCTTTGTACATAGCTCTGCAGCAGCGCCATAGAGAGCGCTGCCTCCCCTCTCCCCTCTTCTGCTAGGATTATCGGTCCCAGGAGAGGAGGTGTATGGTGCCGATAACAGGAGATTTCACTAGCGGGAAATCGTCCCGTTTATTGGCCCACCCCCTGCTGGGACCGATAATCGTCCTAGTGTATGGCCAGCTTTTCTTCCAAGATTGTCACCATTTGTAAGCACCCAATCTGATACTGCATTTTGCGAGTGGGTGGTTTCACCAATTTAAATTCGAAGTACACACTGAAGAACTCTTTTACTAAGCTGCTCTTATATCTGTATTTTAATTCCCTTTGCATTTGCATGCATTTACTTTAGTAGCAGCCACTGAGAATTGAATGGTTCCTCATTGCTGGAGCGGAAGGTCTTCGGACAGCGATACTACCAAAGGGGAACACCGTTTCAGGTTACTTAAAGATAGCTACTGTGCTTATTTGTCTCTAGCTTTTATAAACACTGCCCTCCCTATGCATTCTTTGTAGTAGACTTGCTACAGAGCTCACCTGGTAGGATAGCATTATAAGCTGGAAAAACTGTTTGGGGGACAACAAAACAGATATTAGATCCTATGTCAAAATCACGGAGTCGATAAATGTAGGCTCATGCTATATTTTCATCAGGGCATATAAAATACAAACTTGCTTACAAAATATAAACATGTAAAACTAAATAATTGATGTATTATTTATATCAATATTCAACAAATCTGCATATCTTACATAACTTATTCTATCTCATTTATGAACAAATACCTGCTAGCTGCTAGGAGAACCCACTTGCCCTCTAACGGCTTATATTAAAGTTAGACAAGATAATTGGTTACATTATAAAAGTTAACTGAAGTAAACATTTACTTTTATACTCTTTGGATTTACGTTTATAGTTTTTGGATTCACGTCACATACACATTCACTGACATTTGATTGTCAGGATTAGAAAGTGACACCACATCTATTGCCATATAGTTCTCTTGTGACATTAACACTTGCTAACACAGTTAAGCTGACTAGACAAGGGCTAGGGCAGTGTTGGCTCACCTGTGGCACCCCAGGTGTTGTGAAACTACGAGTCCCAGTATGCCTTAACTGCAAAAGCATAGCAAATACCTGACAAAGCATGCTGGGAATTGTAGTTTCCCAACACCTGGAGTGCCACAGGTTAGCCAACACTGGGCTAGGGTGTTCACCCTGCACAAAACCTTAGTCTCCTCCCCCAGCAGCAGCTTGATAGACAGGTGACACTCCCACCCAGCCTATATAAGGAAAGCCTTACCTGGTGATTCTGTATGCCCAATAATCAAGTCACCAGTTAACTATATGCTCCACTGAGATGACCTCAGTCCTTTATATACCCTGCCTCTCTACCTCAAGCCAGCCACAACTGATAATAGTAGCACCTATGAATGTTTTCCATAATGTTGTTTGTATTGGCAATTGTAAATCTAAAAGAGTATTTGACTGTCTGCAGCTATGAACAGAATGCTAAAACATTGACACGTCATGAAGCAATTACATTAGATTTTTGAAAATCCTAATGTTAAGAGATGAAATTCTTGCCTACAAGATGTAACATATTTATCAGGTTGTGTGTTTAGTCTTTGAATGTAGGGCACAGAACAAGATACTGGACATCAGTTATAACCAGATAGTTGTGCAGTGTGAGGTCTTTGTGGCAATGGGTTGCAAGTGGGTCAAGTTCTACAATGGTTGTTTTTATTAGACAAGAGCTCTTTAGGAAGTAAGATTTGTACCATAGTTTTGTTTTGTTCTATGTTCTCATTAAACTCTTAGAGCAATTCATTGTATGTATATCCTTACACAATGTAGAACTAAACTGCTTGTAATCCGTTAGGCTGGTTGTTAGTGCTGTTTGCAGTTGGGGAAGATGAGACTATGAAAGAAGGTTTGTGCTGAAAGCTATTTTAAGCTTCCCTTTTTTTATTCACTTAATTATTGTTAACTAGTCACAGTTATTTATTCATACTTATCACCCTTCTAGGACATCCCATAAGACAGGCCTGAGCAGCAGTCTCCGGGGGGTGTTATAGCTCAGTGGTATGATTGAAAGTACTCTGAAGCAGATGGACTGAGTCACATTGGTGTGATTCACAATGAATTCTATCCCATGGGCCAAATGTTTTTGTGGCCGGGTGTCCCAGGAGTTTGGGAGATTCCAGACACTCCTGAGTGTTCAGAATGTGTTGCTATGTATGGTTTTTTATTGGAGAGCTATACAGGAGTAATTATTGTTCAAATACATCTTTACATTAAGCTACTTTTATTTTCAAGATATATCACAAACTGCGAATTCGTCCAAAACTCCCTATCATGCTGCCTTTGGCAAACCAAACTCTCTTTTAGGGCTCTGCTTGGCATGCAGGCTGGTGGGTATGTGCTGTCATTGCCATTCTGTACTAGTGCCATGCCACATGCCAGTGATGCTGACTGAGCATATGGTGGCTCAGTGTGTAACACTTGTTTCTCACAGCACTGAGTTCCATTCCCAGACTAGGCCTTATCTGTGTAGACTTAGAATGGTCTCCCTGTGTCTGTGTGGGTTTGCTTCCACACTCCAAAAACATGCTGGTAGATTAATTGGCTGCTGAGTAGATTAGCCCGTGTATGTCGGGGTCAGGGAACTTAATATGTAGCAGGGACTGATATGAATGTTAAATAGTCTCTGTAAAGCGCTACGTAATCTGATGAGGCTATATAAAATTCTGATAGTTAAGAACCTGTTAATAAATAATGCTCTAACCTATTTAATATAGAGGGAAGGGGTTTCAGATTGCCATGACCTGCCATGTTTCATATACAACAGTTATTCTTAAGGAACTAGAAATACATCGTACAACTGAAAAAGGCAAATATTTTGGAGACTAATTTATTTACACAATGGGTTAACTAGATTATGAAGTAACTTCACTACATGCACTATATGAAAACCATCTGTAGCTTATCAGCCGCTAGTTTGGGTGAAGCCCTCAATCTGGGCAATTTCACAGTGGGTAAGGAAAGAAAATAAACATTTGTTGCTATTGAAAGCAGCAGAGCATTTAATCGCTCAGGGTGCTCTGTATTTAGCAATGGGTGACATTATTTTGACACTTGAAAAGAAAAAGAAATTCCACTTGTAACATAGAGAAACATAATAAACAATTTTGACATATATGGCAAATTGCATTCTAATATTTCTGACTTTCAATGTGTACTGGATTCCTGCAATCCTGCTATCGTGTGTGCTTGTAATTTGCATTTATGGTAAAATGTTCCTTTAGTCACTGGCAGCAGATAGCTCTCTGTAGACGTTATGCAGCCAGAAAGTCTTTGGCCCGTATTCCGAGTACCAGACTTATAACATATACGTCCGGTGTTTAGCGATTTTTACTACTGCGCATGCGTAGTTATGTTTTTACGTAATCTACGTATTTTTTTCTTACGTAGATAGCGTAAATGTGGTCTGAAAGACGTTGGCCAGGCCTTATCTAATTCTTATCAGCGGTCTGTTACCATTGTCATAGGAGAAGGAGTTTTTACAAGCGAAGAAGAGCATATACATGTAATATGTGTCAGGGAAACTTAGTAAGGGATAATATCTTTGAAAACAACCATTGTGTATTGTGATAGCTCATGCAAAATAGACTGAAGTAGTGACCTTGCAATGGCATTAAAGGTCTGAGCAATGTCTATCCTATGCAGAAAAGTGGATCTGCTTAGACAGTTAGGGACATCGGACCTGATCCAGACCTACGCTCGGCTTTTTTACGATGGTCGTAAGCGTAAAAACAGACATTTGTACTTACTGCGCATGCGTGGGACAGATGTTACGCTCAGAAATTTTGAGCGTATGGGCCTTGAGCGCACCAGCCTCGTAACAACGCTCGATGGGGCGTTCCTGCCATATGAAATCCGTAAATACGCACCGAGGGCAGGGTGAGGCATTTAAATCGTACAGTATGGGTGTGCTAAGCGTCGTAACTACGCAATGAGCTTACAGACGCCCGCGGTTACGATCAGAAAAGTTAGGGCAGGGTTTGCTCGGCGTAAGAAGACCAAGAGGAGTCCATTGGAGGTACGCTGGTGTAAATACGCTACGCACATGAGCATTTCATGAGTGTAGGTCTGGATCAGGCCCATCATGCATTAAATTCCATGTCTATTACATGTCTACTACATCTTTTGTATACGTTCTAATATACATAAATGCAGTGGTGGTATGGACATTTAGAAGAAGCGGTATGGACATTTAGAAGAGGTGGTATGGACATTTAGAAGTGGCGGTATGGACATTTGGAAATAATAGAAGTGAATATGGATTTTTTTGCTTTTCTATTAAATCAGTGGGAGAAGTGACGTTATGACATACCCCTGTATACCCCTTCACTTCGAGCCCTACAGAGATGTGTATAATATATGTATATATGTGTGTGTTGGTGTACATTATTCTGGGGGGTTAAGTTTTCTGTTGTGTAAAATTGAGAGTTTATTCAGAAAATCTTTTTTTTTTTTCTTTTGAGAATGTTTTACATGAAGGAAATTGAAATTAACATCAGATTTTCATGTTCCTCCTGAAACAAAACAGAGACCATTATACAATTACAACACTCACAAGCATGTTAGGAGAATGCTTTGATTTTTGTAGCCCTATCAGCTCTCTACAAACAATGGAAATTTTCACATTGCTTATTCCTGGTAAAGTTTTGCATGTGTGAATATCTACTCCCTGTTCTGCCATTGAAGCAGGTTTTGTTTTGCATCAGCTGAAACTGACAATTGTGTTTAAACATTGCATATATACATAGTCATCTAGTGCCCCCTTTGGCAGTTCTAGAACTGTGTAAAGTGATTCGTATGCATCTGCAGAAGTAAAATGACACATACTATTAAACTATTCAGTGCTAGTATTTACTTTTAAACTATGTTTCACTTTAGAAGTAATGCATAGCTGTGACACAATGTTATCATTACAATTGTAGCTGTATTATGTCCTGTGTTTATCCGCAGCTTGCGTGTACTAAATGCTACTTTGTTACATCTTCAGATCTAAAAATAACAATGATCACATCTTCAAACTGTATTTTAAATGATAGCTTATGAAAATGACTACATGAAAATTTTTATTTGATCAAAGTAAAATCATACTGATTTGAGATATTATCTAAACTTCAGTGTCTACTGAATAATAAGCACCATAGTTAAACAGATGACTGCAATTAAAGCAATTTCTCATTTTAACGGGAAATAGAATATAATAACGTGTTGTAAGACAATTGCTTTAGGGAAAACAGTAAGCTTATCATAACAGAATAATTAATACTGTGTCCAAAAATGGAACACGTCAACTCCTAAAGATATGGTGCAATAAGTTTTACTGTAGGCTATAAGGAAGTACTACTTTATAAAGATTTAAAACACTTTAGTTTTGAATAATTCTATAAAAATTCATGTTAAGTCATGCATATTGCTGCTCTATTTTATGTAATCTTACAAACATTAGCAATAAACTATATTTTTTTTTTCTGCTTTTATTTTTACTGGAAGCTCACCTTCAGTAAGCGATCAACAGCTGATTCCTCAACACACAGCAGCCACACACAAACTTGAAATAAAAATACTGACAACTTTGATTGGCTTTTAAAAGGGGACATAGGTTTATTGAATATAAATCAAATTGGTGGAATTTATGAATGACTATAAAATTTAGGGTTGAGCAAGGTGGCAAATAGCAAGTGGATGTCAGGAACTTAAAGCGACAACTAGAAGTCATTGATAAAGGCGCCCCCACCACCCCCCAGTACCCCAGGCTCAGGGGTGTTTTAAGAAGTGAGGGGGCCTTTGTGCAGGAATTGTACATGCCCCCCCCCCTTACCTGAGACAGGACTGACCCGATTCGCAGACCTCAAAAGGTGAGATTAACGGTGCTCCCGATCCTTTTTAGGCTTGCGAATATGGACAGTCCCACCGCAGGGGAAAGGGGGCTCATTTGGCATCTATAGCTTCCCTCCAGAAGATCTTAGAGGGAAGAAATAGATGTCGAATGGCCCCCCTTTCCCTGCCAACCCTGGGTGCAGGATGACTGCCACAGGGCCCCTTGTTCTGAGGGGCCCATGTGCACTGCACACCCTGCACCCATTATAGATACGTCTATGCCCTGGCTCAACCACTTCACACATGCACACCTCACCTGACGGAGGAGGCAGACCAGGCCCCGTCGCGGGACAGGCGACCTAGCATTAACTCGAAGTGTGCGCCTCTGATAACAGATATTTTCACCCCATTCTTTTTTCACTGCGGCAAAAACAACACTGTGACACACCACCTCTACCGCCCAACTTATGCCTCATCTGTGAAAGGAATAAGTATATGTTAGAAATACATCCCAAACAAGGGAGGGAGGGCAATGATTTTCAAAAGCGGAGGAGAGCAACACCACACAACCCAATATATAAAGTAGGTCACCTGACCCATACCCCCCCCCCTCACCATTGAACCAATCAAAACATCAACACAATTACCATATTACAGAACAATCCTAATAAATGCCTGCTGTATGTTTAGGCCCAGCTGGTCGCTTATGCTCCCTCACACCTAATCTGTGCTTGGTTTTCTCTTATTGTTGTAGAAATCACAAAAAGTGTGACATAGATTTGTATTGCAACCTAGAATTGTTGATCAGAGTCACGATGTGTTACGTCACATTCTGTTTATGACATCCTCCCAGTGTCGATGTGTAGACTCATATCTTAAGCATAAATGTAGCACATGATATTAGAGTTGTAAATACACAGACATCTGACAAGCAATGTCTTTTCCTTGCAGCTTGGGTCGGCTCGCTGGCCATGGGAATGATCTTCTTCTGCTCTCCGGTCGTGAGCATCTTTACAGATAGGCTGGGCTGCAGAAAGACCTCGTCTGGAGGAGCTGCACTGGCCTTCATTGGATTGTTGTCCAGCTCTTTCACTAAGTATGACTATTACATATAATTTGATATACAATTTGTTTTTATTTTTCCTTTCTGGATCACCTAGACACTGAGCATTAAGTATAACCCACCTTAAAATATTTCCATTTTAGTATCCATTTGGACAATGAGTGTTAAGTGACCCACCAACAATGTCATACACTTTAAGAGCATTGGGGTAGATCCAGAACTACGTGTGCCGTACATTTATTCGCGGAGCGTATTTTCGTGTGCGTATATTCTATACACTACCCTAGGCACACCCCTTGAACATACGTATTTTGTCAAGATACGCTTTCCAAACCCTACCTTAACTTTTGCCAACGTAACCGCAGTGATACGCACACGTACGTATGGGCAACACGAATTTACGCAGCTAAGCACGCCCATACTGTACACTTTAAATACAAACCCCGCCTACTTAACGTATTTTGGACTCACGTAAAATTGGCACGCCCACACGTAAGTATTTACGTGACACATACGTGAATGGCCCATACGTTCACAATTACGCTATGTTACTGAGGGTATTTTCTATGGTGCGCATGCGCAGTACTTACCAAAAGGCAATTTTACGTATCCGCCACGCGTAAATTCGCTCACAAACGTTCTGGATCTGGCCCATTGTGAGGGTTTTTAATATAAAAATATAACCATTCCCTACCGATTGTTCAAAAAACACTCAGTAACAACCTGAAAATAGATACAGTTCTATAAATCTGTTTTGCACTAGCCTGTACATTTTTATTCAATGATTACTAAGTACACATTAAAGCATTAAAGAGCAGTGGGTCTGTAAATGAAAATTCCCAGTAAAGGAAATGGTGTTTGAAGATCAGGAGTAACCCCTGGAAGGAACATGTAGGCAAAACAATAGAATATGCTATGTCCATATCTTCCCAGGCTCAATGTTTTCATCAGCTATTTACCTATTTGTTACAATGAACTCCTCTCCTTTCAGTATAGATGAATTCTGACTTTTACGCAATCAATAAGACACAGTAGTGTTTCTGAAAATGTAACTTATTAGTGTACTAAAAAGCAGAAAGATGCCAATTAAGATACTCTAGGTCCATTAAGATGACTAACATTTAATATGTAGCTTGTTCTAATGATTTGTATGTTATATAGAGCCCATTCTATGGGTAAACATACAATCTGTTTACTTTCATAATCCATAAAAGTGATATGAGCCTTTATATAGTAATATCCACTAACATTCCCAGTAATTAGTAGACAATGATTCATTAGCATTAACTAATTCTGCTGCTTAAGTTCAGTATTGTACTGGCCTATTACTAAAAGCCAGCAATTCACTGGGGGTAATCCTCTGTAGCAACTTGTAAAGAATATTAGTAATGATCAGCAATATGAAAAGAAGCAAACATATTAGACTGTTAACTTTAATATCCAGTCATAGGGCCGTATCCAGACCAAATACCATTAGGTAATCTATGCTAGTCACTTGCGTAAGTCAGCCTAAACAATGCTACTGCACATAGGCGAGGCAAATGTTCCGTAGCAGATCTCCTTGCATATTAAACCTAATTCTGTAAGCAAGGAAATCTGTACGCTGTAAGGGGGGGCGAGGGGGCATCTCGTCCGCCAAAAAAATATGAAGGAGGCACCGTAGCAGGGGGTGCTGGGGCAGGAAGTGCCAGCAGAGGGTTGCCTAGCACTGTCTGTGCAATCCTCTGTTGGCATCTCCTCTCCTCTGCAGCAGTTTGCACCCATCTGAATGACGCTGGTGTGACCCCAAGGTCTCGTACGCGTCATTCAGTGAGCAGAGAGTGCGCTGCAGAGGAGAGAAGAAGCTTCAGCAGGGTAAGTTTTCAAAGGGGGGTATACACCAAGGGGAGAGAGGGGGGCGCCAAGGGGAGGGCTAAATTCTTGCAAAAAATTTTGTGATATCCCTGGTGGGGAGAACCATTTAAATTAGACAGTATGGATGCCATTAAGCATGTATGGGTCTGCATGCCACATGTGCGCAGATCTGTCCGGAAAACTTAAGATAGGTTTATGGGCACAGATCTTAATTAAACTGAGAGGGGAGTCACAGGGGACTTCACTAGCCCATTGCGTACTGACTCGCAAACCTCTATGCATACAGAATGTGTATGGAGGTCTGGATACTGCCCATAGTAATGTCCAGTAATATGCTATTAAAAGTACAAACAAAATGATAATACTATTGCTCAGTGAAAGATAAATGAAGGAATATGTTACAGGTGATATACCATGTCTAGTCATATACCCAACATAGGGCCATATAGTATGTTGTTTGTCTTAGTTATAATAAACACAGCAGCAGGGTCATTTGGGCCAGTATCAGTGGTAGGGGATTTGGTGATGAATCTAGTGAGATAAGTTGTCATTAGAGAATTTGTGAGATTGACTAGTTAAGACTTTGAGGGTTGTTAGAGCGTCTGATAATGTGAAGTAGTAGAATAGATGGTGACATTGCTGAAGTTGAATTGCTCTCCTCCCACTCATAGGACCTGATTCACAGTTAAGAGGAAAATTGCAAATTTACCTAAATATACGCACGTGAAAATTTAGCAATACCGATTCAGAGAAAAGAAAGAACCCAGTTAACAACTCTTTCCGTGTCAGGAGTTCAACGTAAGGACGTAAGTCTTATATGTGAATTGCTCGTGCGTACCGGTGCTTAAAATTGCTTATGATTCAAAGATACGTAACTAGACGCACTGAATTAGCTCTGGAAAAGTCAAATTAATTTTATTTCTAAAAACAGCAAGTACTCTCATTAACATATGTAATCAAAATGAACAATTAAAAAGAAAACAAGAAATAACATACTTTACAAAAAACATAAACAGATACTGCATGAAGGTTTAAAACCAATTCACTACATAGAGAGTTTCATAAAACATTTACAAAAGAAAATTGTAAAAAAAATAAAAAAAAATAAAAACAAACAACCAATATAGTTAAATAGAAATAAATGTAATTGTGTTTGCTATAAAAATTTGAAGTTAATTAAAGTTACAAAAAAAACCTTCTCAAACTATACACAAATAATGGCAACCTGTGAATCAGTGAGCCTACCTGTGAATCAGTCCTAACTCTGTTGGAACGCCCATACTGTACATTAGTAGCCCGTGTGCAGCTCATTTGCATTAAGAGTCTTGTCCCTCTAGCCGGAACTCGTTATGTGCTGATGTGAGAATCAGTCCTAAGTCAGACGTCCTTGTATGTGAATCAGTCAGACAGAGTTTCCGGCATGCTCAGTTTAACTGATCATAAAAATATGCATGTAGATTCTACACTTACTTAAGCTATATTGTTTATTCATCTATACTGTAGGTGAGAAGTATATAAGATATGTAGAATGAGATATATGACAGTGTTATTTTGGGTTGTCCTGAGCTTTGTTTAATTGAATTCTGTAGTGGAACCTAGTGTAGCCATTGCCAACAAAATCTACATTGCAGTAGTAGAAAGAGTGTAAGGAAATGGATTATATTGAGAAAGGGAACAGAGAATAAGAGGGAGAAAGAGTTTAGAGTATTCAGTGCTATAGGCAATGACAGTTGTGAATTAGCCGGCTGGATTAGTAGGGTGCGGGAGGATTAGGAAACTCAGGAAAGGAAATATATCAAATTGCTCAGTATACTCTCTGTTGATGAATTAGACAAATGCTATCTCAGAGGTGACCAGGATTAGGAAAAAGTAATGATTGTATTCCAAGAATAGGTGTAGTACTGAAGGTTGTTTATTCCTAAAAGAGACTGATAATAAGCATTGCCAGGGTATTATTTCCTTCTTTTTCCCCCCCACACAGGTCTCTCGGTGTTCGATATTTCACGTATGGGATACTCTTCGGTTGTGGCAGCTCTTTTGCTTTTCAGCCTTCCTTGGTTATTCTTGGTCACTACTTTAAGAAGCGCCTAGGACTTGTGAATGGCATTGTGGCTGGTGGCAGCTGTGTGTTCACAATGTGCCTTCCATTTTTGCTGAAGACGATGGGAAAGTCTATTGGGTTGGCACACACATTTCAAGTGCTGAGTGTTTTTATGTTCATTCAGATATTCCTCTCTCTCACTTTTAAGCCTCTTTTACCCCCACCGGTTGATTTTAATAAAGAGAAGGAGAAGGTGGCAGGAAGAAGTAAAGCCCAGCAGTGTTGGTTACATACCCGGAAATATTTCAACATGCAAGTGTTCCATAAGAAGACATACAGAATCTGGGCATGTGGCATCGCCACCACCGTCCTGGGATATTTTGTTCCTTACATACACCTGGTATGTACACATTAGGGACAATTAATGTAGTTCTATGTCCCCATATATTGGAAAGAATAATATTAAGTGGCAATACTGTCCACATAAGTTTACACTGAGAAATACAATTAAATAAAAATTAATTGTTTTGGTTTTTTTTGTAAAACACATAAGCGAGTCAAATTACACAGCTGACTTTTATATTTCTTCTATTTGCTATACCATAAGAAATAGTGGTTGTTCTGATATTTCTGCAAATGGGTTATAAAATATGTATTAGCATATACGGATGTGGGTCCCTGCTAAGAACAGCCTTATTTTGATATGGCAATTTTCTCCAAGCTAGATTTGAACTGGCTAAGATATCGATTGCTTATGCCTCTATGAGGCATAGCAATCGATCCTCGGAGCACCGAACACATGTAACCCCAACCCTTCCCCTAATTCTGATCCTTACCCTCCCCTTCCATTACCCTAACCCTAACCTTCCCTTCCCTGAAGCCTAACCCTAATACTCCCTTCTCTATAGCCTAACCCTAAGATCCCCCTATCCGCAGCCTGACCCTAACCCTCCCCTACTATGGTCCTATATATCTAACCCTCCCTTTCTAAGAGCCTAACCCTAA
>WWET01000981.1:438900-450619 GCA_011038615.1 Limnodynastes dumerilii
TCCCTACACAGAAAATCCATAGTGTCACTGGTTTGTTGGAAGACAAACAGATACTAACAGACTGGAACAGGTAACAGGTCTATAAGTCATTTGTCAGCTATGCTACACACACACAGATTCATGATGAGCTGGCTTATTACAGGTCAGGGCATGAATAAGATGCCATTATATTTGACTAATTTCCTGAAAAATTCTACCCATGTATGGTGCCACACACATTTCATACTATCACCAGCCCTGTCCCAGTATTTATCAGAATTCCTAAAACTCAAGTTTCTACCTGTTCTTATGTTTAGTTGGCAGGAACATAATATATTTTAAACAATTACCTTTAGTATAAGACATGTTTTTATCCCGGATAGTAATCAACTTACCAACTGCCAGAATGTCAACAAAGTGTTACAAGTTAATCTTTAATTACCTGCTGCAGCTGGTGCAGAAAAATGTCAGTTGGCGTTTTTAATATCTATGACACAACATTATATAAGGTTTTTATGTAATTTGATATTTCTTAATTTAGGAGGGCATTTAGAGGGCACAGTCAAAATTACCCAGAAACAACACTTTCTCTATTAGAATAATTACATTTCATAAACTATATTACTGGTAAACGCTTAAGCATTGTCTACACTCTAGGAAATCTTTATATGAAAATCTTCATTTGTGTTCATGGACATTTGCTTCAATGTAATACTACATTTTATGCTTCTAGTGTATTATTATTACACTTTGGAATCAAAGGTCCTTCTTCTTTTCTGACATAAAATACATATTGTGTAGGACTAACCAGAAAACGAAGTATATACAATATGGTCACATCCCTCTTGCATCCTAGATTTCTGTTACAAACAGTTATTTCAGATTTCTGGTACAGCAAAATACTTTGTAGTTATTTTTAGATTAAAATGGGTTTTTTGACCAAACCCTTATTGTAGTTTCCCCACACCCACACACTCTACTCAATTATACAACTTATGTCATCTATCCCCTAAGTGTCAATCTGCCTCTCAAACTCCTACCCTTTGTGCAGATAAGACTTAGCACAGGTAAAAAGCTTAATACTGTAGGAAAACTAAATAATAATAATGGGTCAGATACGGATCTCCACTAACCGCTGGATTCTAACACCATGAAAGCAAGTGACTTATCTTAATATTTCTACATTGTCACCATGTAAAATAAGGATGAACAGTGTGGAAATCTGGATTCATTACGGGCTATAACATAAGGGCTATAACAATTAGCATACATCTAACCTTAGGTACCTGACGTACTATTTTTCTCCCTGCCACCAGAAACCCTTCCAATATGGAAGTCTGGATCTGTAGAATCCAGATCCGTAATGTTGAGAACATCCCCTCAAAAGTACGCAGTGCGGTAATTCGCAATTCACACAAGACTTCGTCTCCCTGGAACAGGCACTCAAGATTAAGGGCAATCATCTCAACTCCCTCCTCGTCTCGAACCTCCTCTGGATTGACGGCTCTTTTGCAGTGGGATGAATGGACCCGAGTATTCCTTTCCGCGACCTTTATAGAGGTGGTGCTGGTCAGTAGAACTTGGTAAGGTCCTTCCCACCTGTCGATTAGACAACCAGAACGTAAAAAATTTGTTATCATCACAATCTCACCAGGCTCAATATCATGACAATTATTATGTTTCATGTCCGGTGCTATCAACTTTATGCACTTCTGTTGTTTCTTAAGTTGTTTGCTCATCTGGATGAGATAACGGACACATCATTATTGTACTTCAATTCTTCCTGTGGGTCTACCATGATATGGGGTTGGTTTCCAAACAGAATCTCGTAAAGTCACAGGTTAAGTGGAGATCTGGGAGTGGTGCTGATACTGTGAAGGACTAGGGTTATGCTTCGGGCCAAGCTAACCCAGTCTCAGCCATTACTTTACTGAGCTTGTTCTTAATAGTGCCATTGAACCTTTCTACCTTCCCACTGGCTTGTGGGTGATATGGGGTATGTAATTTGCTAGTAATCCCCATAAGTCGGCACATGCTCTTAAATACTTCTCCAGTAAAGTGGGTACCTTGGTAACTTTCAATCACCCTTGGTATGCCAGACCTACAAACAAACTCTTGGACTAGCTTTTTGGCCAGTAAAAGCAGTGGTATTAGTTGCAGCTGTGTAAGCTTCAACCCAGTGTGAATACAAATCAACACATACTAACACATACTTTAAATTCCTACAGGGTGGTAGCTGTATAAAATCAATTTGTATTACCTGGAAAGGGCCCTCTGTTGGCGGAATATGGGATGGTTCTACAGGAATAGACTTACCAACATTTTCCTTTAGGCATATAAGACATGACTTGACTTTCTTATCTGCCATTCCAGAAAATCCTGGCGCACACTAATATGATCTTACCAATCTGCTCATACCTCCCCTCCCTAAGCGAGTCAAACCATGTGCTGCTTCAGCTAAGGCTGGTAGATACGCTTTGGGAGCCACTGGCTTCCCTTGTCCATTCTTCCAGAGCCCTGTGGGCTCCTGTCCACATCCTATTGCCTTCCAGATAGCCTTTTCCTGTGGGGAACACAAATCTTGCATCTCTATTAATCTTTGCATAGACAAAGGCTCAAATACCATAAGTTTCTTAAAATTTTTCAATGGTGCTGATGCAGCTGCTCGTTTTGCAGCTTCATCCGCCCTTTGGTTACCCAGGGATACAGTATCTGTCTCGTATGTGTGGGCCTTACATTTAATAACTGCAACCTGTGTGGGCAGTTGTATGGCCTCTAAAAGTCCTTTAATGTGTCTGGAGTGCGCTACAGGTGTCCCTGCTGCTGTCATAAAGTTCCTGAGTCTCCACAGGGCCTCAAAATCATGTACCACTCCGAAAGCATACCTCGAATCTGTATAAATATTGGCAATTTTCCCTTCTTTCCAATTCACATGCCCTTCTCAAAGCTACAAGTTCTGCTACCTGTGCTGAGTGAGGTGGTCCAAGAGGTTCAGCTTCTACTATACTTTCGTCATCTACTACTGCATAACCAGTACATAATTCACCTGTATCAGTCTGTCTATGACAACTTCCGTCCGTGTAAAAGATCACATCTGCACCATCGATTGGGGTGTCACGTATGTCAGGTCTTGCAGTAAAGGTTTGATTTAGATAGTCCGCACAGTCATGAGTGTCTGTTTGTCCGCTAAATTCAGTAATTTCCAGAGCGAATGAATGAAGTTGGTTCTGCAGTAGTGTCATTTCTGTTATTAATGAAGGTTCACCTTCCTTATCACTAGTTTTTATATTACTCTTATCTAATTCCTTATCTAACACTGGATAAAATCTAGCTACAACATTCTTAGCATTTTAATCACCATATAATGAAACATTAGTAGATTCAGGACAAACAAACTTAAAACATGAATCATCCTTTCCCTCTCCCACGTATGGAGGAGGAGGTGCTTGCGCAGGAGTCGCGTGCGCAGGATTTGTGTGCACACGCAATGTGTTCACAGTTGCGGGTATGTGCGCGTGTGTCGGGAATGCACCTGCAGCTTTTTCGCGCTATTCTTTAGCCTCGTGCTGCCACAATACCAGACTCTTTATGTACTTTTCACGCCTTTTGTGTGATTTCATTTTACACATTTGGAAAATCACATTATTTAAAATGCCTTAAATCCGCATTCATATTTTCCCACACTTTCTGAGTTCCTTTGTTCTTAAGCCTTGCAAAAAATAATTTTTATATTTAAGTTCAGGTTCGTACCGTTTTTCATAAGCACATCACAATAAATCACTGTTCCAGGATCCACACGTTACAGAGCAAGTTCCATACTATACCAGCGTCCTGGCAAAGAAAGGAGACGGCATCCACGTGTGTGTCACTGGTCACTAGAGTTCGAGAGATCCTGCTTTGCAGGCACCATACCGACGCGTTTTGTCACCACGTGACTTGATCAGGGGGTGGTGTGGCCTGCCCCTTGCATGTCATTTATACCTACGGCCTGATTCATACATCAATTCAATTTAAGATCGGGCAAGAGTATTTCCTTATTCCACTTGGACCTCTGACTGATTCAATGTAATACAATGTTAAAAACCAATGCAATAAATAAATGAATAAATATATAAATATTAACATACATATGAATACATAAATTTGTAAATAAATACATCAATACTAAAATATTTTAATAAAGAATTAAACCTTGATTGTTGAACCTCTATATTATGTTAAAATTGATTAAAAAATTATTTATCAAAGCGGGAAGACTATAAAAGTGAAAAGACTATAAAAAAGGAGTTATCTCAAAATTTTTGTTTAGTCCTGCAGGGGTTAACGTGTTCAGTGTTATAATCCAGTATGTTTCCCTTTGATTTAATTTTTTCTCCCTATCACCTTCCCTGATGTCACTTTTAATCCACTGTATGGCTTTAATTTTTAACGTGTCAGGTTTAGAGTGGTGACATTGATGGAAGTGTCTGGGTAGGCTATGGTTCTGTATTTTATTTGAAATGTTTCACAAATGTTCTAATGCTCTTATTTTCAACATTCTTTTCGTCTTTCAAACCACACCCACATTGTACCAAATACATCACAAAGGTTGTCATACAGTTCATATATTCCTGAATTTTGATTTTTTTTACTCTGATCTGAGTTTATAAAATATTTCTTCTTAGAGTCACAGAAATTACAGACCTTGCATTTCCCACAAGGACTCAATAGCCCAAAGGCTCAATATTTCCTTAATGGCATTACATTAGAATCTACCGAGGAGGAAAGGGATCTAGGAGTCATTATTTCCAGTAACTTGAAGGTAGCCAATCAATGTAACAAAGCAATGAAAAAGGCAAGTCAGATGCTTGGTTGCATAGGGAGAGGAATTAGTAGCAGAAAGAGAGAAGTAGTGATGCCCCTTTATAAATCATTGGTACGCCCTCACCTAGAATACTGCGTTCAGTTCTGGAGGCCATATCTCCAGAAAGACATAAATACATTAGAGACTGTGCAAAGAAGAGCAACTAAAATGGTCCATGGCCTTTGTAACAAATCATACCAAGAAAGGCTAGAGGAACTAAACATGTATAGCTTGGAGCAGAGAAGGGAGAGGGGGGACATGATAGCAGCTTTCAAATACATCAAGGGTTGTGACCAGCTAGAGGAGGGTACCATTTTTCAAAAGAAAAGGTGTAATAGAACACGAGGGCATGGATACAAACTGGAGGGTGGTAGATTCAAAGGAAATGTGCGGAAAAATTACTTCACTGAAAGGGTGATAGATAAATGGAATATTCTCCCATCTGAGGTGGTTGAGGCCAATACAGTAGAACAATTTAAACATGCTTGGGATAAATATAAGGGTATCCTAAATTGTAACCCCAATTGAGGGTAAATAGGGTCTAGGGTCAGTATAGTTTTCAATAAACAAATGGGCAGACTAGATGGGCCATGTGGCTCTTATCTGCCGTCACTTTCTATGTTTCTATGTAAGGAAAAAAACCTGTGGGTTTGGGCCCAAACATGCTTTTATTAATTTCTGGGGTTTTCAAGAAACTGGGTGAAAGAAAGGACTTAAGGTTTTTTGCCTTTCTATATCTCACTTCAGCTCTATCTGAAAGCATTGGTGCCAAAACAGGATCTAATTTCAGTACTTTCCAGTGCCTGTTTAAGATATTACGAATTTCGGCATTGGTGGAATTGAACTGGGTCACAAAGGGAACATAGGGATAATTTTTATAATTTTGGGCACCAGGGCGCCAGTGGCGAATTTGCCAATCTTGGTGTTCTCTGGCAAATGCCAAATGTCCTGCACGGGCTGTAAGCACAACCCCCACCTGTGGACGTCGGGCCCTCATACCACCCTCATGGAGTCTGTTTCTGTCCGTTTGAGCAGACACATGCACATTTGTGGCCTGCTGGAGGTCATTTTGCAGGGCTCTGGCAGTGCTCCTCCTGTTCCTCCTTGCACAAAGGCAGAGGTAGCGGTCCTGCTGCTGAGTTTGTTGCCCTCCTACGGCCTCCTCCACGTCTCCTGATGTACTGGCCTGTCTCCTGGTAGCGCCTCCATGCTCTGGACACTACGCTGACAGACACAGCAAACCTTCTTGCCACAGCTCGCATTGATGTACCATCCTGGATGAGCTGCACTACCTGGGCCACTTGTGTGGGTTGTAGACACCGTCTCATGCTACCACTAGAGTGAAAGCACCGCCAGCATTCAAAAGTGACCAAAACATCAGCCAGAAAGCATAGGAACTGAGAAGTGATCTGTGGTCAACACCTGCAGAACCATTCCTTTATTGGGGGTGTCTTGCTAATTGCCTCCTAGTTGCTTACTAAGTGGACAGTTTGATTACACAGAAGTGTGATTGACTTGTAGTTACATTGTGTTGTTTAAGTGTTCCCTTTATTTTTTTGAGCAGTGTATATACATATTACAAGCAAGCAGTAATATGAAGTAGTTATTAAGTGTATACTATTGTTCTTTCTAACTTAAATATAGGGGTGGCTCCTGTTCACTGCTATTACTACGATAGTCTTACATGGGTGGTAAGGTTAAACGGGAGTCACAACAGAATTGTAATGTAGCCAGTTTGAGCACTCTTTAGTTGCTGCTACTGTGGATAGCAGTTAGTAAAAAATTACAGTAAAACCTTTTCACTAGGAAAAATGTCCATTGCAGGATCATGAATTAGGAAGCTCCACCAAAGAAATTCTACATTGGCCTGGGATGGAGGTTTATGGATACACTACACCCTGAATTAGCTACTAAAATGACCCAAGACTCCACTAATAGGGTACTAAGCTTTAGTAGAGGGTTCTAGCTTAGTTGATGTGAAAACTTTGTAAAGATTCCTAGGGCCAGATCTTCGGTTCCGTATGACAGGGGAATTATGTATGGTGTGGACGTAATTTCCATCTTGTAGGTTATGCACATGCGCACAACTTACAGTAACCTAAACCTAACCATCCCCTTATAATAGCCTAACCCTAACTGTTACCTAACAACACCCTAACCCTAAACCCAGCTATGTTGTGATGTGTCCAGAAGTGTCCAGCAGGCGACCTCGCTGAGCGCCAAACTGACAAGCAGGCATCACAGTTAATCCAAGAACCATTGAGCTGTTATCACAGTCGATCCAACATCCTCCATTTCAGCATTGTCAAGCAGATGTCCGTCAGCCTGGTAAGTGTATTAAATGTGACACGTTAATGAAAGGCAATGGGCCTGATCCAAACCGTTTTTTTACGATGGGCGTAAGCGTAAAAACGTCCATTTGTACTTACTGCGCATGCTCGGGGCAGTTGTTACGCTACGAAATTCTAAGCATATGGGCCTTGAGCGTACCAGCTTCCTAACAACACTCGAGGGGGCGTGCCTGCCATACGAAACAACTAAATATGCACTCAGGGCGGGGTGAAGCATTTAAATTGTACAGTATGGGCGTGCTAAGCATTGTAACTATGCAATGAGTTTACAGAGTCCGCAGTTACGAACAGAAAAGTTAGGGTAGGGTAGGGAGTGCCTATGGGAGTGCATCGTAGGTACGCTGGCGTAAATATGCAACGCACATGAGCGTAGGTCTGGATCAGGCCCTATGGCTCTAGGGTCACTGCTTTTTACAGCCTTCCAGGAGGAGTGACAGCGCTAAGCTGTAAATGACAGCTAAAACCTTTCTTTTCTTTCTTTCTTTGCTATTGATTTTTAAATTTTGTTTTATTTAAATAGGAAAATGTTCAAATTTGCCACCACATAAAATAAGGTAAATTAAATAAAATCATGTCATGGAACATCTCGGGCTATCCTTTGTGTCTCTGTTTGCATGTTTTAAAGTTGTATTCATTTGCTGTGCTACAGATTTAGATCAGTCAAAAACCCTGAAGTATTTTCACTGTGATACAGTTGTATTTCCTACTCAAAAACTCTGGCCAAATGTGTTACCAGTTATTATCTATGGAATTAGGTTAAATACCACTGACCGATGCGTCATCACCCTCTCCTTAATTTCTTTCTTCACCTACATTACTCCATCTACCCTCGTTATAGTCCTGCTATTACCACATCAACTCCTTAGTTCTCTTACATGTATTTTACTTCTGAGTTCCCTCTATCTTGTATATTGTATATTACATGTTTTTTATTACCTCATTAGGTCATATATATCATGCAGATACATAACCACTCCCCATATATATTTAATACATATTTTGGAATGATTTCTAGATTTTTTCCCCCCCCAACATTCAGCCCCCAACATGTTTTATAAAATCTACCCTCTGCCATCTGGTATTATTCATTGTTAAAATACAAATACCTCCAGATACTGTTACTCCTTACAAATATACCACCAGCCACCAATATACCACCAGTACAGTGCATGGTCATATATTTAGGATTTAAGTTGGCCATATAAAATTTAGCAATGTAGCTGTTCTATTTAATTAAACTCTTATCACAGTTGTCCATTTTTAAAACACTGGGAAGAAATATATCACTTATAATTTTTAGAACGTAGGACTACATCCAGACTCAGAAAGTAGTGAAAATGACTGCATTTTGCTTATATTATTAAAATATGAAAAATTCAAGGGTCTGTTTATATTTGTCTTTAAGAGACTATAACATATATTTATATAAAATATATGGAAACACGTTGTGTAGTGGATGTCATCCATTGCTGGAATGTTATTTCCTGAAGATTCCAAGAACAAAGGTTTCCACATATTCTGGTGGAATGAAAACAATGACTTCCCTGTGTCAAACAAATTAAAGACACTCCCTCCCCACACATTAAAGATGTTTTACCTTTGTCTGTGGATTAACAGCCATTTGCAATTAAAATGAGAAAAAAGAAAAGATGCCGAGGTAGGTTGGGAGACAATATTCCTTACGAACAAAGGAGAGGTCCGGCGCTCCAAACAAACATTATATATATTATTATAGCTATAGCTAATATTATTATTATAGCATTATATAGCTGTATTGTGAACTAAACCTCCTTTTTATGTATGTGCTGACACAGTGTTATATAATGTTTGTTTGGAGCGCCGGACCTCTCTTTGTTCCTTGTAGTTACACAGTGGTCACTTTGGTCCTTGGCTGCACTTCCATTTATATATACTACCTGGTATATTACCTGGTTTCATTTATTATCTCTCAAAGGTACATGGATTCTCACATTCAATAACATAAAGTATTTGCAATAGAAAAGCTATGAATATCATGCAGATGTTGCACAGTTGTAACTTTGGACAATCCCTAAGTGGTGGAAAAACAAACAAAAAAGACAAGACATAAAAATAGTTTAGACCAAGTTTAACCAGCATGTACATATCGGGGGGAGGGGTAAACATTGGGACAATCCTAGTTCTCTGTTGTCAATACACAGATCTTATATTTTAATTGGATGCAGCCTTCCGTGTGGGCGAGGTCATGAACCGTAAGGAGAGCCCTTAGCATCCTGCCCTGCCACTGAAAATGGTCCCAGGACAGAATCCATCCTGGGAATGCACTGCTCACACATGCACTTTGTGGCGCCTTATAAATAAACAATGATGATGATAATAATAATAATAATAATAATAATAATAATAATAAAAAATGCACTGTACCATAAAGTAAGCATTTTATGATATGGGTGTGGTCCTTACTGCTTTGTTCTATAAAATCTTCTTGGAAAACAATAGAATACAATTATCCAATATTCATTTTTGACATAAAGGTAAAATAAGTATCTTTGTTCTCTATTTGCAAAGGGTTTGATAAATCTTTAAATCTGATTAGGTAACAAACATTGCGCCAGATCTTAACCTACGTACGCTAGTGATTTTACGCTAGCCGCTGACGTAAAAATCGCCGATTTACTGCACATGCGCGTGGCAGATATTATGACACGTGACGCTGAACGTACGTACCAGCAGCGTAACTACGAACAAAGGGGCGGGGGCATCCATTAGAGACCCGTATTTACGCTTTGTAGGCGGAGGGAGGCATTTAAATTGGACAGTATGGGCCGGGTTAGGCTGTAATGTACGTAAACCATTACGTACGCTTTGAAAAGTTAAGGTTGGGTTTGGGAAGCGTAACAGTGAAAGTACTTACAAAAGAGGGGAGTGCATAGAAAATACAATAGCGTAAATACGCTACGCGGTCTAATGTAACAAGCCCGTAGGTCTGGATCTACCCCATTGTCTAAACATGAGAGAGAGGGCATGAATGATTACTCATCTCATCTAATGCTGGTAAAAAAGACATAACCTAAAAACATATTTGAAGGACAATTTATAGATTGTCTTCTTGAGAACATTTTCTATATATGTTATTTTTTATAGGCGTTTTAGTAATAATTAGAACATCAGTAGGAATACTAATATTTTGATCTCTTTACGGTCACTCCCTAAAATGTGGAGGCAACTGGTACATGACATGTTCATATATTAAACATAGAACCCTTTTTGACCTGTCAGGAATGAGCAAATACTAGTGATAGGTGAAGAAAGTGAATTTGACTTGCACGGATTTTGACATATACGTATAATCATGTTTGTCTTTAGTGTGCTTCCTCCCATTCAGTTCTAATCACTAAATATAGTAGAGGAGAAGAGGGGGAGAAGATTATATCAGCATGAGCCCTCAGTACAAACATCTGAAATGAAAGAGACACTAATCCTATACAAACATGTTGCCAGATGCAGCTTCATTATGTGAATATTTATATACCACAGTGTTAGTTATATATTAGCAAATGTGGAATTGTGATGTTAAGGAAGATCCAGAGGTGCATCTGTGTACTAAACATGGACGGGCAGCGCACAATCCAAAGGCACACGCAGCGGAAGCTCAGGACGCCTCGTTACTTTATACAGGCTGCAACTTCATAACCTTTGTTATTGTATTTAAAGTATGAAATCTAAACACAATCTCAACTACAATTTTTTTTACTGTGTGCCTAGTTAGCATGTACGCAATCTACGTAATGAAACGCTACGTAGATAGCGTAAAAAAGAGTTACTATGCGTATGCAGGAGCTTGGCACATATAACTAGGCACGTAAGTAAAAAAAAAAAATCATAGTTGAGAATCCAGTCCAATGGCTGACGCTTCTTAGGTTCGTAACCTTAGTAAAAGACCTACTGCGCATCCAATCGTTTGCACATAGTTTGTGAGCATGAGCAGCGCAACATCCTGCCAAGATATGCAAAGCTATCAAGTGTACGTTCACCTCTTGATCAGCCGTGTTATGTTTATCTGTCAGCATCGGATCTGACACCTGTCCTTTAAATACCAATCCCTTTACCTTCTGTAGAAATCAAACTGTGAGGAAATTAAGGCTAAGTCAATGGGGGAAAGAAATAATAATTTCCTGGTGTATTATATACTTTAGTGGACTCATACCAGGGAGTTAGAACCCAAGGAAGCAATATAGCATTTCATGGGCAAAGTAAGGAGCCATTTACAAAAAACCTACAGGAACGCCAAGTGTTCCTACTGTTTATGTTAACATTATGGAAAACAGAGAGAAGGACTTACTGTATAAAAGACCACTTTCTTCATAACTAATCCCCTTAACAAACCGAGTTACCCCCTGCTATACAAATGCAAATATAGATTACTGTGTGTGAGCAAGTGATTACATGGCGAGTGCTGTAAAATTGGTATCTATTTGGTACATGTAATTTAATAAATATCTATTAAATATGCTTTTATGAACTTGATTTAATGCAGTTGAATATACAATCTAATGTTTTCATTATA
>WWET01000981.1:451313-464757 GCA_011038615.1 Limnodynastes dumerilii
TTACTTTGCAAAGGAACACACTGTATACATAGTAACAGGCCTTGGAGGGACTCCAGGATGTAATAAAAAGTAACAAACATGGTGAAACTCTAACAAGTTTCTCAAGGGGCTTTCAGCTTCACATACACTAATGCTTACCCTTGATTATTTCCCTAATGCTGAACATCCAGCCTCCCACAGCATTATCATCCGTAACAAGATAAATGGGGAGTAATGTTTCATAGACAGCATCTTGAGACTGTGCGTCCCTCCTGAATCAAGGCAGCTCTGCTGTGTGTTCCCGACTCCTACATTAATTAAACAGTTAACTGCTCATACATACCCATGTGTTTTCAGATGTTCCTGACAGAGGCAGACAGAATGTACTGCCAATTGTATTTCACCTCCTTTGCTCCTATGATTTGTAGAGTTTTCTATGTGAATAAATGTCTTCTATTACTTAAAAGAAAAAAATTGGTTAAACAAGTTACCACAAAATACCATATTCAAATAGAAAGATCTTCACTATCCCAAAGGTGCGAATCATTGACCTCCAATATAGCAGCTGCATTAGCAGTGGTCACAACCTTCTGCTTTCATGGGACTTCAGCCTTATCTAATTCTCTTGCTGTTAGGCATGGTGAGATTCCCTAGACCTATACCTTCTTTCCACATCATGTGGAAGTCTCCTAAGCTATACACAGACTATAAAGACTCAATTACAGTTAAGATTAAACCTACTAGTTCTCCTTTGCCATAACAAAGAGTATGATTTTGCACCAGCTTAATTCTAATTGGGTGCTTCTTATAACAGCAAACGCTCGCCCTTTATTTGCTCTTTGCTTTAAACCGATGCCCATAATCTTTCTACTTACATGGGTAGTTTCCAGCAATTCATTGGACAGCAGTGGTTGTATATTTGGTAACAAGCCCTCTACAGAATATAAAACAACACTGAGACTATAGTAGTTTTAACTCTCCAAAGACTAGAAGTGGTTTAGATCACAGCATATTAAGTAAATAGTCTTGTTACTTTATACAAACATTCCCAATAGACAGTATGTCCTTCAAATGCCTGATAATGTCTTCTTTGTATTCCAAACCTTTCCATTACAAAACTATACATAAACAATGGCTGTAGGTCGGCAGTTTCCAGCCATTTTCGATGTGGCTCCACAATCGATTGATTTTGCCTCATCAAGGAAAGGCAATCGAAGATCTCCAGCACAAACCCGCAGCGGCAACTGGGAAATATTTAGCCAACCCCAACCCTTATCCTAATCCTCACCCTCCTTTCCCCACAGCCTGACTCTAAGACTCCCCTCCTCGCAGTGTAACTCTAAGACTCCCCTCCTCGCAGCGTAACGCTAAGGCCCCCTTCCCCACAGACAGACCCTAAGACTCCCCTCCTCGCAGCGTAACCCTAAGGCTCCCTTACCCACAGCCTGACCCTAAGATTCCCCACCTCGCAGCGTAACCATAAGGCTCCCTTACCTACAGCCTGACCCTAAGTAAACTAACCTCCTGTCCGGTGCAGAGAGTCTGCAGTGGGTGCTCTGTGCGCTGGGATGCTGCACTGGGTTTCAGAAAGGCAATGAATGGGTAATTTGCCGAAAAATAAATTTGACATACTTTCATTACATAAACCTTCTAATAAGACATTTTTTCTAAATACTTTAAGCAGAAAATTAGCTTTTGGTTGTCTGTATTCCAGAAATATAATTTTCATTCTGGGGCATGGAACTGTAAATTATACACATATTACATAAATATTGATATATATTATTATTATTATTATTATTATTATTATTATTATTATTATTATTATTATTATTATATATGCTAGGGTCATGTAACCTTCATTACCAGTCAGTGCAGGTAAATCTGACATACTCATGTGTAGTAGGACCTTTATTTGAAATGTTATATTTTAATATATCCTACATATTCACAGCTGAAGTGGACACTATAAATGGCCATGAAATAAAATTGGTAGAATATTAAGTGGTATTAACTCTGGCCACATGTATGAATAATCTAAAATGTTGGAAAAGGTGTATGAGAATGTATGTGATAACATATAAAGTGATAATCCATGCTCTTTCCCATTTTTCCTGCTTGATTGTATTAGTGTGGCAAACATCATGCAACTTATTTTTAGCACCTGTCTGGTAGAAGTGGCTGGAAAGTGTTGTGGTGCTTGTTTAGCTGAGAAGGGAAAGTAGGAGGAAATGAGCTGCAGCAAAGAGATTTCTAGCAATTTGTTTCCAAATGATTGCATGAAGAAGCCTGTTTAAGAGCACTTGTTCTGCTGCAATGTCTGTCTTGTTATCGCAACCCTAGGATGGAAATAACAAGTTGCTAGTGTTGATTGATTTTGGAGGTAAAAACTGAGCACAGATCAGGGATGCTGGGAGTTATTTGGAACTAGAGGATAGCTTGACCCCAAAATCTCAGCCTCAATTTATGTGAACCCCTATATTAAAAAAGAACACCCTTCACAGGCAGGTGGCTTTTAAATGAAATAGCTGATCTTCATTAACTTAATTTTTACATTATTATGAAATGTGGAACTAGAAGGAAACCTTTAAGTTCAGTGGTTAATTTTGTACTCCGTTTTAATATGCTGGTTTCTCATTTAGTTACATTGGGCCTGATCCAGAGCAACGCTCGCAAGCGAGCGTACGCTCATCGTAAGCAAATTTTCGTCAAAAAATTCGCAATGCGCATGCCCAGTATGACAGGTTCCGGTCGCCCGCGCGTCATGAGCGAATAGCGGGCGTATCGTTAGCGTATTTTTCGCTCGCCGAGCGTATTTTTTTTACGATGGTCGGCTGGGCGCCCGTTTTACTACAGGGAGGCGGGGATAGCCATTTAAATTGTACAGTATGGGCGTGCTAAGCGTATTTTCTCAGCGTATTCTTTGCGAATTTTCGTACGGCCGACGGTCGTACGCAGTGTAGGGTATAGCCGCCGTAAGCAGGGACTTTACTATGGGAGTGCTAGGGGCGTGTAGTTTGATACGACGGGCGTACGTTCGCATTCGCCCGTCGTTGCGAATTTTCGTAGCGCTGGATCAGGCCCATTGTGGTTAAAGTTGTCCATTATATGTAAACCAATTGTAGGTTATGTAAATAGCAACCATAATAAAAATGTGTACAAAACATAGATGAGCAACTAGTACATTTTCTGAACACCAACCTTACACAGATTGTTTGGCAATAAGCCTCCTTCAAATTTGCATTACTGATGTCATTAATATAATTATAATTTATTTGATGTATTCTGTGTACATTTAATACTTATACAACACATTTGTACAAATAGTTACATGAGCAAACGTCATAAAACCCATTTTTCAGGTTAGAACATACAGATATATTTAAGGTCAAAGAAGTGAAAAACTTAAGATTTGAAAATCTTCAAATTTTAGCCTGTATTGGTGCGCCATCTAGTGTTCTTTTAAAAGATTGCACGTTTGAACTGTATTGCTTTGTTTTTTGCAATCAACATTTTTTAAATTGTAAATGTATTTTATGACTGCCGCTCAGGCATCAGAAACATGAATGCTTTAAAGTGATGTATGAGACTATGATATATATTGCATTTTGTCTTTGCTATAACTTAAATGCAAAAGTGTTTTGTATTTTTGTAATATGCAGTATTACTGCTGCCTTTTAGTACATATATGCTGCCATCTGCTGTCCAAAAATAGAATAGCAGTTTCATTATTTCTATGGTACTTAAGCCATTCTTATAGAAATCAGAGAGAGGACATTGGACAAGACCAAGAATTGCCCAACTTCTGTGGTTCAATCAGATTGCAGCATTGAGCACTTTTATCATACCAGTTTGCTGTTCCATTGTGTAATATATAGAACTTACCTTAATGTATCAATCCCCAATGTCCAGCAGAATGTAAACTTGTGGGCAGGACCCTCTTACCTACGCAATCTGTCTGTTGTCACCCAATCTTTTTTTTTTTTAATTATTGATATAATTTTAAAGTGCTACATAATATGTTAGTGCTATATAAAGACCTGCTAATAAATAAAAGGGAGACACAAGGTTTCTGGTTGGTAGAGAAAATGCTGCTAGCAACATTTGTTGTAATACACAGTTCTTTTGCTGAAAACAAAATAATCTATTTCCAAGAAGCAAAAAGCGATGATTCCACCATTGCTGCTCATGTTCACGGCAACCCACCGGTTTCAATCCGAGAACCTACAAAAACTGACTGAAAACTTATTTGTTTTCTTTGTTTAAGTATCTCATGTATGCCCTCTTATTTTGTTACACATTTTAGATTTCTTTTAGATTTTGATTTATAATCTGAGAATAATAAAAATAGATAAAAAAAAATAGAAGTTATTTTACCTCAAATATCACACTTCATGCTCACACGTACATCTGTATGTATAATATTATTATATATATATATATATATATATATATATATATATATTGTACACTACCTCATTAAAGACAGCCTTGTCCACTGCTTAGTGTTAAACTATAATAAACATTGCTATAATCGGATTCCATCTCTGTAGTAATCAGTATCCAAAAAAAGGGCCTGATTCAGACTTAAGAAGGAGCTTGAAATTTTGTAAAAAATTTTAAACAGTATAAGAGTTGAAAGGTGGCATTTCACAGTCCAAGTCTAAATAACAGTGTAATAGTAAAGATGGTCAGTATCTGTGTGCAATAAGCAATTCAAAGATATATCCCTGCATGCAAAGAATACAATTAACTTGACTCCCCCTGAAAACAATATGGTTTAGCCTAGGAGTAACTTTCCTCTCTTAAACTGAAACTCCTTAAATCTGAATCAGGCCCATACTATTCAATAGAGTTGGCACTTTGGCAAGCACCACCTATTACTATTTGACATTTTGGTTTACCTTCATGCTTTGAATGAGATGACAACTTGTAATAAATGGTCTTTCTGACACTTAATAACCATAACAATGTTGTAAATCTTGCATTTTTTTTCCACAGTCATCTATTTCCACTTTCATTTCTATTTTTAACTGCCTATAATGTGACTAATCTGTAATGTGTGTAAGGCTTGTTTCTTTCTAATAAAGGAACAGTGAAAGGAAAAAAACACACAGATCCCGTCCAGCCACAGAATGTAAACTCAGCCTTGTGTGCATTTGTGCCCAGTGCTGCTGAAGGGAGAACACAGAGAGATGAAGGACTTGTAAAATGTTTAGTGTGAACTGAAGGCAGAGGTTTTACTGTGCATTAACAAGAACATGGATGAGTAGGTTATTTAAGTGTAAATATGAGTGAGGGGGATAAATTATTGTAGAATTTAAATTAGTGCAATATGGGGGGGGGGGTTTAATTTAGTGTAAGCCAGGGAAAGGGGGGTCAATTCATTTGGGGAACAGGTGTAAAGAGGAGTTAATAATTTAGTGTGAACAGAGCCCTTTGTTCTCTCAAAAATGCAATGTGTGCATTATTATGGACAACACAAGGTACAATGTGCTTCTGTAACAAAGATCTAAGAAACCATAACATTTTACATTTACAGAAAAATGCTTTAATCAACAAATAATTTTGCAAGGATCTGGAGTTCTAGTTTTCTGGGTAAATTATTCCAAAATAAAGATGAGTTTAAGCTGTTGTGTAAAGTTTACTTATGTAAAATCTGTATAAAACAAAAATTGTACATTTCTAGAAATCATTGAATATTTTGTTTTTAAAGTTTGGTTTGATATACTCTGTGTAGACCTTTCAAGTGTTATATACATTTTACACAAGGGGTGTTTAAATGGTTTAAGCATTTGTCAGAATGATAAGGGGAAAAAATTTATTTTATCATAACTGGGCCCCATGATTTCTAAAAATGACTCTATGCTTTGGTACGTGAGCAATTAAACGCACGGTAAAAAGTTAAAGTTGCTGTTACTTCTGTTAAGTCATTGACCACATGGTTCTCTGAGCGCCTATGCGTATTGCCTTTCCGTTTTGTCCAGCCCATACCTGTTGAATGGATCGGTTGCATTTAATTGACACAATGAAAGCCTGATCTATTTAATCCTCTGCTGCTATTCCATTTAAGTCACAATTTTTATGTTTTAGCATACATAAAAGGTGTTAATACAATGTAAATTGTTTATATCTTAATTTATAGTAGAAAAATATTTGTTTGTAGGGACACATTTCAAAAATACAAAAAGGAAAAAAAAAGTGCATTAAAACCATATAAATGAAAATTCATTATACAATACAACAATACAATACAACATTAAGGGTTCATTTTTAAAAATGCAAAAAGGATAATAAAACACCTATTAACACAATTAATCTGGGTGTTTAAATCTGCAGTTGCATATCTGTGAACGCTGAGTAACTTTAAAGCCATGTGATCCTCATCTAGGTAACAAATCCGTAAAAAATATGCACAACAGAGTTCCGCCCGTACGTGGCACTTCTGTGGCTGGGGAGTGGTTAACCTTATTTTTATTGCTTCTCTGAATCTATCTTCTGGATCTCTGTTGTGCGTATATTTACATACGAATGCACTTACGCACGGTTCATGCTCATAAGTCTGAATACAATCCAAAATGTTTTATTTAGGTGTTACACCCCAGTACTCAAAAGTCAAGAACTAATATACTTATATTTGGACATGGAAACCATTTTTGTTATTTAAGCTGTTTACCAAAACAAGTTACAGTTATACAATGAATATGGGCTTAAAGTGCAGACTATGGGGCTGATTCAGAGATGCACTTAGACCTTTTTTTAGGTGCAAGTGTACAGCTTGTCTAAACCATTTTTTAAAGTAAGGGGTGTTAAATAAGTTAAAACATTTTACATGCAGGGAAAATACATAACTTTTACACATGGAATTAAAAAACTGCATAGCTTTAGGTTTATTCTTTAAAATAGAGTTGAGCTAAGAAACTTTACCTCCTAATGTTAATTCTGGTTTTATAATTGAAATCTGCCTCCCCTTCAATTCAACATGGTATTGCTCAGGTCTACACTTGCACCTAAAGAAAAGGTGTAAGTGCAACTCTGAATCAGCCCCAATCTGTCTAAATTTAACACATCCAAAATGAGAGAAAGGGTTTTATATAGGGCTTTCCCTTCTTTAAGGGACCAAAGATACTTTGGCAACTAATCTAAAAGCTGTTTCATGGCCAGGTGTAGGCTATTCCCTCATTAATTCTTTAGGCAAACGGTCCGAAATTAATTTAAAATTCGACAATACATTTGGTAGCTGTTGCTATGAACTCACAATATGCAGTCAACGCAAGTGATTCAGGCCTTCCTCAGACTGCAAATACAAGATAAATCCAGAGACAGACTGTTGATAGACTTATTGTTGGTTTGACAACTTCTAAGGTTCCCACTGAGGTAAAAAAAAACACTCTCCATGAGGTAGGCATATTATCCAAGTCAACCATAAAGAGAAGACTTCACATGAACGTTTCATATTGCACTGGGTCTCTAGAGATTACTGAAAAGCAGTCTGATGAATTCTAGTTTAGAGATATATTGTCTGCTCAGAATGACCCAAAACATACTCAAAAGGCCTGGTAACGCAAAAGATATTGGTGATGTCAATGGCTACCAGACTTCAGGCAGTCATGCAAAAGATTTGACAAAGTATTAAAATTAAAAAATATATGATCATATTCATCCAGTTGCACTTGACCCCTCGAAAGATGGAACTGTGTAATATACACACAGAATATATATATATATACATATACACTTTATCCCTTAAAAAGTATTTTATGGACTCGTTTGGGCACAGGGAATAGCATGGTGCTGTATAGGGGCGTGGTCACTGCTGAGAAGAGCTCTCTCAAATGGGATGTTTTTAAAAACAAAATTTGCAACGACAGAGCTCCTGAGAAACCCTTCATACCCTGCTGCAGATAGGACAGCACCACTCTGTATTTCTTCAACCCTTATGCTAATTCTTACCCTAACCCTCCCTTCCCTGCAGCCTAATCCTAAATCTCCCCTTCTCCAATTCATTTCCTCTTCTAAGCCTAACCCTAAGACTCCCTTGCCTGCAGCCTGACCTTATGTCTCGGCTTTTAGACTTCAATCCCTCCAGGCAGCCTGACGCCAAGTCTTCCGAATATAATTTCAGAAACACGAATATGACTAATTAGTCCAAAGTGGGAAGCACGGGTGATAGAATAACGGATAAAAGTAAGCATTGCACAAACACCAGCTACAATTTGGTAGTAAACCAATACATTTGGAAAACCTAACTATTAAGCACTAAATAAAATAGAATGTTTCAACTAGCTAGAACAGAAACCATTAAAAGCTACTGCTCAGAAGACATAGTAAGCATGGTTCCACATGAGACACATAGTTGCGTTACAGTTGCACCTTTTGGAATTCCAGGTCGACGAGCTTTCATTTAGAAACAGCAAGATACACTATCCAGCATCACAACCCACTCCCAAAACACAGCTACAACTACAGTAAAGATAAAGAGTTGTCAAACTACAAACATTATCTGGCCCAATCCTACAAGATGGGGGAATATTACGAAGGAGGGTGGTACTTTGTTATATAGATGGTAAAATCCCATATTAAGGTATCAATTCACGTAGTCACCAAAAAAATAAATGCTTTTAAACCACAGCAGAATTGTTTAATCCTATTTTTCTTTTTTTAAATGGCAGGACAGAGCCTTTGTTTTGGCCTGGTAATCCTTGATCCAAAGTGTTACAAAATGAGAAATGAGTGAGGGTATGAAGTAGTTTTTGTCTGCTGATATGGAATGACACATTTCGGAATGTGACGTTTTAATGTGTTGACCTAAATTTATAGCAAGTACAATGGACACAAATCTAAGCTGAATAGTTTTTTTCCATGATCAAATATATTAAGCCCAATTGGAAGATTGTTGATCCCAGTCTTGAACCTAACTGCAATTATCTGTCCCTGGGGTTGGATTGGAATAAATGCAAGCGATGGGGAGGAGAGGAAATCTGGTCCATCCAGCAGCACAGGATGCCACTATTTTTCTGTTCTTGTGGTTGGTGACATTCATTAAATTCTGGTATAACTGCATAAAACAGCATATTTTGGGTTTGTTTTAAATAAAGCTTTTGCATTCAACACAGTTCATTTTGTAATATTATAGCTCTGCTCCAATCTAGTATTCTTCTAGTTTACCGCAGCCGTCAGAGGTAATTGTAGTAACCAGAGATAAACAATCATAGCTAATCATTTAACAGACACTACTACAATGTCATTAGAACACACCATTATATTCAAATGGAATGCTAATATGGAAAAGCAAATGTGTTTGTTCAATTTATTTTTTTCTTTACTGTTTATCACTTTAAACAAACGTGGGCTTGCACAGACAAGTTTACAAATTACGAGAATTCAAGCGGTCTCTCGTAATTGGTTTTCTTATTAAGATCATAAAGCCCTTAGTTTCATAAGTTAGAAGATAACGAACAGCATTTCAGCATCCAAAACTGAATCCAGAACCTGTGTGATTACTGCAGTCATTTGTTCATTCCATTACATATTGCTAACCTGTAGACTGTCTGCTAGTCTGTTACTTAAAAAAAAAAAAAAAATCTGGTTAACACAATAAATCCGCAAAAATACAGTTCAATGCAGTAATACAAGTAATTCTAACATCTTTTCTCTGTATGTGTACAGGTATTGGGTAGCTATAAACACCACTGCCAGAAAAATATAGAAGCAAGAGGCCGGAATCACAACCCCGTGTTTTTTTGTTTGTTTTTACATACGTCCCTAATTTTCGAGTCTAGCTACTAGTAACTATTTTATGCTATCTACATAGCATTTCGTTATGTAGATTGCATACATGTGGTCTATAGAGAACATCTATGAGCATCTAGACTCCCTTTTGTTGCACTGTTTTTCCTTCATCAGCTGTCGGACATCTCCACATATAATTCCATCAGAAACACATTTTTGCAGCAAACTGCATCTAACAAAAATACTACTCAACAAGTCTTTCAATAACAGTTTTATTTTTAGAAGACAATGCTGGGCCATTTAGATGTATGGCAAGTAACCTAAATGGCTCGCTTCATCATGTTTTTACAAGATTTGAATCTGGAAAATATTAACTGATAATATACAATATTTGCAAACACTATTGGCTAGTTTAACTCATTCAACAATATAAACAGTCACTCATTTCCCTATACAGAGCAAATACAGCCTTCATAGTGGTGTACAGTATAAGATGTACTGGTCACTCAATATTCCAAACACTGAGCATACAAATCATTGTCAATTATTTTTGGGGGAAATTGAACATCTTATGGAGGCATTTCTGTAAGATGTATTACTGTCAAAAACATTCCTATTTAAAGACTATAGACAGACAGTCTATGTCCTACAACAGACCTGATTCCTCATCTTAAGTGTAAATATTTGTGTGCTAACATAGTAATATGAAATACTACAGAGTTTTTAAGGCTCATTCGTTTTATCATAATACTATGGAATACAGATTTAATGTTATAAACCAAGAATACAATTCTGGGCACATAACTATATAACTCTAGTTTTAATATTCAATGGTGACACAGTTTCAAACTTAAAATGTCAGTGGATGCATTGACAATCAGATTTGTGGAATTGTATCTGGAAGAAAAGCAGAATGAGCAGCACGTTTTAGGAAAATCCTGCTTTTCGTTATATCCGGGGATTTAAAGAACAAAAAATAAGTTAACAAAAACCAAAACCCCAAAGGCAAGCAGAACACAGTGTTTTACCTCTGCAGAATTCATTGCATTAAATGTATTAGATAGCTGGATAACTCCATTAGAAGATAATACCGGGGAAGAAGACCAATAAACACATGGGCCAATTATTTTTATTCTGCTTTCAACATTTTCTATTTCAGCAATCAGCTGACTATATTAAGCATGAATTGCATCTATTTACAAGATTTGTAAAGGAAAAAAATAAAAATATCTTCAATGAAATCCCGCATAATCAACATCACAAAATTACTGTAAATATGAACAATTAAAATGTAAGTCTTACAGGGTAGTTTTTTGTTTTTTTTTAAATATACATAAAAGCTTGTTTTGGGATTTTTTTTGCATGCTGAAAATGAAAACAGTTTTACAGTAAATTAGTAAATGATGTGTTGCTAGCATATACTGAAATGGGAAAAGGGTTTAATAAACAGGCTTACCAAAAAAAACAACTGTGCAAGGACAAACTGGTCATCTGTCTATTGAAATTCTCAGAACCAATCAAAATTTGTCCTTAATGGTCTTTTAAAATGCCTTTGGAACAGTCATGTCTGCAAAATGTAGTTAAAATGCCACCTGTTGGTAGTAAAGTGTTGTAGATACAAACTGGAACTTCAGCACAACTATCATTTACACTGTTTATTATAACACTTGCAGTATTAGATGGAAGCTGCATGCAGTCATAATTTGAACATTGTATAAATCCCAATAATGTACATGCTTGCCTTATAAATGGTAATTGTAGAATACTAAACCATTCAACTATGTAAGGGGAAAATTAAACCCAAAGAAGCATCTAGTGAGCAAACCATACAATGGATTATGATATATATCTCGTAAAATTCTGTTGCCAGATTCAGCATTTGACAAGAAATAGAAGCATTGTTCTGTTTTTTTTGTTTCTTTTAAAACTTTTATTCCCATTTCAGGTTAGCAGCTTCAATTTTATTTTTCACATATTAAAACATGAACTAGACCCCCTGTTTCACGATAAGACAATTGCAAACGCAGTTCTTAAACTGGCAGCTATGTGGAAAGGTGACGGATGAGTGAGCATCATGTCAGACGATTGCCTGCTACACATTAAATACAACTGTGCAGAGTACGGAGCTGCGGCTACAAAAAGCTATACATTTTAAAGAAAGTGATTTTTTTTTTTTATTTCAACAAGCATAGACATTTGTTATTACACAACAAGATAAATATTCCAAATTGAAACTAAATCAGCAATTTCTACAGTATGCCATTAATATGGACTTTCAGACATACAGAATGAGAAGTGTTTTTATTTACACAAATCCTAACGTGAGTTTTAAAGATCGGTTGTCCTAACCAAAACAGACATTTCTTATGCGTTTGTGCCAATTTCATAACTTCAGTGCTGGAAGGAAAGTCTACGCCCTATTAGAATGTAAATAATACCCAACCACACCCCATGGAAATAAACATAAAAAAAAAAAAAAAGGTAATGTTTGTGCATTGGAGATCCCTCTACCCGACAAAATGAAAATAAATCTGATTTGTTAAATAACGCTATGCTGTGTTATGTGAAAGCGTTCACTCCCACACATAGTATATAACCTAGAGTGCAAGGCACAGATGCATTCAGCTGTATGTACTGTACTGCAGAGCAGGAAGACCCTAAACTGGTCATCGGAAGCAAACTCTTCTACTGATACACTAGTCCATGTTAAAACGAAGACTCAAAATATAATGCAAGATCATTTATCAGCTCACACCCTTAAAAAAAACCCTGACATTAAAATCCTTAAAAAAAAAAATTGAAATTTGTTTGAAAAGAACCACATGGAAAATGCCATCCTAATAACTTATAAGTGCTTAGCACATTTGTTTCAGATAGTTGCTGTTGGACAATTTTGCTTTAAGAGTGAAATTAAGGTATTGAAGTAAATGTTAAGAACACACAAAGGACAAAACCTGATGCACCGGATTCAGAAAATCTGTGTTGTTCCTTGTCTGCAATATGTTGGCTGGGATATTTTGTTACTGTTTTAATAAAGAATTACCAATGTGTTCAAATGGTCAAAATACATAAATATATATATATATAAAAAAGAAATTCAAAATAATTCAACACTATTTGGACTCTTAAATGATAACTAACTTTAAAACAAGTAAAGCTACAGGCTCTATTTGTACAGCATGAGTGGGTTTGGGGGGAGTGAGAACCTAACAGTCAAATGAGAATAGGTCTGATATAGGCAAAACATATGCATACTACAATTGGAACCCAGGAATAAGCACAATATGAGCAATTAACTGGTAATTATTTATGTACAAGTATGTGCTATATTGGCCATGCTGTCATATGGCCACAGTTTGGTATTAATCACAGAAATCTACACTTGTTAAAAAAAAATAATAGTAAGGACAAAATAAACCTAGGAAGAATATCGGCATAAAAATGTACCACTGCGTTTTAAGGCTGTTCCAATAATTAAACTTTTACTTAAAACAATGCTCATAATGACCCAACTTTCAAAATGTATAAACCCTTTAAATACTGAAAAGGTCTTTATAGGTATCTTCCCAGCACTGAAAAAGATTCTGCAATACAAGTGTAAGAAATCTCATATTTTCACTGTGAAGAAATGAAGTGTTCTTATTAGAAAGTACCTTTTGTTTGTGAACTATTTAATGTTTTGAAACATCAAGTTTTCGCGTGGGGGGGGGGGGGGGGGGGGAAGAAAAAAGAG
>WWET01000982.1:45484-59926 GCA_011038615.1 Limnodynastes dumerilii
CCAAAAAAAATAAATTAATTAGCAGTTTTAGCTTCGCACCGCGAAATACGCGGGTGCGCGGCTGATTGAATCAGGCCCATGGAGTTATCAGCTCTACTGTGTTGATTCATTAACATCAACCGTGTTGCACAGGAAGCAACCAGACTGTTCTTAGTAACAAGTTTGTCTACCACTATCCATCATTAGTCTATAGGTTATTTTTATCTTGGTAAACAAGAAATGGTTTTAACCTGTAAAATCTATTTCTGGCCACATACCATGTGATGTCCCTGGCGACTGACAAACACTGACAATAAATCGGGGCTATCTTCCAGATACTGTTATCAGATGCATGGAAAGGTTACCATGCTGTACTATAATTGGGCTGATCAACTGATAATTGACTGAGCGGCCCAATTATCCTATAGTATGTGTCAGCTTGTATGTACTGGGAGCTTTACTTTTTTTTGGCGTAGTATTGCATTGATCTTATTGCTAAACCAACTTTTGTATATGAACTGCACTTATGTAGTTGAATGGATCTCAAGGATGGCAATTATTCTTCTAATTTCATCTTTACACAGGGACTTTTTACTGTATATTATATTTTAGTGGTATGTTACGCTCCTTGAGAAGCTTAGAACAAGATTTACTTTGCAGTGGGTAACAATCCTAGCAATTACATTCCTATGCCTGGACTTTCAGAGCTCTTTTTCTTTTAATTCATTTAGAAGAAGATGGCAGTAGAACTTAGCTGCCAAATCCAAAAATAAACCTCAAGACAACAGACAACAGTTCCAGGCTGTGGATACTGCAGTCATAGCTGGGACTTCCTAGAAATCCTTATGTAATACTTGGCCCAGCTGAGCGTTTATCTAACCTCAGGCACTAGTTATACCACAAAGGATAACGTAATTGCTTTCTCTTATACTTCTAGGGACCGGGAACAGTGGGAATGGCTTTTTCTTCTTTTTATATAGTACTAAAAAAAATCCTTCTTTTTAGAATTCCCTGGAAAGCAGCATTTTTCTTTGGGCATCTCCAGACTACTCTAACGCTACCTCCTTTGCCAGAATGGGAAGCGAAGGTCACTAGAGAAAAAATATTGTTGCTTGTCCACAATGCCTTTGCTTCTAATACAAAATATATAAGCAGAACATTATGATCAAAGTAGTATTGTGATTAATGGAGACTCTTGTTTACTATGTTGGTAGTAAATAATGTATTGTTAATATAGTATAGGTGTTCTATATGAATCAAACTTTAAACCAAATTGGTAAGTTAGCTTATAGTAAGTGTCCATGAAGAAATAAACTATACATCTTGATACAAACATACCACACACACCACTAATGTTTACTTAATGCTCTCTTCATATGTGTTCCTGGCTCTACCATTCCCAATGCCTGTGTTTAAAATATTAAGTTCTGTGTATCTCGGTTATTGATTAGTAAGTAAACTTGACTACACTTTTTGAAGAACAAACGCCAAAATACAAATGTTTTATTTGAAGAACCAATGTCCTCAATATCTTTAAAATATATATTGTAATTTGCTTTCAAGTTTAGTTGTGTGTGGTTTTTTTTCATTTATTTTTAAATGAAAGACTTAAATGAAAGTCTTAGAGCCTGATTCAATTAAAATGCAAATGTCGCGTTATATTGATCATAAAGGTAAGTGGGCACATTTTTATCGAGGATTTTAATATGCATCTCATTAAAATAAACTTATTTTGGCGCCGGTTTTAAGCACACTTACCTTCGAATCAAAATAACGCGACCTTTGTGGCTAATTGAATTGGATCCTTTGTCTTAATATCTTTGCTCATGTTGGGTGATTTAAGATACTATTAACGGTATTAGGTCATTTCTGATAATACAAAGGACAAATAGATGGCTGAGTGTTGTGCTGTCTGTCTTAGCAACATGGGTAATGGTGATATGCTTAAATGATGTCACTGTCACACTACTGCGGTAATCTCTGACTCATGGACATGTTGAAAGTATAGGCAGTACTGTTTTCCTTACCACATAATGCTTTCTTATATGATTATGTGCCTTCCTAGAATAGACGGCACTCATCCACACTTTGGATGTTATCCTAAATATTTTATATTTATTTTTATTATGTTTGTTTTATTAGCCCCATTTTATAAAGCTAATATCAGTAGCCTCTATTTGCTGTGGTCGAAAGCATTCATTCTTTGACCTGTTTCAATAGTTGGGGGAATAAAATTAGATAAAATGTCAAGAGCTCATGCATTAATTTAATTTCAGCGCCCCTTTATTACAATGCATTAACAGTTTATCTTTTTTTTAAATCAATTTCTGTCAGCTGCAAATGAAGAACCTTTAAATGCAAATGAAGAACCCTAAATATTAGCTACATAGAAAGTGAGGACAAATATGAGCCACATGGCCCGTCCAGTTTATCCAGTTGTTTATTTAAACTATACTGACCCTAGACCCAATTTTACCCTCAATTTATGTAGAGATTTTGAATATCATTATATTTACACAAGTATGTTAAGAGTTCAACCTCAGATGAGAGGCTATTCCAGTATATACAAATACCCTGCTGTTCAATTGTGCCTCTAGTACTGAACACGGTTTTCTAGGTGAGCTTGTACCAACTATCTATAAAGAGGCATTACTACTTCTCTCCTTCTGTTACTCAGGGCCTTAACCAGGGCACAAGGCTTAAGGGGCACCAGTAAGCTAATATTTAAGGTTAAATTGGCTTGGAATTCAGGGTCAGGGGGTACCATTTTTCCTATTTGCCTCTGGCGCCAAAATTTGTAGTTATGGCTCTGCTGCTACCGATCGGTCTCCCTATCCAACCAAGTATCTGACTGGCCTTTCTCATTGCTTTCTTACATTACTTGGCTACCAGTGTTCTCCCCAGGGCATTTTAGCCGGTTGCTCCACCCGGCAATTTTAGCTTACCACCCGGCCAAACCTAACCAAAACGTTGATTGTGATCTCCAGCTTTCAGTCTTGGTTGTGCCCCATGGACCGTAAAGGCTTTCTGACACTGCTTAGTTCCCAGTAGTGCAGTACCAGCGAGGTGTTTCGCAGTGTGAACATATGTCTGGATCCCGTCAACTATTATTATTGCAAAGTATTACACTGCTCCTACCCAGCTGTTATTTAATGCCACCCCGCTGGCAACATTTTCTGGGGAGAACACTGGCTACCTTTAAGTCACATGAAGTAATGACTAGATCGCTTTTCTCCTCTTTTCGTTTCTAATGTAGTACCATTAATGATATATTAAGCTTTTGGGTTTTTGTGCCCCAAGTGCATGATTTAGCATTTTTGGTATTACACTGCAGTTACCACACTCTTGTCCATTCCTATAGTCTATCTAGATCATCCCTCATTTTGTGTACCCCTCCTGGCATGTCTACCCTGTTACATATCTTTGTGTCGTCTGCAAAAACACATTTTCCCATGGATACTACAGGCAATATTGTCAATAAAGATATTAAATAGCACTGGTCCAAGTCCAGAACCCTGGGGTACTCCACTGGTTGCCTTACCGTCCCCAGAACGGATTCCATTTACTACAACCCTCTGTTTTCTATGCTGTAACCAAGATCATATCCATGCAACTATCTTTAAGTCCAATCCTAAAGTTTCCAGCTTATTTAACAGTCTGCGATGTGGCAGTATCAAAAGCCTTACTAAAATCTAGGTAGGCTATGTCTACAGCTCCCTCTTTATCTATTACTTTACTGACCCAGTCAAAAAATTCAATAAGATATGTACGACATGAACTCCTGATCTCCCCCCAGTGCATCCATGCTGCTTGGGATCCTGTAAATTACTGGATTTATGATACTGTACAATTTGTTCCTAACAGTGTTTCAATCAATTTCCCTATTATCGATTGTAGGCTCACTGTTCGGTAGTTGGCCTCTTCTTACCTACTTCCACTTTTATGCAGAGGGACTACACTCCTGTTATTTGTGACTGGGTGAATAATTCAGTTAATGGTGTTGCAGGCACCCCTCTAAGCACTTCTATTATCCTAGGATGTATCCCAACTGGCCCCATTAATTTGTCCACCTTCCGCTTTGTAATTTCTTTTAATACCTTTTCCTCATCTAGGCATGCGACTGCTTGGATCTGGCAAAGCGGGTCTGTTAACTTTAGTATTTTATCAAGACACTTTTTATTGTCAAAAAACAAAATATATCTTGCGGCGCAGTGGAACCTAGTATAATTAAAGTTAAAATTAAAAGTGATTACACCACAAATGGGTATATAATAAAGTTTAATAATTACTAATATATAAATATAGACTTGCTGCAAGTGCTGAATAGTACCAATGCTGGTATATATAAAAAAGATTTAATAATAAGAATAAATAACAACAAATAACAAAGAACAACAAACAGAGCTACTAGGGCATGAATCAACAAAGGCACAGCCTAAACCTGATCAATAAGAATTTAGCATACAAAAACAAACATACAAATACCATATAAAAATGAGGAATCTAGGGAATAAATGATGGTAGAATGGGGAAACCCCTGCCGTGCGACAGGCGGACCCCTATCGATAGCATTCAGTCCTGGAGAACTAATGAACCTCAGTATTTTGATCAATAAGGCCAATGGTGCAATATTCACAGCGATCAGCAGACCGATAAAAACGTGATCCAGGTGGTAATGTGAACAGATAGTGGCCGCTGACTCGTATCCAGTATGGTGTAGTGGCCCAATAAAAAGTCGCAAACCAAGCCGGACAGATGGATAAATGTAACCACTCGTACACTGTTAGGTCCACAGCTGGTATCTCCCACGGCTACTCACGGTTAAGGAGCAAACACAGTCCTCTATAGCTGGGTGCACCGGCAAAAGTTTTACTGCTTGAGAAAGTGCCATGCAGGCACGAAACGCGTTGCAGATCTCAGCTACTTGGGCTTCCTCCTGATCGTGCATTGGTGTGTCTCAGAACACACTTTGACAGACGTCCGCTCTACTCTGTCCATTGTTTGGTGCCGCTTGACCCGCCCACGGCCTGCCTCCTCTCTTCGTGCACGTGTGGACGCGGGGACGCCCGCAGTCCAGGAGATACCAGGCCAACATCGGCCGGTGCACCTAACTACAGAGGATTGTGCTTGCTCCCCAACTGTGAGTAGCCGTGGGAGATACCAGCTGTGGACGTAATGACTAGATCGCTTTCCTCCTCTTTTCGTTTCTAATGTAGTGCCATTAATGATATATTAAGCTTTTGGGTTTTTGTGCCCAAAGTGCATGATTTAGCATTTTTGCTATTACACTGCTGTTACCACACTCTTGACAATTCCTATAGTCTATCTAGATCATCCCTCATTTTGTGTACCCCTCCTGGCGTGTCTACCCTGTTACATATCTTTGTGTCGTCTGCAAAAACCCATTTTCCCCTGGATACTACAGGCAATATTGTCAATAAAGATATTAAATAGCACTGGTCCAAGTACAGAACCCTGGGATACTCCACTGGTTGCCTTACCATCCCCAGAACGGATTCCATTTACTACAACCCTCTGTTGTCTATGCTGTAACCAAGATCATAGCCATGCAACTATCTTTAAGTCCAATCCTAAAGTTTCCAGCTTAATTAACAGTCTGCGATGTGGCAGTGTCAAAAGCCTTACTAAAATCTAGGTAAGCTATGTCTACAGCTCCCTCTTTATCTAATACTTTACTGACCCATTCAAAAAATTCAATAAGATATGTACGACATGATCTCCTGATCTCCCCCCAGTGCATCCATGCTGCTTGGGATCCTGTAAATTACTGGATTTATGATACTGTACAATTTGTTCCTAACAGTGTTTCAATCAATTTCCCTATTATTGATTGTAGGCTCACTGTTTGGTAGTTGGCCTCTTCTTACCTACTTCCACTTTTATGCAGAGGGACTACACTCCTGTTATTAGTGACTGGGTGAATAATTCAGTTAATGGTGTTGCAGGCACCCCTCTAAACTCTATTATCCTAGGATGTATCCCAACTGGCCCCATTAATTTGTCCACCTTCCGCTTTGTCATTTCTTTTAATACCTTTTCCTCAGCTAGGCATGCGACTGCTTGGATCTGGCAAAGCGGGTCTGTTTACTTTAGTATTTTATCAAGACACTTTTTATTGTCAGTGTCCACCCTTCATTATGTCTCAATCTTTTATTCATCTCCTTCAGTGCTCATGTATAACTCCCTGTATCCCACTGCTGTATTTAAAAATGAATGTCCATGCTGCACAATCAGTGATTTAGCTTAGATTAAATAAATACTCGTAGTTAGAGGCAGGGCTGGTGCTAATGGGCAGAGTTTCTGCCCATTTTCCCACCACACCCCCCTTCACAAAATGTTTAAACATTGGTATGTATAAAAAATGATCATTACTTTGAGTAATCTATATAATTGAGATTATTAAAGCGATTTATAAAAATTTAATAAAAAAAATTCACTAACTTTTTACATACTCTTTTAAAGCAGTGAAATGAATACTACAACTGCTTCTGTGAAAGTAAAGATGCTATCTGTCTGACAACACCCTGTCTAACTTAGCACCATTGTGACGTCTTCTGAGCGGTGGCTTGTGTGCTCGGACTCTGTGACATGTGCTTTGACTGTATTTCTGATGGCTGCAGAACACATAAGCCTTTGCATAGCTGATCCTCTGCAGCACTTCTTACTAAATATCATTCTTAGCCGCTAAGCTTCTGTTTCACAGGACAGATGAGAAATGTAAGCAATTTGACAATCAATGCCTGATTTACTGTAGGTTTCACTGGGACCTATCTATCTACTTATTATGTATTTATCCATCTCTCATTATATAGATGGATTATACAGTGACTGCCATATAATACAGAAAGCGTCAGTGATTAGACATTTATTCTTTATTATAATGATAAATATTTCAAATGTTTTTGTAAACCATTTTTTCCCCAAGAACAGTGTTATATTTTTATTATTGCTTCAGTCAAATTAATAATAAAAAAAACTAACATCTGAATGAGTTGATTTGATTTAATATTTACAAAATAAAATTTGCACATTATATTTTAATAAAGAAATTCCAATTATGTTTTGAGTCTCGATCTTCATGTGTCTTGTGTCATCACATTGTGCTTCTGACAGAAACTTTGTTTAAAAGCAGGAAAAATGCTCCTTCAATCAACGCTAGTTTCAAAATTTTATGTTAATATAATTTCCCCTTACCTCCAGTTCACACAAAATTAAATAGTTATACCCCAAACTTCAACTAGTTTACTCAAAATTTCACACTCAATGAAGCCTTTTCTCCCAGTTCACACAGAACGATACCCATACCTCTTATGTCATGCTTTAATAACCCCTATCCAGTTATCTTTTCTCCTAAATACACTGTTATCCCCCTTTACCCTCAGGTCATTTTTTTTTTTATTTAAACCTCCCCTCCATTCACACTGATTTTAACTCACTTAATCCCCTCTCCCCCATTTACATTAACCTAAGCCCCTTTAATGCGCTCTCTCTCTCTCTCTCTTATCCAAGCAGCAGCCCACAACACACTCCTCCTCTGAGGTCTGAGTAGCAGCTGCAGGACACAGGCTGTTGTATATAAGTGAGAGGGCAGACCCTGCTTCTCCTGCTGCATAGAGAAAGGCATGCTGGCTCTGATCACCTATTTGACATGGATTTTAAGCTGAGTAGAAGAGACCAATGTTGGACGAATGTTCCTCTGTACGGCCCTCCCTCTGTTCAGCACCCTAGGCAATTATCTATAGCAGCCTAATGGTAGTGCTAGGCCTTGTTAAAGGAAAACACTCATCAACGCTCGTCTTCCTATGCACTTATTAATAGCCTAAAGCACAGATAGAAATCATAGAAATTTGCACTGTTTTGTATAAATAGTGATCATATTCTCTTGATATCAATAAAGCATTCCAAAATCACCATTTGTGGTACAAAGAAGTGTTTTGTGCCCTGGATATAGTTTATGGAGCTGACTGAATTCCCTGTTTTTAACATAATTTTCTTTAATCACTACAATCGCATGCAAGTATTTACCATCCTCCCCAAAACACCTTTCTTTCAGAATGCACTTTGGGTGCTTACTGGGTTTAAAAACCATCTATTGTTTTGAGTATGTTGTGTGGCAATCTGATACTTCCATAAGCAGCATAACAAATTTGCCCAAACTGGACCATAGATGGTTGTTCCATTTCTTTGGTATATGGATAAGGATACAAACCCTGTAAGGAAAGGCATATAATAGTAAACTTTAAACCAGATGGTGGAACAAAGGAGCATGTTAAAATACAAATAACTTTGACATTTGGAAACAATTACACTTACAACTGAAGTAACAGCAGACAATTGTAATTGAAAATACTTACCCAAAATCCTGGGGCAGTGGTCACAGTTTAGCTTAGAACAATTTGAGCAATGGTCAGGTCTTTTGGATCGTTCTAGCTTGCAGTAAGCTGTCACCTGCGTCATACAGGAACATGCTAAATCCTTCTGTGGCCTATACGAATGAAGAGTATCCTACTATAATAAATCATTTTATTTTTTTTAAAGTATGGATTTTGCATTCAGTCACATTACAAAAGCCTAGTGATCCCACTGCAACTCCCAAGACAAGTAAGAAAAAACTATGAAAATAAGTAACCTGTTGTGACAGGTTACTAGAATGACACTAGAATTTTTTATTTTTTTATTTTTTTATTTTTTTTTATTACCTGTGTCGAATGGGAATGGACAGACAAACATTGAGCCAACTGGATAAAAGACGTTATATATTAAAAAGTAGTTGATAATTTAGAGCACTGAAACTTACCCTCTGCATGGCAAGGCTTCGTCTTTGGTATAAAGGAAATTGTGAAATATATTATTCCAGTTTTATATTGAGCCACACATCATTCAGGAGAGTGAAAACCAGTGATCTATTTTGGAAGAACTTCCCAATGTATTATCAAAACTTCTCTGAAAGATAGATAGAGATATAGATATCCTCGATGTGCCCTACACTGGTATTTAGACAAACACTAATAAAGCTACAAAGCTGTACCTGAACAAATCCGAAGCAAGCAATAACAGTACAGCCCCATCGCTAGCTGATCATAGTTCACACAGATGCGTTGTAGTAAACATTGGGCCCAGGTTTGGCCATAGCAAGTGCTGCTGGTCAAATTGATTAGCTGGCCCCGGGTTATGCCGCGGAGAAGGGTCACCTCTTACCATAGCGATGCTCCGTCTAACGTGTCTGTCGGCTCCTCGTTGCAGGAGCTCTGTAAGACGATCATGTGATTTTAGGGTACGCTAGCGCCGCTTTAAGGTCACGTGACCGCCATCTAGCGAATCAGCGCTGACGGGTCGGCATGGGAAAAACCCTGAAGACCACGGAGAAAACTGGAGGCACCGGCGGGATCCATTGGGGCTGTAGTTTATAGCTTATTGCAATCGCTTCCTACGTTGTCTGTCACTGCTAGCCTGAGGAGCGACAGCACTAAGTCGTCAACAGCCACTCGCCAGCGGAAGGCAACCCGCAGTTGAACATATTCTAGAGCGTGTCCGTCTGCTCCTACGCTGGATGAGAGCGCAGCGCCGCCGCCGCGCATGCGCAGTTCAGCCTCCGGGTTTGTGCGCATGCACAAATATCTCGCAACCTCATCCCACCCATTCGGAGTTCTGGCAACCCTGTAACTGCACAGCATATAGGAAACGGGTGAGGGAGAGCATAGACTATTGTGCAGTGGGGATACTGTATGGAATGGACGCTGTTATGAAGGTGGCGAGCACACAATAGTACAACGAAGAGGAGGAAGCATTTAGGACACTGCTCCTTACACCGTTTTTCCATAAGCCTCTCAGTACAGTTTCAGTGGAAAAAGTAGGTGGGGAAAGGGTAGGGAAGAGCTCAAGTCTGCTATGTCAGTCATATAGCATTACATGAGTGTTGGTAAGCGGGCACCAAAGTAGGTATGCCCAAAGTTCCAATATCTTGCAAAATGAAATAGCTGAATTATGAATTTCCGAGCATACCACATTTTTTGGAGGATCCTAGGAATAGTCTGAGCTAACATCTGTTTTTAGTGATTTGACTGACATCATATATTACACGGGTCTATTCTGATGTCTTAAGGCTCCAGGGATTCCAAAGGGAAGAGGGAGATATTTCGGGGGAGAAGAGAGATCAGAATTGCAAATAGCAATCTCTTAATCAGAGCACTCTGATCTTGGGACATCACCACCCTATATGTATATAGGTGCCTAGGAGCAGCCTCTCCAGCAGGTATCTGGGATGTTGGGTAAAAAGCTACCTACCCTTGTGGGGACTATGCATCTGCTAAATAGTAATTTGTATTTATTTTCTGTAATACAAACACAGGGGGAGAATGTAGTTATGTTCTCTCTAATCTACTCCCACTCCTCCGAAACCAAGAGTTCTTCTAAATTTTCCACCTAGGCCCTTTCAAGAGTGTCTCAGGCCTCTGGGGACATTGGAGCTCACATTAAGTGTATGCTGGAAATGAGACCCATAAAAGAGTTTCACTTAAGACATAGAGACCTAAATGCAGTGTGTTGGCGGTTTGTTAAGATAGATTACACTGATGAATGAAAGTGTTGGGTTTGTGAATATTTGTAAAATAAAGTGTTGGGAATTCCAAACTGTTGAGTTCAACAAAGCTAGGAAAGTGAGGATTGGGTAAGATTGTAAAGATTAAATATGCCTTTTAATGACCGTGCAGAGAAATTATGTGGGTTGCATTCAAGTGGGAACTGTGGGTTGTTATAGAGGGGTATGATTTGGCAGGGAGAGGAGAGATTGTAAGAAACTTTGGTCCTATCCCAGAGGGTAAGAGAATGTGCAATCACTGGATGATTAGGAATACGCTAGAAGGTCTGGAGGGCTTCAGGAGTGACAAGTGCAATCATCGACAAGATGAACATACAGGGTTAGTATATTTATTAAGCTGCGTGAAAGGAAAAGTGGAGATGTTGCTCATAGCAGCCAATCAGATTCTAGCTTACATTTTCTAGTATGTAATAAAGTGAGAGCTAGAATCTTATTGGTTGCTTTGGGCAACATCTCCATTTTTACTTTCCTGCAGCTTAGTAAATCTGGCCCACTGTTGTCTTCTGTTGTAGGCCATAGGCAGGGAGTTGCTGTGTACTCCAAATGGTACATTGAGCAAGATGTACAGCAAGATAATAAAGTTTAAAGTCCGGGAGACCAGTGCCAAGCCACCTGACCATTTTACAAAATTATTTAACACATAATGATAGTAATATTTGATGTACTCTAGAGATTACTGGTTGTTTGTAAGAGAATTGTGCATTTGGCAGAAGGATATAACAAAATGATGGAATTAGATTTCTCTATGTGTCTTTTTTGTCAGCATTATAATTTACAAACATAATAAAGCAGCTCTTTTACAATAGTTAGGAACAGTATTGTATTATATCAAGATAGAAGTGTTAATGTGGAATACACAGGATGGCAGGATTGGGGCAGGTCACAAATTCATAGGAACGATAGCATATGAAGATCTAGTAATTTATGGTGCTGAATATCTGGAATGCAGGATGGAACTGTATACAATTGTTTTTTTTTTCTTTGTATCTTGATTCAAAAAAATCTGATATATCAGACTGTCTAATTGAATGTGGAGAGTCTATCCAGGAAGACCATACCTTGTGGCATTTGGACAGTGCCATTCTGGACGTATAGACAAACCAAACATGGACTATAATGTAATTCAACCGAGGGACCATGCCATCTATCTACTAGCAATATTAGCTAATTATCAGGAGAATAAATACTTGAATGGGACTAAAATGTGATTTGGGTTTTTTTTTTTTAAAGCGATTACTGAAACATACCCTGTCTTTGCAGGAGGATCAGTTTCTTGGATTTGGTCCAGATGATGAAATCAAAACTCGCAGCCCCACAAAATCATCCACAGGTAACATATGCAAGATTTATGGTGTACATGGAAGTGCGTTGTATGCATTATATCAAATTGCTGCACTGATTAAACTTTTTTGATATAAACAAGGTGGATGAGTTTGTGTGTGTGTTACAGTTTAATGTCTCGACAAGAACAACTTTGTTTTCAGGACTGAAATTCATGCCTAGGCTATTTTAAAGCCCACCTTGAATGTACATAATAGAAGAGAATTTTATTTATTTATATTTAATAAGACTTTTTCTGGATTCCAAACAGACCATGTGTAGCTAGTGAATTTTGTATGTTTCTAGATTTTCTTGTATGAATATTTGTAAACCATGACTAGGCATTCATATTTGTTTTTTTGCTTATTCGAAACATGGCTTATCAATATTTCTGTGAATTTTTTTTTTAAGATCTGACAACCCCAAGAAAACCTCGTGGAAGACCCCGCAACAGTTTATCCAGGAGTTCAGACACGTCTACACATCCTACTGAAAAACAGAGCCCTCTAAGCACTAAGAATGACCTCAAACAATCAGATAAAACAAAGAAGCCAGAGAGTAAACCAGAAGAAAAGAGACGTGGAAGACCTCCTTCTAATGGGAATGTAAAATTGAAGTTGGCCCAGGAAAAGCATGAAGGACCAGAGTCCACTAAGACCTCTCGTGAAGACAAGACAAAACGGAGGAAGCCATCTGCTGCATTTCAGCATGCTGCCAAAATCAAGAAACTCAGAGCAGTCAAACTGTCTCCACTGAAACCCAAGTTCAAAACTGACAAACTCCAACTTGGAAGGAAAGGTACAGTTCCAATTGTCAGGAGACGAGGTAGGCCCCCATCCTCGGAGAGGTTTAAAATATCACCAACTGGGATTCTTTTGAGACCACCACAAGCAGAGAAGTCCCAAAGGGGACGAAAAGAGGATTCTCCGCAGACCTCAAAAGATGAAGCCAGAGTATCTGTACGACAAAGCCCACGTAGGATTAAGCCCGTCAGGATTATCCCCACATCTAAGAGAACTGACACCACCATTGCCAAGCAACTTCTGCAGAAGGCCAAGAAGGGTGCTCAGAAGAAGATGGAGCTAGAAGCTGCAAAGCTTCAAGGACGCAAAGGAGGCACACAGCTAAAGAATATTCGCCAGTTTATCATGCCTGTGGTGAGCACAGTCTCTTCACGAATCATAAAGACACCTCGGAGGTTTATAGAAGATGAGGACTATGAACCACCTATCAAAATAGCTCGGCTGGAGACTGCTTCAAATGGTCGTTTCAGTGCCGCTTCCTGTGAATCTAGTGAGAAGTCAAGTGCTGCGTCTCAGCAGTCATCACAAGCCACCTCAGATGAGTCCCGCTCCAGCAGCCCTAGTGTAGATACTTCAACTGAGTCGCAGGCCTCAGAAGAGACTCCTGCTGTGACAGAGACTCAAGGACGAGTAGCAGAAATTCCTTTGATTACCCCGCAGACAGTCCCTGAAAGCAATGGAGATGGTGTAAGGAGTCGACGGATCACCAGTTGTGGCAGGAGTTTTAACGCCAGACAAACTAAGAAAATTATTTCTCAGCCAACTCTTCAGCAGTCCTCTGCATCTCCACCTCCACCTTTGCTTAGTCCACCTGCACCACTGCAGCCTACGTCATCCCTTTCTGAACACTCAAAATGGCTCATGCCCCCTACTATTCCTATGGCTACTCCATTTCTTTCTGCTTCACGTATACATGACAAAAGGAGGTCCATTCTGAGGGAGCCAACATTCCGTTGGACCTCCCAAAAGCATTCCAGACTAGAGTCTCAGTACTTTTCCTCTGCAAAATATGCCAAAGAGGGTCTCATTCGAAAACCCATATTTGACAACTTCCGGCCTCCACCACTGACACCAGAAGATGTAGGCCTGGCTTCTGCTTCTGGGTTTAACTCTGCCTCAGTGGTAGCTCCTGGAAGACTCTTTTCTCCTCTACATGCTGGGGCTCGGTTTGACGTACATAAGCGAAACCCTATACTACGTGCACCTAGGTTTACTCCAAGTGAAGCACACTCCCGCATATTTGAGTCTGTCACTCTTCCATCTGTTTCCCGTTCTGGTGGGGCGTCTTCCATTATGGGAATGTCAGCTCGACGAAGGAAAAGAAGGGTTTTCAGTCCGATCCGAAGCTCTGAATCTAGGTCACCATCTCACTCCATGAGGACCCGGAGTAGAAGGGAAAACAGTAACAGTCTTGGATCCCTCATACCTCAGTCATCCGCATCGCTTGCAGGCATCTCTGTCAGTCCCCTTACCACTAGTGCCTTAAATCCAAGTTTTTCTTTCTCTTCCACTTTGACTACTCCAGCACCAGGGGATTCCGCAGATAAAATCCAGAAACCAAGAAAGCAAGCCAGCACTCCAGGGGAGCCTTTCTCATCCTCTTCCAGTAGTTCTCCTGCACTCTTCCCTTGGTTTCCTTCTAGTCCCCAGGCAGACAGAGGAAGGAGTAAGGGCAGAGTTTCAGATGAAACACCTAAAGATAGGGAATCCGAAAGATGTAGG
>WWET01000982.1:68279-91544 GCA_011038615.1 Limnodynastes dumerilii
CATTTTTCAAAAGAAAAGGTGTAATAGAACACGAGGGCATGGATATAAACTGGAGGGTGGTAGATTCAAAGGAAATGTGCGGAAAAATTACTTCACTGAAAGGGTGATAGATAAATGGACTATTCTCCCATCTGAGGTGGTTGAGGCCAATACAGTAGACCAATTTAAACATGCTTGGGATAAATATAAGGGTATCCTAAATTGTAAACCAAATTGAGGGTAAATAGGGTCTAGGGTCAGTATAGGTTTGAATAAACAAATGGGCAGACTAGATGGGCCATGTGGCTCTTATCTGCCGTCACTTTCTATGTTGCGTTGCGAGGCAGAAGAGTTACCACCGTGCTGTAGGAACTTAGACCTTGATGATGTATGAGGTCTTTCTTTATGTGGTTCCTTCAGCCACTTGATGCAGTGATATTGTAACTTTGCATTTCTGCAGCATAAGAATCCAATAGCAATGGTATAATTTGCAAGAACTTTAAGCTTCCATATGTTTTATAGTTGGCTGATGATGAAAATTACATTTTGATTTGATTTTGTTACTTTTGTGCTCAGGTTTTCTATTACATGCATTACATTTATTTGTTTTTTTTAACAGGCTCTGAGCAGAATAAGCAGAAGAAAATGGCTGTAAGACTAGGGGTTTTACCTAGATCAAAATCCAAGGAGAAGGTAGGTAATGTGCTAAATGTTTCCTAAAAACACAAAATACATTAATTTCCTAATGTGTAAAGATCTGAGATTTAGTCTGAAAAACTATCTGAGCTCCCATTTACTCACTACAGCTGTACTGTATAACATCGGAGGCTTTGCAGAATGTGTCAAACCATTTTGCCGATCCTTATTGGGGAACATAGGGATCCTGAGCTCTCTGCGAGTTCAATATACAGCTGGCCATACACTGGGTTGATTATCGATCCCGGCAAGGGGGAGACCCGATAAAAGGGACGATTTCCCACTAGGGAAATGTGTCATTTTCAGCGCCATACACCTCTTCTTCCAAGACTGATAATCCTAGCAGAAGAGGGAGGCACTTAGAGAATAGGGAGCCATTCAGTAAGCTGATTGGCTCCCTTCAATTATTGTGCGCTAGCGTCCGATTTAAATCAAACATGCTGATAGACCAAATAACCATTCCAGAGTGTTTCTGGTGTGTTTATCATGATCCTGTCTACTAACTAGAATGATTTTTTTTTTTGCCCGATGATTGGATGACCGGGCTGATAATCGCTCCAGTGTATGGCCAGCTTAAGTCTGCATGTGATAGGGAAGTGTGAATCTTCCTTCTGCCACCTACCTGAATCTGCATGCTGGGTCCCACTTCTCTGGCAGGGATTAGGCAGTGGATATAAAGCAACAGCCCTCTGCACGGAAATCCTTATGTACGGAATAAAGTTCTGCACGATAGGAGTTCTGATGCGGAACATCTAGGGCGTTTCGGGGAAACTTCTTACTTCTGGACCCTAATTATTGGGTATCGCATTTTAAGCTATTTATCAGAATTTGTCATAACTGAACATCCACAAAAAGTAAGGATCTCCTAATAGCTTTTTCATAATAGAACTGAATTTCATTATGGTTATTGGAACAATTATTTGCTAATAATTATAACTATAAGAAGTCTTTTATGGTATCTTTTTTTCTTTTATGTATAATTTTATAATAAAACCTTTCTGAATCTCGTAACGTAGCAATAGCTTCTTCCTTCTGTGTGGATTCCTGTAATGAATCATTTGTCTTTGCAGGAGAAGCCACTGGCACCCAGCAAACCAGACATGAATTCCAGCCCCCTTAACACCCTGTGCAACAACAGCATGTCCAAACAGAAACCTCCTTCTGATGGGGTCCATAGGATTCGTGTAGAATTTAAGGTTTGCTATGCTCTTTGTCCTCCGTTCATATATTTGTTTCCTAGAGTACAAAGTGTTCATGTTACTCTCTGAGACAATTCATAATGGTTTGTCCGCTTTCTACAGGAGGATTGTGAGGTGGCCAATGTTTGGGAGATGGGTGGTCTTAACATACTGACAACTGTACCAATCACTCCTCGTGTGGTTTGCTTGCTTTGTGCGAGTAGTGGTAATGTTGAGGTGAGCTTTCTTTAAACCTCTTTAATTCCATGTAACTGCTTGTTAGCTATTTATGTTTTAATACCGTAAAAGCCTTTTTTTCTCAGTGATTTTTCCTAATAAAATATACATAAAAGTATAACACAAACAATTTTTTACTATTACCCTCTTATTCCCCTTTCCTATTCTACTTCTGTTGTCGTTATGTCACTTTGTTTACTGTTGTGCTTTTTTCCCCCCCTTTCATGTGTTACTGTGAAGTTTGTTTACTGCCAAGTGTGTTGCGAACCCTTTCACCGGTTCTGCTTGGAGGAAAAAGAGAGACCATCTGATGACCAACTGGAAAACTGGTGTTGCCGGAATTGCAAGTTTTGCCATGTGTGTGGTAGACAGCAGCAGGTCAACAAGGTACATATCAATGGTATGGGAACATCGGGGCATGACGGAATGTTACACTTAGGAATTTTTAAACATTTAATGTAAACTTTAGTAAACTTGCTGACGTGTTAATGAAAGGAAACTTTCTGACTCGTATACGTTTAAATCACTGCTCTTCCATCTGTCTTCATTCTACGTAAATGTATTTTTATATTTCACCTAGTATAGAATTCACATGATGTGTTTTCCTGCTCCCTTTATATTTTATAGCAGTTACTGGAGTGTAACAAGTGCCGTAACAGCTATCACCCAGAGTGCCTGGGACCAAATTACCCAACGAAACCCACAAAAAAGAAGAGAGTCTGGGTGAGTTTTTTTTTTTAATGTATTTTTTTGTTTATTGAATCCCTCGTGATGGACCTGATTCATAGATCAGAAGGAGTTGGGTGCGCCAGTATCCTCACCTAACTCATCTGACCTGCAACGCAACCCACCCCAGTTTTTAGGAACGTTATAACACTTAAGAGGGCCTTAGGGCTTCCTTATCTAACTTCTTAAATAGGATAATAAGAACTGAGATCCCTTCGCCATGCCCTCCACGACTAATTTAAATCCCTCCCCCACCAACTCTACTTAAAAAAGGACAGAGGCTGCTGTGTCATTCATCTTCCTTCTTAAATATATATGTGCAGTCTCTAAAAACCGCATATACTCAATCTCCGTGCCTAGGTAACTACAAGGAATATAAGAGAGGTCCGGCACCCCACACACACACATTATATAACACTATGTGTCAACACATACATAAAAAGGAGGCTTAGTTCACAATATAGCTATATTGGCTTAAGCTCGCCTGCCCAGCATCAAGGCACCTCCTGTAGGTGAGTCCCCATCCATTTGCTATATGTGTACTCAGGAGGTCTATATTAAGACACTCCTGCCATTTGAACAGTGTGCAGCGGCCATATTGGGGAGGGGTCAGGCTTCTAAAGTAAAACTAGTAACAGTAAAAAGAAAACACAGGCCGTGCTTCAATTCAAATATATGAAATGTGTGCAAGTGTATATATAAATGGAGAGGTGCAGCCAAGGACCAAAGTGACCACTGTGCAACTACAAGGAACAAAACAGAGGTCCGGCGTCCCACACACATTATATAACTCTGTGTCACATACGTTCTTAGGTGGTACCCTGAGAAGGTCATTTCCTAATTCTCCACACTTAAGCAGCAGAAGTGTGATTCCGACCCGATGATCTTTTATATAATTGTACAGTTACCCCTTTAATTGTGCAAATATTAAAAACAAAATACTGAAAAGATATTTAAATTAAAAAAATATATAATACTCCAAATGCAGTTTTCTGATGTTGTGCTGCTGCTTTATGAAGAGAGTATGGGCAGGAATTTACGCCTGGCGGACACGTAAAATCGCGATTTTGTATGTACTGCGCATGCGAACGAAAGATGACACACTACGTAACGTAGCTCTGAGCGTATGGGGCATTCACGTATTTGCTGCGTAAATTCATACATGTGGACGTGCCAATTTTACGTGAGCCAAAAGTACGTCTAAAATACACAATGTTGGCGGGGGTTTGTATTTAAAGTGTACAGTATGGGTGTGCTTAGCTGCTTGAATACGTGTTACCCATCTGTACGTGTGCGGACGACAGCGGTTACGCGGCCAAAAGTTAAGGTAGGGTTTGGAAAGCGTAAATCGGTCAAAGTAGGTACATTCAAGGGGTGTGCCATGGGGAGTGTATAGAAGGTACGCACGCGTAAATACGCTACACTAGTAAATGGATTACAAGCAGAGTTCTGGATCTACCCCAATGTTATTAAAGTCCCCTATTTTTATCTCCTTGCTATAGTAGAAAGGAGTGTTGTTGATTTGTTACCATGGCAATAGTAAACAAATTACATCAATTAAGTGCTTTCTGTGCTACATGGGTTAAAAAAAACCCTGGCCGCATCTTTCACACTGCAGGCCACCCCGGGAATAACCCTTCTTTTGACCCGTGTCGAGGCACACTGACCTTTTCACACTGAGCCTCAACCCAGACTGTTCCAGCTTGCCCTAGTAATTAACTCGGGTTTTGGGGGTGATGTGAAAGGGGGTATAAGGTGAGCTTTGTTTACTACATGTCAGCTTCATGGTAAACCCTTTTTAGTTAAGGTATAGCAGGGTCCTCCAGATGGATTTATAGAAAAGATTTTATTGTGGGTACACAATCGATATCTAACTGATAATCTCTAATCATCTCTAATCTCTATATAATATCTCTATATAATCTCTGTATTGCATACATTTTTTATGAAAAACAATACGTAGAGTTCTGTCTTGTTAGTGCTACATCTATTATATGATCACTGATTGTGAATATTTACCTTCATTTACTTCCAAAGTTAGTTTAGTCTTTTTGGACCTCGGTTTTCATCTTTAGGAAGAATAAACCTGTAAAATGACTAATCACTTTGGGAATATTTCTTCCAGATCTGCACGAAATGTGTCCGGTGTAAGAGCTGTGGATCTACTACACCTGGCAAAGGCTGGGACGCACAGTGGTCACATGACTTCTCCCTGTGCCACGACTGTGCCAAACTGTTTGCTAAAGGTAACATTCTGCAGTGTCCTGCCTGACCTGTACCGTGACGCACAGAGAGAACTTTGTAATGTGAACAGAACGCTCTCCAGTTTGTCCTTCTGTCTGTCATCTTCTCTTATGTCCCCCTGTCCAATCTTTCTGCTCTTTCTCTTTCTTTCTTTTTCCCTCTTTCTTTCTTGTCTCTTCTTTCACTTTCTCTTCTTTTGCTTGCAATTCCCCTCTTATCCTGTGATCACTGTTGAAGCTTTGTGATGCCACCCATCACTGGACCTGCAGAGGTAAGTAATTAGGGGTAAGGATTAGTAATTAGGGTTAGGATTATTGTAATCCTGAACACAGCAGGTGTCGGGTTCCAGCAGCTTAACTGTCAGCTTTCTGACCATCGGTAATACTTGCCAAATCCAACCAGTGAGACCTGGCGTATGTAACTGGTGACTAATCACTTTCACCCTGACATCAGACGGGTTTTACATCAGTCCTATGTGAGCAGGTGACTGGTTTTCTCGTGGTGGTTGTCACATTTTGTCTACTAAATAAGTGCTGAAGAGGCTGAAGGCGTAAAGCGGAAATATTTCATCTCCAAAGATATTACCCCTCTGCTCTCCAGATGTCATTACATCTCATTATCCTATATTTTATATGGAAAATGTTACTATATTCAGCTTAATATTGTTGAGTACAGTAAAATGAAATCTGAACATCACAGAGGCTATAACAGTGTCCAGTGCCAAACACATTGGGGTAGATCCAGAACTACGTCCATCTTCCATAGACGGCCGTAATTCAATGAACAATAGCTACTGCGCATGCGTAGTAGCTATTGTACGTAATCAACGTATCGTTTCGATACGTAGATTGCGTATATGCGGTCTTTAAGATATATCTTTCAGCAAATTACGGCCTTCTGTGGAAGACTGCCTTAGTTCTGGATCCGGGCCATTGTTACTGAGCACTTTGCACTAAGTGTGCAGAAGTGTGGCATCCCGTGATGGCTGAGTGTTCTCTTTGCCAGTAGAGATAGGATCATCTGTGTATGACGACTTACTCTGCCAGTACATATCTCATGATTTTCTTTCCCCTCTTGTTTTTTTTTTTCTATAAGGAAACTTCTGCCCTCTGTGTAATAAGTGTTATGACGACGATGATTATGAGAGTAAGATGATGCAGTGTGGGAAGTGTGATCGCTGGGTACATTCCAAATGTGAAAACCTGACGGGTAAGCTTATAGCCTGTGCACATCACTTTCCATACATGCCTGTGATTATTTTCATCTTGGCTGTTGTGGATTTTGGAAACTAAATGTTGTTCTGTTTTTCTCTTTTTAAACATTTAGAGGTGTGGTTTGGCCATTTGCATATCTTATAATGACTGTTTTGTGTTCTATCTATATCTTTAGCTAAAAAGGATCTTAAATTGACACACTGTGTGTGGATTCCAGTACAGTGATAATAAACCCCTGTACATGTATTTTAATTTGACAATTTGCTTTTGTGTTCTCTACTTGGTGAAGCAAATGATAAGTATAATATCATTGGACTGGATCCAGTACCAGTCTGCCGGCAGATGCTAAGTCTTGAATGACCTCCCCTCACATGCAAGAAGCTTCCGACCGCAGGACCCTGCCTTAAAATTTCTACACTGTCCCCACTATGATGCGGACATTAGCATTGTATGGAAGAGCTTAACCAAGCCCTTATTGTACAGTCTACATACCTCACGTACACCCACATCTCCCCCACTGATGGAAAGCAGCCCATTACAGAACATTGGATCCTGTTCCATAATGGAATCGTGTAGAGTGTGCAATAAGAAAACCTTTCTGCTCTTTGAGAATGGGAACCTGGATCTGGTCCATTATATGGTGTTACGATGGCCTAATATGCAAATGGCCAGTGCTGTCCTAGCCTTCAATTCATTACCGTGGTGATTAATGTCACAAGTTTAATGACATGTTTGTGACTTTGTCTGGACTCGCGTCATTTTGTCTGTCTGGGTTACAGACCTACCCTTTCGTTTAAGAACCCCTCTTATTGCTCAAGTATGTATAGCAAATGTCTTATTAACCATTGTTTATGTGTGTGCGCCTTTTTTTATTTACCTTTGTGTCATTCTGCACACATTTCCCTATGTAAATTTAGTTTTGGCTATTTTTCTTATATACTTCTCTTATTGAGTACTTGTTTCACTTATATTTGCATTAACTGATAGGGACATTTTGTTTAGATGTTTATATCCTTCAGCAAATAATTAACTTTCTACTTTAGAATGAATTTTTGTTCACCTGAGGTCAGTGGGGAGTTACATAGTTACATAGTTGATGAGGTTGAAAAAAGACAACAGTCCATCATATTCAACCTATTTTGGATCTCCTGCGATCCCTATCTTTATATTTGAAGTTAATCCATATAAAGCAACCTCAAAACTGTTGCAATCCTAAAATAAATAAATAAATACATACATTTCTCCCTGGCTCCACTACTGTCCTTTATTTAAATTAGCGGTCCTGGTAACCCTGAATGTCCTTTTCTGCTAAAAATATATCTAATCCTTTCTTAAACATATCCAGTGAATCTGCCATCACAACCTTTTCTGGCAGTGAATTCCACATCCTGACTGCCCTTACTGTGAAGAACCCTTTCCTTTGCTGGTTGTGAAACTTCTTTTCCTCTAACCTTAGTGGGTGCCCCCATGTCCTGTGTACAGTCCTTGGGGTAAAAAGTTCCTTTGAAAGTTCTCTGTATTGACCCATGATGTATTTGTATATATTGATCATATCTCCTCTTAGACGCCTCTTTTCTAAAGTAAACATGTCTAAACTGGCTAGCCTTTCCTCATAGCTCAATGACTCCATACCCTTTAACAATTTTGTTGCCCAAGCAGAGAATTAATCTGCACAATATGGCTGAAGCACATTATTCTTGGATTGTGATATTTATCAGAGTTTTGAAAGTCAAGGCAAAATAGATGACCAGAACTTCCCCGAGTAGGAAGATATTCATAAATGTAATTACATATCGACCCAGGAGTAAAGGATTACTAGTCTATGGAGGAAAGTGATATGTTCAAGCAAAGTATCTGTGTGCAGACACGTGTACAAACAGAACCCATTCAAAGATTTGGGCTATGACTGCTTTATTGTGTGACGGCATAACTCTGGTTCAGTCATTCCTTAAATGCTGATATCTTCTGAATGACATCAAGTGATAATTTTTATTGTTGTTATTTTTTTAAATAATCTTGATCATTCCCCAGAAATTATGGGCCTGATCTGGACCTACGCTGCCTGGCGTTAAAAACGCCAGCCAGCAGCGTAAGATCGGCTTAAAAGCCGATCTGCGCATGCACCGGGCAGATGTTGTCCGTAGTTTCAGCATAGTAACGCTGGAGGGGGCTTCCCCCAACGTTACTACGCTGAGGTTAGTGCAGGGAGGCGGGGGGAGGGTAATGAGGCTGGGAGGGTGGCGTTATCGTACTAATGCCACTGCCCCAGCGTATTCACACTCCCTTATGTCGACTGAAGTTAGGGTAGCCTTCAGCCGGCGTAAGGGAGTGTAAATACGCCGGGGGCAGGGGGAGTCCCACGATGTAACGCTGAGCATTAGTACGCTCAGCGCTACATCGTAGGTCTGGACCAGGCCCTATGTGCCTTAGCAGGATTGATGTATTTCTGTATGTTACACCTCCTCATTAAACAGACCTGCGTTCAGTCAGTCGTTAATGGGAATGACAACTGAGATGGTGATTTTCATTATAATTTTTTGGGTTTCATTTGAGTAACATTTTTGTCAAACACAAATATGTTCATATGTGTAGATATTGGGGTAGATCCAGGTCTTTTAGACCGCATATACGCAATCTACGTATGGAAACGATACGCAGATTACGTACAATAGCTACTACGCATGCACAGTAGCTATTGTTTATTGAATTACGTCCGTCTATGGAAGACGGACGTAGTTCTGGATCCGGCCCATATGATGTAAAACAATTGGCTATTGCTTTCTATAGATTATCTGTACCGAGACTGTTTTATTTCATGCTTTCATTGTAAAGCCTTTACTGTGTGTACCAGTTGTGCTTAAGGCTTGTCAGAGTGTGTGTGTTGTAACAAGCATCATTCCCCCCACAGATGAAATGTATGAGATTCTATCAAACTTGCCGGAGAGTGTGGCCTACACCTGTATAAACTGCACTGAGCATCACCCTGCAGAGTGGAGGCTGGCACTGACCAATGAGTTGCAGGCTTCTCTCAAGTATATAGTCACAGCTCTACTGAATTCCCGCACGTCTAGCCATCTCCTGCGCTACCGACAGGTGAGAGCTTCCTGCCAGCCTGGACTGAAATTGCCTCTGTGTCTTACCTAGCTCTGTTTGAGAGGATTATATCATTTAAATTGATGGTTCATCCTTGTCGGAAAGATATCAAGTCAAAGGTTTAGTGGTCAGATAAAAGTTAAACAGCCCCAGAAAGTATAAACATTAATAATATGAAACGTCCGTTCCATCACACTAGCTTTATTACATTGTGAGGCTTATCCTGAAATATTCTTTACTCCTACTTCCAGCATTATCTGATTTTGTAGTAGACCAAGAACCAGTAACTGAAAAAATACTTATAATCATTTATTACATTTTTTATTTTTGGGTATTTTGTAGGCAGCAAAACCTCCTGATTTAAATCCAGAGCCAGAAGAAAATATGCCTTCCCGAAGCTCTCCGGAGGGCCCAGACCCCCCTGTGCTGACACAAGTCGGTAAGCAGGATGAGCAGCCTCCCCTTGACTTGGAAGGAGTTAAAAAGAAAATGGATCATGGCAGGTACACGTCTGTGGTAAGTTTGCAGAGGCCTGTGCTTTCTAGTCATGATGTATGTTCAGCATTGTCAGTGGTTTATAATTCTCTGTCTGTGTGTCCTCCCTGCCTGTGTGTCCTCCCTGCCTGTGTGTCCTCTCTGCCTGTGTGTCCTCTCTGCCTGTGTATCCTCTCTGCCTGTGTGTCCTCTGCCTGTGCTGTGTACCTTGTGAAAATGAGCAGTGATGTACTGAGCTGCATGGCCCATTCAATGTACCCCATTATGTGATGTGTTAATCGTCTGTGCTGGATAACCATACATATATTTGCTTGTAAATACCTATTCTAGCAGCATTTTTAGGTTTTTGCTTACTTAAAAGAATGTTTTTAATTGATACCTCAACTGTTACCTCTCAGCCTCTACTGTTGTGTGTGATGGAATTTGTAGTGGGGTGCAGCAGCTCAGAGCTTGGGGAGACCTGCTAAATCCCATGCTGTGCGGAGTAGTCGTGTTTTGGGAACTTGTATTTTTTGGTGTGGTCTCATGTACTTGTAGGTTGATGTAAGATGTTTATTTGCAGTTGGAATTGAGTGATGACATTGTGAGAATCATCCAGGCCGCAATGAATGCAGATGGAGGACATCCTGAGCTGAAGAAGGCAAACAGCATGGTTAAGTCATTTTTCACAAGGGTGAGTTGTTTACTCCCCTTTAATGGTTCTGTATTATGTTTATCAGGCTCTGTTTACAATATCCGTTTTATTATCTGTGATCGCGTCTTTATGATTTGAAGTAAATTTGGTATCAATTGTAATATTTTCTATGCCACATGTGCTCAGTCTACTAATACACGTGGGGAAAAATACAAGCTAGCAAAGGCTTTGTTTGGCTTTGGTTCTAAGACATATACAGAAAGCCATAACCGATGCAATGTTTAATACATAAAGAACGTCTGTCATGTGGTGCATACACTAAGGCAGCTAGAGGCAACTTTTGGCACCCCAGGTGTTGTGAAACTAAAGTCCCATCATGCTTTGCTGGGCATTAGTTGTGCCTATATTGTAGGTGCATGATGGGAGCTGTAACAGGTCCCATACCTGGTCTAGGACTGTATATAGCTTTGTCTGGTGACATTTATCTGTCATCTGTTGTGCTTCCCAGATTAAAAAACACACACAAAAAAAACCAATTTAAAAAAACAACCACTTCTTTACCACTTTATGACCACTTTGGGCCCAGGCTGTATACAGTTTGTTATTGCAGAGCTAGTCTTGCTTGTGATGGCAGCACCCTTTTCCATCTGCAACAGTCTGGCCATATAGCTGGCAATACACTTGTACAGTTATCGGTCACAGCAGGGGGTTGGTCGATAAACGGGACGATTTCCCGCTAGGGAAATGTCCTGTTATGGGCACCATACTACACCTCTCCTGCTGGGACCGATAATCCTAGCAGAAGAGGGGAGGGAGCAGCGCTCCTATGTTGCTGTTGCTGCTGTATATCAATGTACAAAGCTGCTCTGACAGCTCTGAAGGTATACTTTACAGCTGTCAGAGCAGCATAGCACATAGATATACAGCAGCAGTTATTGCAGGCAGTAATACAGATAAGAATCTGCCGAAGCCAGGCTTCACGCAGCGTGTTTTCTTCTGATCCCTGTCTGTACTACTCCTGCAATAGCCGCTGCTGTATATCTATGTGCAGCAGCTCTGAACAATAGGGAGCCATTCAGCTTTCTGATTGGCTCCCTTAAAATATCGGGAGCTTTCTCACGATTTAAATCAAACATGTCAAAAGATCAAATAATCGTACAGAGCATTTCTGGTGCGTTTTTATTGGGCATTTCAAAAATTGATCTGGACCATACACTAGGGCGATTATTTGCCTGATAACCCGATAATTGGTGATCGGGCCGATAATCGCTCTACTGTATGGCCAGCTTCTGGGCCATAGATAACAATAATAAGAGATTAAGTATAGCATGACATTTTTGTTAGGTAGTTTTAGGCTCTCTTACAGATCACTGGTCATAGCATGAATAGCATGAAGAGTGTACAGAGGAGTGTTTGTTCCTGCACTTCTTACGTTTCCTTTAAAAAATGTATTTTGTTTTGACCTGTTTTCTTTTATCTAATCTGTTTCTGTTTCTTCATTCTTGTCAGCAAATGGAGCGAGTTTTCCCTTGGTTCAGTGTGAAGAAGTCCAGATATTGGGAACCAAATAAGGTTACCAGCAAGTAAGTGCATTGGCTATTTGTATAGGACAGGCCAAGTGTCAAGAGTTGCAAAATGTTTATTGTAATGGGGAAAAGCAGGGTTAGTGGCCAGCACTTGACATCACATCCTACTATTGTAACAACAGATTTTATTGTGACATCTCAATGTTTCATTGTAAAGGTATTGCTAAAAGGGCAAACACTTTTGTTTGGCATTGATATGTCAAAGTAATGACCACTGCAAACAATGCCCAGTATGTAGGCACATATCCAATAAAATGCTGTCATTGTTATACTTTATTATAGTATAGTAACTTACAGGTGCTACTGACTGCTGTTGCTTTCACAAAGTACTTGAATACGCCAAGTCATTAGAGTAACTATTTGGCTACTAATTGGCTTTATTTGTATCTTTATAAATGTGATACCAAATATTCAATAACCATAACTTAAGCTGTGCTTGCACAGTGGTAAGAGTAGTAATTTAATACTGTAACAAAGTTGTAATGAAATAATTAGTGTTAAGTGTCCAAACCTTCCTACATTCTGTTATTATGAGTGAATTGCCCGCTGTAAATGTAACACCAGGAGGAAGGTGTTTTATAGTGTTGTAACCTACTGTAACTGTATGTGTGGAGATATACTCACCTATGCTGCTTGTTTCTCCTTTGGTTTGTAGTAGCAGTATGCTTCCAAATGCAGTCCTGCCGCCATCCCTGGACCACAACTATGCTCAATGGCAGGAGAGGGAAAGCAGCCTGGCCGTGCAGCCTCCTCTGATGAAGAAAATAATTCCAGCTCCAAAACCCAAATCTCCCGGGGACCCAGAATCTCCTCAACCCATACATTCACCCACTCCACTAGCAACAGGTATGAATCGCTTCTACAGCTGTACTCAGACTGCTGCGCTCTGTAACAATGGCAATGAGCGTGGTTGTTCTATGGTACCTGAGTATCTCGTGTATTAAACAATGCAGGCCTCATTTTACATCTTCTATTTTGCAGCCTTTACTATATGTATTCTATTATTAATGATAAAGGCATTGGGCCCGATCCTGGGTTAAGCCTGACAGGGAAATTACATACAGCGCGTACGTAATTCCTCTGTCTGGAAGGTTGTGTATCTGTGCACAATCTTCTTACGGTGTCATGGTCGGCGCACGTAACATATGTTACGTATGCCTGCTGTTTTGTGAAAGGGGCTGTCCCCCCTTTTACAACAGTCGTATCTCCGCCATGAATGTGGAGACGGGCCATTCCTACCGGGTCTGCGGCTGTAAAGTTAAGGTAGAAATCTGGACACGTAAGAGCGGGATGTGCATTGTCGTACACTCCCCACTGCCATGGCCATAATGACCTTGTGCGACCGTAGGTCACGATCCGGCCCATTATGTTTAACTTTTAAACACAGCTCTGTTTAAGTACAGCTCCATCTATTTTAATAAGCCTCACACTGAAGTTACTGTAAGATCATGGACAGGATCCTACGTCACGAATTTCCTTCAGCTTTTGTGTGTTGCGCGAGCGTCTGTGCTAGCCAATCAATTCACTCCATACAGACTTCAGAGAAATGACACTTTGGACAGCCTGACAGAGTGCCTTCAGATGGGCATGATTTGGTATCACAATCTACAGGATAGACTTGCCAGAAATCTGTGTAACGACTGCGACGTCTGCACTGACGCCGTTTTATGTTCACCATAGTTGGAAATCTTAGGGTCCAGTCCCTTTTTACATTTCATCATTAATCTGTATGAGCAAAAGACTGTGCTTCGTGTTTCTATGGGCATTGCTCGGGATTGCCAATTAATGTGGACTTCTGCTATGATTAAATAGCTTGAATAGTAAATTAGAGGAATGTCTTTGACAAACCTTAAATATTTGTTTTCCAGATCCAAGCTTAAATTAAAACGTTCACCTCTAGGTTGAGCTTTTTCAATATATATTGTTCTTCTTCGGTCAGTTGCTGCATTGACAGGCATTTATCTGCAAAGCTAATCATTTTGTACTGTCTTAACATTGTGGTTTGTCCTTGTATAACTTTAGATCACAGCAGGGAAGAGAGCCCAGATCTGCCACCTCCACCTGGTGTGGAGGATAACCGCCAGTGTGCTTTGTGTCTGAAGTATGGTGATGACAATGCCAATGTAGGTGAAGCCACGGCCTAAACTTTATCACTTGACTGTTTCTAAAGGGAACAAACAGAATACAGTTACATTGAATGCTAACCTTTCTTCTAGGTTCTAAGGGCCAGATTTACTAAGCTGTGGGTTTGGAAAAGTGGAGATTGTCAATGCCCATAGCAACCAATCAGATTCTAGCTCTCAAATTCCTATTACATACTAGAGAATGGCAGCCAGAATCTGATTGGTTGCTGTGGGCAACATTTCCTCTTTTCCAAACCCGCAGCTTAGTAAATTTGGCCCTAAGTGTCCCTGTCAGATATATTTGACATCGGATAATACAAGTTTAGCTGGGTACACACCTATGAAATGGTACTTTACATGTAATCGTCTGTAAACCTGTAAGAGACAATGCGAGTCCTGAGGAGCATGCTGATCCCTTTGTACACACTATACAGATTCACCAGCATCTCTCCTGACCATCTGCAGCACACTGTACAGATATCTGCTTATGCTGCAGACGATCATACTTGCGTTCACACTACCCACATTTGTCCCTCATTGCGTTATCATTGATGGAGATTTTTAGGAGGTTAATAATACTAAATAAACAGATGAGACCTGTTACATACTTGCAATATTGGACCAAATGATTGAGAATCATATGTTCCGCCTGATAATTGGATTGGTGTGTACCTAGCGTCACAGGTTATGATCAATTACTTTAAAGTATGGCTGTTTATAGATCACAAATAACCGCATGTTTAGATGCTCAGGCATTTGCAGAGGGGGATAACAATCACTGCTCGGAGAGTATAATGATGCTCTTTTTATGTCTCCAGTCTCTGGAATCTTGTTGCTCTCTGCTACCTTGTTATACAGCAGCATAGGTTGGCCGATAAAATGGTTTAGAGTTCAGGTGCAAGTGTACAGCTCAGCTAAGCCATTTTGCAATTCTTTTGGATGCAGGGAAAATACTTTTGTGCATAGAAGTCACATACTACATAGCTTTATGTTTCATCTGTTTTAGAGTTGAGCTAAGAAACTTCATCTCTCAACTCTAATTCTGTTTTCACTGTTTACATTTGCCACTGCTCACATTATAACATGGTTTTGCTCAGGTGTAAGTGCGGCCCTGGCCCCAAACTAGTGTGGAAGGAGAATAGTGTAATGAGAACGTTACTAACACTGGCAATCTGTATAACTGTTTGTCTATATTAGCGATTGTTTGTTCTATTTAATAGAAATAAAGTTTCCTCTTTTTGACATTGCAGGATGCTGGGCGTCTGCTGTACATTGGGCAAGATGAGTGGACACACATAAACTGTGCTTTGTGGTCAGCAGAGGTGTTTGAGGATGATGATGGCTCTTTGAAGAATGTGCACATGGCTGTGATCAGAGGAAAGCAGCTGGTATGTCCACAGGGTGCCGTACGGTGGCATGTGGGGATGTCATGTGTGAAGCCTCCATCACAGGGGTGGTTTGTGTGGTTTATTTTTTCACGTCTCTGTTTATTTTCGGTCTCCCTTTTTTTCGTTTTTATTGAATTTCACTTCTGTTTCCCCCAGAGGTGTGAGCATTGCCTGAAGCTTGGTGCCACTGTTGGCTGCTGCCTGACTTCCTGCTCAAGTAATTACCACTTCATGTGCTCAAGAATTAAGAACTGTGTATTCCTAGAGGATAAGAAAGTGTACTGCCAGAAGCACAGAGACCTGATCAAGGGGGAGGTGAGCATGTGTGTTCCGTGCCTGTTTTCTATTCTTCTAGTAGGTAACAGTTTATCTATTACTGATCCTGTCTTCATTTTACACCAAAGCTGTCATTTGGCTTACAAAAAAATGAATATTTTAGATGGAAAGGTTTATCTCTTGGAATATTTGCAGAGCATGGTGAAAGATAAAGATTATAAAGTAAATTGCTGTTTGAGAAAAAATAAAAGGGTTCTAAACATTTAGGGGCTGATTCAGAGATGCGCTTGCGAAAAGATCGCAAATATATGCATCTAATGTTAAGATCCTAGCAGGTTCCAGCCCACTGCCTAAAGAGTCACTCCCCTTGCAAACAGCGGTGGATCTTAAACTTAGACCACCATTGACTAGCCCTAACTCTGCGCTGTCATTTGGGATCTTAAGTGACGTGGGAGCGTTTATTTAAGATCCTAAGTGTCAGCCTCCCCCCGCCCATTTCCATGCAAATCCTTAAGATCTTAAGTGCTTGCGTGTGATTCAAACTTACGCTCTTAGCGAATTTACGCTCCTAACCGCTACGTAGACGGCGTTGCACTATTACTACGCATGCGCAGTTTTGCGAATTTACTAGGATCTTAAATATACGCTCCTAAGTGCCGTGGAAATCGTATCTCTGAATCAGGCCCTCAATCCATACACCCAAGAACTAGATTCAGCCATACTTTTACCATGCAAACTTTGCAAGTCTGTTATAACTATCAATAATCCTGTTGCCCTGGGGGTTAGTTTGTGGCGCAGGGAGCTGGGTCATAATAAAACTTTATCTGTAAGGATTCTACTCCTCTCCCTCTTCAACCCCTCTGAGCTATACTCACAAAGCAGTTTATTATGTAATGTTTTGTATGGTGACATGGATTTATATTGCGTTTGTGTATCCATTATCAAGAGTCATGATGTTTTGCTATTTTGCAGAATGTATCTGATAACGGATTTGAGGTTCTCCGAAGAGTTTTTGTGGATTTAGAAGGAATCAATCTGCGTAGGAAATTCTTGAATGGTTTAGAGCCAGATAACATACACATGATGATAGGTGAGAGCATAAAGATTCATTGGAAAGGAAGTTGTTATTGTATTTTCTGCCTTGCTTGGTTTTTTTTTAATTGAATTTAGTAGCAACAGGGCCATAGCGAGAGACCAGAGCACCAGGGGCACGAATTCAAACTCATGCCTCCTAGCCCATAAATATTTATTAAATTAACCTTAAATATATACTTACTGGCGCTACTTTTATTTTGAAATGTATTCTCCTATTTCTGTTGCATTCCTGTGTTCTTTAGAATCTGAGTACCTTTTTTCCTCATCGCTCCTTATGTTTTGTTAGGTTCCATGACCATAGATTGCCTTGGAATCCTGAATGACCTATCAGACTGTGAGGAGAAGCTGTTCCCCATTGGTTATCAGTATGTGTCTTGTCGTGTTCTTTTTCTTAATTTTCTTTTTTTTTTTATAGATCCTCATTGATTAGTCTGGCATTGGCCGTCATCTTTTCTTCACATACTTGTTAATTCTTTGCAAACCTGATGACCTTTATTTTATGTCACATAGTTGTCAGTAATTAAAATTCTAAATTTTCTGTACTATCCTTATCATGTACTGGGATACAAGCCATAGGTATTTAGGGTTTTTTTGTTTTTTTTTACAAAGTCGTAATAACAGAGGATCACATTGTGCCTGTTGTCCTCACCATCTAGATGCTCTCGAGTGTACTGGAGTACCACTGATGCCCGAAAACGCTGTGTGTATACATGCAAGATCCTAGAGTGTAGACCCCCTCCCGCGGAGCCTGACATCAATAGGACTGTGTATCATGAAGAGAATCGCACTATTGCTCACAGTCCCCCACTGCGAGAAATGCGTGGTAGGTGCCACAGATCTGGGTCATGTTTTCTTTACTTGTGAAATAGCTAGGGAAGTTAAATCGACTCTATTAATATGTTAGGCAAGAAAGATGCTTTGCAGTTCTTAGGAAACAATAAAAATAAAAGTTGATGATTTTTAATGATTAGGACACTATTTCAGCAACACTTTTTTTTATTTATTCTACTTTTTAGCGTACACTGACATCTTGGACTTCATTGGTAATTCTATATGCGCTGTTGTACATATGGATATGGTGCTGCTGTCCCCACTCCCTAATATTTTTGCGCTCCAGCAGGAACATTCCTGGCTGCCAACTCCTCTAACTGGTGACCAGAGGAATTAGCTCTAGTGTGCTGTTCCTGCTGCATTGCAGTGCTGCCAGACTGCCACCTGGAAACAGAAGAGGATTTTATTGTGTTGTTTTAGCAGTTCCTGTTACTGTGGCATTGTGTAGACTATATGTGCACATTCTGCTTCAGCATTTGGGTGGGGATAGAACTATTGTTGTCTTTTAGACTTAGGTTTTATGACAAAAAAATCAGTTTGCTGGTCATTCCGTTATACCACCGACTTCAGGGTCTTTGGGATCTGTCTGTGTAGTTTGGAGTTAGGGTTTTGCAGTATTTTCTACTTTGGCTCTTAATCCCAAGTAATTATCTTAAACATAGTCTTCTGGGATTAGTGGTACCTGTCCCCAAGTTAATTTGACGTTTACGTTTCAGATAAAAAAAAAAGTCTCTTGATAATTATTTCTAACTTTACATTGAAAAAGTTTGGAAAAGTGGAGATGTTGCCTGTAGCAACCAATCAGATTTTAGCTCTCACTTTCTTTTTACATACTAGAGAATGTCAGTTATAATCTGATTGGTTGCTATGGGCAACATCTCCACTTTTCCAAACCCGCAGTTTAGTAATTCTAGCCCTAAGTGTTATTAAAGAAGCAATAAACTTGTGCACTTACACTGGTAATGTTTTGCTCAGTGGCCCATTTCTCTTTGGACCGATCTCCCTTTGTCCAGTGGGAGGTCAGTTTAGAGGACTCAAATGATGTCTGCAGTACTGATTACCATATGGGTCATTTATGTGCTTCTGTTATAGGCTTTAAGCTTACTCGCTACCATAATACCCTTACTACACATCCTATAATAGTTCTGTTATTTGTAAGGACAGTTCTGTGTGCAATCATTTTGTGTTAAATAAATATAATGGTGAATAATGCACATAAAACAAGTTATTACAGGAGCTTCAACTGAACTGTGGAACTGCTGCAAACATTATGACTTTATTAGCTTAATGGGCATTTATTTTCCCCCATACAATTCAATCCATGGGATGCTTTAAACTTTAGACCCCAAATACATGTACATATATGTTGTGTACTGTTCTCTTTTAACTTATTTGCTTGTTCTTGTGCTTCCAGAATGCAGTCCACAGCAAAGTAAATGTGTAGATTCCGCTGGTCTCCCCCCCACAGAACGGCTATGTTCCTCTTCAGCTTCCAGCTCATGGATTTCTTCCCGAACTGGAGGGAGTAGGGTCCGTACCCCCAGATACTCTCTCAATCAGCGTTCTCCTAGACCCCTTCCATCTGCAGGTAATCGATTCTGGGTTTGCTACAGGAGTAACTACAGTGAGATGTAATTTCTCCCTAAATCTCCAAGTAGAGGATGTAACTGGTAGAACACAGGCTGAGTCACAGTAAAAACTTGTCTGTCATGTAGAGGAAGGAGTTCTGCATTACACACACACACACACACACACACATACACACACATACACAAATACATACACACACTTAAACTGTACATATGAATAACTTATCTTAACATTTCTTGTATTTTTATTTCAGGTAGTCCAGTTACACATGAAATTGTCACGGTTGGGGACCCTCTACTTTCTTCTGGCCTTCGTAGCATAGGCTCGCGAAGGCATAGTGCTTCTTCCATCTCACCGCAGCCTCAGAAGCAACGCTTCATTTCCCTTTCTCAAACTGACAATTTCAGACCTAATGCATCTCAAGCAGACACAACAGTGACTGTGGCAGATCATAAATCTAACAACCCAGACTCAACGGGAGCCTCTTCTGCTATTGCAATGCAAAGCAGCTGTTCTTACAGCAATGGACACAGAAATCCAGGGCTAGAAGGGGACAAACATTTAGAGGCAATACAAAATAGCTCGTTGGAAAATGTGGTTAAAATAGCAACTCCCAAAACTGAAAAGTCAAAGTCCTCTTCTCAAAGGACTTCTGATCCTAGTACTAATCAAGCTAGCCCTAAGGTGCCCACTCAGCCACAAGGTATGTCCAGTCCAAATTCAAGCACAAGTCGAGCTGCCTCTTTGAAGGACAGTGTATCAGCAGTTTCAGGCTCCAGGTCATCTGCTCAACATCACCACAGGGCAATAAAGAGAGAGAAGGATCAACATGTAGACATCTCCCAGGTTGAAAAACCCCTGTCATCAGAAGAAGGCAAAGAACCGCTGATACCTTTTGGAAACCGTGGTGTTACAGCGAACAAAGAAAAACGGTCAAAGACTCAGATGCTGGAGAACTCCAAGGAAAGACATCCCAATAAACCCGTTACTGACCATGAACATGTACTAGGTGACGGCCAAAAACAAGCAGACACTAATGGGAATCATTTGGTGTCAAGCACTGTAAGTTTTAAAATGCATGTTCGGAGCAAGAATGCAGATAATCTGGCGCCCGGCATCGGAAACGCACAGATTGAAACATCCTCCGTAAATGCCGGCAAAGCAATACAGACAAAGATGGGGAGTGACCATTCAAGCGATAGGAAGTTGTACCAGCAAACCGTGTCTCCTCGAGAGATTACAGATCTGCCTGACACAGCAAAACCACAAGATATTCCAGATGACAATGAGGATATTGGTGAAAATCACAGAAGCCCAAACACAGACTCTGAGCATCAAGCTGGTAACACTTTCCCTGCTGAGGACACTAGCTTAGTTCTCCAAGACGGAGCCAAGGCCCAAGAAGATGGCTCATACAAACGACGCTATCCAAGGCGAAGTGCAAGAGCACGTTCTAATATGTTCTTTGGGTTAACACCTCTGTATGGTGTACGTTCTTATGGTGAGGAAGATCTCCCCTTTTGTAGTAGCACTCCAGGAAAGAAGCGGGGTAAAAGATCAGCTGAGGGGCAAGTAGATGGTGCAGATGACCTAAGCTCATCTGAAGATGATGATGTGTATTATTATAACTTCTCTAGAACCGTTGTGTCCACATCTAGGGATGAACGTCTAGGTGCACGTACACTGTTCAGAGAGGAAGATCGAAACCTTCACAGAATTCCCCAACTGGACGGAGTAGATGATGGTACAGAGAGCGATGTCAGCATCACTACCACTACAGGGAAAGCTGGTCATGCAGGGAAGAGAGGTAGTAAGCAAAATGGATCTGAGAAGCTGGTTTCCTCAGAGGAACAGATGGAAAAAGTTCATACAGGTAAAGGTAGCAAGGGATCAGACACCAAAATGGACAACTGTCATCCCGTAAAACAAGACTCTCTGGAGAATCAGCTGAGTTTGGACACTGCCCGCCGAAGTCATAGCGGAGCTGACAAAAATCTGCTAGACACATTCAACTCAGAGCTGCTAAAATCTGATTCTGACAATAACAATAGTGATGACTGTGGGAACATCCTTCCTATTGATATTATGGACTTTGTACTGAAGAACACCCCCTCCATGCAAGCACTAGGAGAAAGCCCAGAATCCTCCTCCTCTGAGCTACTTAATTTGGGAGATGGTTTGGGGTTGGACAGCAACCGTGGGAAAGATATGGGTTTATTTGAAGTATTTTCACAGCAACTTCCATCATCTGAGCCAGTGGACGGTGCTGTTCCTTCCACCATGTCGGCAGAGGAGCAATTTGAGCTGCCGCTAGAGCTGCCCTCTGACCTTTCTGTGCTAACAACTCGCAGCCCATCTCTGCCAAGCCAGAATCATAGTAGACTAAGCGTAATCCCGGAGTCCCAATTGTCTTCTCCCAGTGAGCGCACACTTTTGTCCCTACCCACAGCTGACACAGGTGAAAAGAGGGTGACGGTCACCGAAAAGCCTGTGACTCCTGGTGAAGGAGATTCAACGCTCATGTCACAAAGTGTAGACCGAAATGAAGGTCACCTAACACCAGATAGGTATATCCCAGGACATGTGGACTCCGAGCACATATCTAGCCCTTCTTGTGGTCAGGTGGATCATACCGGAGGCCAGGAGCTAACAAGAAACAGTGGTACACCAAATCTGCAAGTGCCAGTGTCTCCCACTGTGCCAATCCAAAACCAAAAATACATCCCAAGCACCTCAGAGAGTCCAGGACCATCACAGATACCAAATGCTACAATTCAGAGCACACCTCCTCATCTAAAATCTACAACCGATAAATTAGTTGTAGTAAATCAGAATATGCAACCGCTATATGTCCTCCAGACTTTACCTAATGGAGTTACGCAGAAAATACAGCTTACTCCATCTGTACCGCCAGGCTCAAGCCGAATGGATGGAGATGTACCAGTGTTGGGTTCAATGGGAGGAGGACTTACTTTAGCCACAACGTTAAATTCTTCCCTGACCCCCCCATTCTCCCCTGCCAGTAAGGGGCTTCTCCCAATGCCTCATCATCCACACCTGCAACCCTTTCCTGCAGCACCTCAGGCTACTTTCTTGCCAGGTCTCACCAACCAACCTTCTGGTCTTCTTATTGGAGTACAACCTTCACCTGAGCCTCAACTCTTGGTCTCTGAATCGGGGCAAAGGTCTGATTTAAGTGGTGCCTCAAACACTGCCTCCTCTACTATGAGTAAGAAGAGACAGATTTCAAGGTTACACTCAAAGAAAAACAAAAAGTTAGCACCTTCCGTTAGCCCTGCTATAAGGCATACTCCTGAAATGGTCTCCAATATGACACTAATTAACTTCACTGCTCCACAAATACCTGGAAGTTTATCAAACCACCCTAACCTAATTGACCTAGGCAGTTTAGGAAATTCTGCACCGCACCGCAGTATCCCAAATATTATTAAACGATCCAAGTCTGGTGTCATGTACTTTGACCAGACACCTCTGCTTCCACAGAGTGTTGGTACCTCAAACTCTGTTGGCACTGCCCCCAGTGTTATTGGATTGGATCCTGGGCATCTTACAGGTCAGGTGCCTGCAATTGCTGCTGGCTCTCCAGTCTTAAATGTCGTATCAATGCAGACAACTACTGCTGCTCCTCCAGTCAGCGGTCACGTCACACTAACAAGTCCTGGATTATTAGGTCCTTCTGAGCTTGGTTCTATTGGCAATTTTCTTATTAAGACTAGCTCACAGAGTTTGGGTCTACAAGATAATCACGTGGCTCTCTCTTCTGGGCCTGGGATTTTTTCTCAAAGTCCCGCCACCGCTACCATGGCGACAACCTCTAGTATATGTGTGGTACCCACTGCAAAACCTGTCGGCGTGGCGT
>WWET01000982.1:97761-109146 GCA_011038615.1 Limnodynastes dumerilii
TGTAGTAAAACGAGCGCCCAGGCGACCGTCGTACTGAACGCACGCCCCTCGAGCGAAAAATACGCACACCATACGACCGCTATACGCTCATGTCGTCCAGCCGACCGGAAGCTGTCATACTGGGCATGCGCAGTGCGAATTTTCGTACGAAAATACGCAAAACACGGTCGTACGCTCGCGTACTAGCGACGGCGGCCGTAGCTCTGGATCAGGCCCTTAGTCTCTACCATCGTTTGCTAATAAATGAAACAATACGATTATTATTATGAGTTTCAGTATTATTGGGTTTGTTATAGTATTTATGCAGCTCACACGGCATTGTTTCCCAATCTCCTTTGCTTAATTTATTAATTTAATGTACATTTTATAACAGAATACTTACAGTTTCTTTATTATGTGTACACTGGTAGTGAATGTGGTGCCGGCATCACTGGCTATTGATGTGCTGGTAATCTCCATGCTATACTAATACAAGGTGATGCCAGTACATACGGTTGTTATTCTCTCTGTTTTCTTGCTGTAGGGCATTGGCTGCTACATGTTCCGTATTGATGATTCGGAGGTTGTGGATGCTACCATGCATGGCAATGCTGCCCGCTTCATCAACCACTCCTGTGAGCCCAACTGTTACTCTCGTGTTATCCCGATTGATGGACAAAAGCACATTGTAATATTTGCAATGCGTAAGATATACCGTGGCGAGGAACTCACCTATGACTACAAGTTCCCTATCGAGGACGCGAGCAACAAGTTAGCCTGCAACTGTGGGACCAAAAAATGCCGCAAGTTTCTCAACTGATCTAGCTTCGTATCTTCCCAGTTATAGCGATAACAGGTTGGCGTTGAGCTGACTCCCGATATGCAGCAGCCACTTTGTGACCCTTCCTCACCGCTGAACTCTCCACCTTTCCAGTGTCCACTGACTGCGGGTACACTTCACTGCCAAGTAGCTCAGATCACATTGCTTGGCTGAATTGTCACTGCTCATGTGCTATGCTGTAAAGAGGAAAGAAGTGTCCGTAAGGAAAATGCTGCGATGTGAAGACCGGCAGTCACTGATCATGGACACATACAGCATATAGTATACTGCTTTGCTGCCACATGGTAGTGAATCTATTAGTAGTTTTATATTTTTAATTTATTTTTATATGTACCCAACATTGCATGGCTCTGTTGGTAATCAAAGTTGTGACTTTTCAACATGTTCAGAAAGGGGATTGTATGCTGCTCATCTACCCTACAAAAGGATATGAAGGCCACTTCATGTGAGGTATGGTGTGGTCCTTGCAGAGGTGGTTGTTGAGCACTGTACCAAAGTGCAAAAACAGAGGTCTCCATCTTGTAGATTGTCAGTTCTGTGCCGTGAAGAATCATGAACCTAGAAGATGACCACTTCTGATTAGTAAAGTCTGTCCTAGAGTACTGAGGGATAAATAAGACACTCAATGAGACTCTTCTTGGAGAGCCATAATCCTACATACCTCTCATTCTCCACTGAGGTACGGTCCCCCCTGATCTAAACAGGAAGGGGCTATTAGCACTGACTAAAGGAGACAAATTCAGAAGAGTCTCCACCTGGTGGGCAATCTTCTGCATGACAGTCTACAAGGTTCAGGGTAATCCTATAGGCAGATAAGAGTGTTCACAGATTGTAGTTTGTGTTATTATAACACTCAGGAGCTGCATCATCCTTTGGGCATTAGATAGCAGTAACTTCTTGTTATGTCAACTCCAGGATTCTAATTTTAAGGACTGGATAACCGTAAAGTTCTAATAGGAAAGATCCAGAAACTTTCATCCACGTTATTTGTGGAGGGACGACACCCTGGGGAGCAACCCATTGGGTCACAACAAAGATGAGTTGTGGCACTTTTACATTTTCTTTTCATTGTTCATGTTTTCTTTTATTTGTGTAAGGGAGGTAAAGAATGATATAGAATGGTAAGAGCAATCAGGAGAGAAAAGGATTAATATGTATCACCCCCAAGTGCAGGAAATTTTATTTATGTGTAAAATGACGTTGAAATCATGCAATACAAAGTAATGCACACCTTGTAAAGGAGTAAGGAATAGGATATGTTTACACCTGGGGGGCTACTGACACTACGCAGGGCTTCATAGCTCCTCACCATCACATTTCAACGAAACCCCGACAAGATTAACAGGCTATGCTCCTGTTCCTATCACCAGGACAATGACGCAAACTTTCAACCTTTTCCACCCCAGTAAGCCAATCTTTCACCTCCCGCTTTCCGTTTACACCTTCTGTTTATTTTTCGTAGTATTAAAAAAGAAAAAAAAAAAAAAAAAACTTTTTTTTTTACAAAATGTAAATACTCTATATTTTTCTATTGGAAGCACTTATTAGCTGAGGAAGCACTTAACACAGGGGGATGGGAAGTCTTCACCAAATTTGGTGTATTAAGATGTTATTTTTAAAACTTTTTTTTTTGGGGGGGATCTGTGAAAAGTGTTTATTTTATCATAGGCTGCTGAAGAGGTCACTCTCTTTAATATTGAGAATTTGAATCATTGCTATTCGCCGTTTAAATTTTTTTAACGTTAATTACCTTTATATAACTTCTCATTTAAGCGAAAATGCAGAGCCGCTACAGAAAGTGTGTATGTTGTAGGACTTATTTATTATTTTAACTTGTTTCATGCCAATTTTAACTTGACTGTCCTGCTCTTCAGTATGAGTAATGGTAAAGGTAAAATTCCATAAGTTTGAAGCAAGGGTTTACATCATAGCTCTCTCTCAGGTGGAAATTCTACTATAGAGTTTTATACAGGGAACTGCTTGATGTTTGAGGTGCCTGTAATCCCTAAACAGCTCTCTTTGTACAGGGCATTAATCCATATGTGCGATATTGCTGTCATTTACAAAGAATTCAGTAGCTTGTGTCATGGGTTCATCTGTGCACTTTGAACTCTGGCCTGATATTTCCTAACACAGCAACTCTTAATAGCAGGCAAAAAAATCATGTAAGCTTTTTTTTTTTTGTCTAGTGGAGAACAATGTTTAATGACACCTTGTCGTCAGACATTCCTCAAATTAAAACAATTGCATTTTTGGAGGAGTTGATTATTATATCCTGCCACCTCCTTAAACTGCGTTATTCTCTAGGCATAGACCCAATATACTTCAATCATTGAATTAAAACCAAGATTAGTTTATTTCATAGACCACATTGCAACACAGACTATGGTTTGTTTGTACAATTAATACAGATTGTACAATGTAATATTTTCATACTGAATCTGTTATATTGGCAACCCCCTTCACATAATGTCAACAGTATATGAGTAATAAAGAGTCATATTTAATTAGATTATCATATAATTATGCTGTTCATCAACAGTTACATGTTCTAAGCTACATACATGAATGCAGGATTATTTCATCACTGTGTTTTTTAATGACATAAGATAAACATTAAGTTTAATTCCCATACATTATTGCTTTATTGCTCTTCCATGATAGTATTTAACGACACTGACAAATTTTAGAGATTTCATTCCAAGGGCCAGATTTACTAAGCTGCAGGAGAGGAAAAGTGCAGATGTTGTCCATAGCAACCAATCAGATTCTAGCTGACATTGTTTAGTATGTAGTAGAAAAATGAGGGCTAGAATCTGGTTGCTATGGGCAACATCTCCACTTTTCCTTTCCCGCAACTTGGTAAATCTGGACCCAAGAGTCACATTATTGACCACCGCATGGCAATTTCAGAAAGAGACTTCTGGGAGAATAATGCGGTCGTTAACATTAAACTTTTAGATTTTACATTTAAGAGAGAGCACAAACCCTCCCTTCTACTTCTTGAATACATGCTCCAGTACTTGTGCTTTATGGACAAGCACTCCATATGTTTCTCTTATGTATTCAGTTCTAGGAAGCTGCGTGCAACATAGTTTTCAGAGACCTATTACTGCCATAGGAGCATATATATGTGTGATATTTAGAAAACTGTGCCCTGCAGTGACAATCTCGCCCTCCGTGACCGTTACCTGGCTAAATGTTTGCTCAAAGGTACTACAAAACAATTCATACGTCACATAGGGGTTTTTGTCAGGCTTTTGCACACACAGTTGTCTAAATTGACACCTATTCCCAGCCCTTTTGTTAAGTCTTTACAAAGGTTTGTAAGCAGGCAGTGTTTCAGGTTTGCAAAGCATCTCCTATAATAATTTCAAGTAGGAAAAATGTAACAACTCCACCTTTTGTTATTCAACTTACCAACCGGTCATCTAGGTCATTTCTTTGGGAATGCATCTGTATCTTAATACTTCAAAATCAGAAGCTTCCTGCATGTTGGCAAACAAATCTAGTCCATAATGCAACCAAGCAACCGTGTAACGTGTCTACAATGTTTTCAGCAGAAATATTTACTAAGTGATCTTGGTGATTCCTGTTGTATTTCTCAGCCTGTTTCCAATCATATGTGTACAATAAAGTTTTATTTTCTGCTAGATATTAGGTTTCTGATACATTTTAGGGCAACAGCCTATCTACAGTTAAGGATTAAGTAAAATAAATCTGGTGTTCTTGTGATCTTTGACTTTATTCTAACTAGATATCAGTGTCTTTCAACCTGCCTGTATCACAGGTGTAACAGATCTCTGTTAATGCAAGATAATATATTCGCTGACTTGTAATCAACAATGTCATCCTGTGTAAACTTCGACATCCTATATTCTGCTGCTCTTCCAAATTTTCTTTTATCTTCTGGTTTTTAATGAAAAGCAAAAAAAATAAATAAACAAAAAAAAAACATAGAAAAAGGAAACTGTTGTAGTTTTATCAGTGTTATTTAAAAAAAAAAAAGAATAAAAAATCTGTATAAGAAAAAAATGTGTCCGTTTGGGCCGAACTGAAGGAAAAATAAATGTACAACTGTTTGATATAAAAACAGAAATTGTCGGGTAATTTGAATGTAAAGTGTAAATAGTTGTAAAAAACTACAGAGAGGAGTTTTAAAACGTTTGCTTTTTTTCTATGCACTTTTTTAATTTAAGTGATTAGGTTACTTAATAAACATGTCCAGTTTCTTGATGTATAAAACTGCTTATGGGCTTTTATTTCTGTGTAATGTTATTCATCATGTAATGGATTGTATAAAGAAATCTTTCGTAACTTACAAATTTACCTACCTCTGGGGGAGGGAAAGGGAGATGGTGAGTTTATACTAGACACATGCAACCTGTTTTACGCCAAGGGACTAGTTACTAAACTGTAAAAGGAAAAGTGGTGATGTTGCCCATAGCAACTAATCCTATTCTAGCTCTCCCATTACTGTTGCATAATAGAAAATAGCAGCTAGAATCTTATTGGTTGCTATGGGCATCATACGTTAGGAGTTGTAGTTACACAATGCCTGGAGTGCTGAAAATTTCCTATGCTTGATCTTTCCATATGATGTCATTTATTTCACATCACTGAATTCAGGGATTTGGCTTGCTTACTTAGGGACTAAAAAGAATCTTCCCTCTTTGAGGACATTGGGTACTAGGGAAGTTTTTGGAAACACTGTTGAAGGAACAAATTGCACAGTATCTTGAATCCAGCATATTACAGGATCCCAAGCAGCACGGATTCACTGGGAGGAGAGATCATGTCAAATGTCATTGAGTGGGTCACTAAAGTAATAGATCAAGGGGGATCTGTTGACAAACTGATCTAGACTTAAGTGAGGCTTTTCACACTGTGCCAAATCTCAGACTGTTAAAATAGATTTGGGATTGGAATAGGAAATAGTAGCAAAAAGACACATAGTAATGACACTTTATAGGTCATTGGTACTACCTAACCTGTGTTTAGCTCCAGAAGGACATAAATAAGGAAAAGGGTGGATATGACAGAAGCGTTCAAATAGATCAAGGGGATGGAACCAGGTACAAGAGGGTGTAATTTTTCAAAGGAAAAGGTGCTTTGGAACATGAATATAAACTGGAGGAACATCTTGGAACTACCTGCACAGATGCTTATTCAGCATTGATGGCAGAATAGTGCCCATTAGAACAGGCCTGGCCAACCTGTGGCTCTTCAGATGTTGTGAAACTACAACTCCCAGTATCCTAGGAGTTGTAGTTTCACAACACCTGAAGAGCCACAGGTTGGACAGGCCTGCATTAGACCAGGACAGGCCCTGCTTCTTTGTAGCCCTGGTCCTGCCTCACTACAACAATGTCACTATGAATTAAGAGTCTTTGTGGGAAAAAAAACAACAACTTTCAATTGACTAGTCAAAACATTGCCATGATAATTATCTCTTCCTGTGGCTACAGCAACAACCAAACTCATCAACGATACAAGAGTTTTAACCATGAAAATTTTTTGCCAGCAGATAGTTATAACTCTCCCATGAATGGCATTTTTATGCACACAAACCAATGTGGGTCCCGCCAGGCCCTGTGGTATATTTGAGTGGAAACTCCCTTACATGCTCTCAGCCTGTACCATGGCTAATCCGGGGCCACTAAAATCAGTGACACCTTTTGTTGCTTTGCTCTTGCACCAATTGACTGACCCAGGGAGCAGACATTGCATTGAAAAACATTGCTCGGGTCCCTGATGTGGGAGCAGAACAGAGGAACTTAACGGCAGTACATTCAGATCCGGAAATCCTCATCTGTGGAGTAGCTGAGAAAACGCTGCCGCATAGGATGATCTGCTTTATTTAAAAGCCTGACTAGCTGTCAGGATGTGAACTGCAGAGATAGCTGGAGCAAACCTTACTGCCCAATTGAAAATGTGAGTGTCCTCTTCGTTTCACCCTGCCAAACGTGAAGTGGATGTTCCCCTTAGCGATCGGGGAGAGTAGAACAAAATGCAATAAAAAAAATAAAAAATAAATCGATCAGGATTCAATCACAAACACGTTACGATCTTCTCAGAGAAATGGATGTTGATAGCCTTCATCCACAGAAAATGAAAGGCAAAGTACATAATAGTTTACAACTAGTAAAGGACAGCCCAGTTGTTGGGCACTGAATAATGCAGTATTTACATGAATTGTGGATCATTTCAGTTTCCTACAGATTGGAATTAAGCTGACCGTATACTAGAGCGATTATCGAAAATCGTTTGAATTCGCCGATAATTTTGACGATTTTTCCGCTAGAGTCCCTCGTGGCATCGGCACCATACATTACATGTTTTTCATTCAATAATCTTATGAAAGTTGAAAACCTAAACAGTGAACGGTCAGACTCTCTGAGGACTCTTGCTTGGCAGATTACTACTTGTGTTAAGTTGTGACTACAGCCCGGGCCACTTTAACATATTTTATGCAGCACTTCTTACATCAACCACCAAAAACAGACTGCAGCAGGAAGCTCCTGTACATAGGAGAGTTTATCTTATAAGACTTCCAAGATTTTTTTTATGAATTTCATCTATTAACCATATATGTGCCTATTTTGAGCTGCTCTATATTTTTTTCATTTTTTCATATACCGGTATATATATATTTTTTTTTAAATTATTGATTTTTTAATCTATGGAATAAAAAACTGTACATTTTAGAAACATACCTAATTTTCTCTGATTTCTTGCCTACAAGGAGTAGCGCCAGTAGATAACAGACTTTTGGTATACAGTTCATTTGCATAAGCACGCCTCTACGTCAATATAAATTTATCGCCAAAGATTTGTAAATTATCATTAAATGCCCAAACACTATGCGATTTTACACAAAATCTGGAGCTTTGGAACGATTTAAATCAAACGTCAAAACATCAAATAATCATACAAGAGATCTTCTTGGACGATTATTGACGATTCATCCAAAAAATCATTACCATACACTTGAGCGATAATTCGGGTCCTCACGAGATAATTGAAGGATCGGCCCGATAATCGCTCTAGTGTAGGGCCAGCTTTAGAGCAATAAGTCAAAATACCAAGGTAAATAGATAACACTAACAGAAAAGGACACAAAAGCTTGTGGACATGATGCTCTAACAAATCCTTGGATGTTTAAATTGGAAAATGTGCTTTCTCTTGGTTCTACCTGCATTCTGAAACTAGAGGCAATAACAGCTTTATTTTACTTCATAGACCGTGCTTCACAAGTATGGTCGCTGGGGCATATCCAGACCTCCGCACACTTTACTTACGTGTCCAGATTCCTACCTAACTATTATGATTAGGTCTGTAGTCATAACTGGGCTTCCACCCCCCCTCATTTAAATGGCTATCCCCGCCGGGGATAGAGCTAACGCAAATAAAAGGAACGTAACTTAGTTATGTCCATTAGTATTTACGCACTGGGAACATCTGCCGTACGCATGCGCAGGTGTTCCCAGACAGTCGACTTCCGCAAATGACTTGCATAAGTCCCGTCGGCTGTTAGTCAGGATCTACCCCTCTAACATAGGCAACGATACAACCTTTACTATAAGGTCAGCTGTATTATTGACAATACATAGAAATATTATCTCCCTGGGTCCAAGTCCTTCATAATGCTGACAAAGAATAATTGTAAAAAATCCTTACCTTGTGTCTGCTCCCGGTTTTCCTGCGCCCTTCTTTCTGTCACTCCAGTCTGTCTATCCTAATCCTGTCCACTGTCTTATTTTCTTCCTCCACTTTACAGCTCTACATTATTTTTCCGCTATTGGAGCTGTATCGTTCTCAGGTAAGTAATTAGCATGTTTCTTAAGTAATTAGGGTAAGAATTATTGTAGTGCCAAAGCAGAGCGCTGCATTATAATATTCTATCTGACAGGTGTTAAGTTAACGGCCCTGTCAGAGAGAAGAAACTTGTTCTGTTAATCCTTTTGGCATTTAGTTAGGACAGGTTATCTGTCAGCTTTCCGACCGTTAGCATTCCATAGCACACTCACCGGGGCTGATTCAGAGCTGAACTTCCACCTTTATTTATGTGCAATTGTTAAAGCAGAATTAGAATTGAGAGGTCAAGTTTCCTAACTCAACACTAATTTATAGATTAAACATAAAGCTTTCCAGCATTGGAGGTCTATGTGTAACAGCAAAGTATCTGCCATGCATGCACATTTTTTAAATGAATTAGCCCCCCCCCCTCTTTACAAAATGGTTTAGCCGAGCTGTACACTTGCACCTATTCTGAATAAGCCACATTGAGGCTTATCCTAAAAAGGTTTATTATACAAGGGGCAAAAAGATTAATTATTTAACAGTGTAGTGCATGCATTTACAAAACATTCATATATTGGTGCAGGGTCGTCTGAATCAATACACACCTACAGCCTATCCAAAATTCTGGATTTTACCTTCAGAGGCTTCCAGAAGGGACATAAAGTAAGTTAAAGTGACTGAAGGAATGACGGACTCCTGGCCATTAACAACATTTTCTTAATCCCTACTTGTCAAGCACCACTTCCATGTGCCACACTTGTTTAACCATGTATGCTATAAATTGTACATTCCTAGTATGGTTTACTCTGAATCTTTCAAAGAACCATGTTGAGACGCTTCACAAAAAAATCCAAGTAAGAAATTACCTTTTAACACCAAACAACTGGAGTTTCCCCTTTGTGTAGCAAGACTGTTATTTAATCCCACTTTATTCAGTTATTTTTCTATTGCTTTTCAAAGTTTACTGTACTATAATTTACTATAATTCTCCTCAATCCCTTTAAAACATTTGACAGGTTTGCAGATGTATACCCCATTGATGTAATGCTCATTTCTGAACTTGAGATTTAGGCCTGGATTCAGAGTTTGGGAAACAGTAAATCAGGTGTAAGTGTACAGCTTGGCTATACCATTTTGGAAAATAAGAGGTGCTAATTAATCTTAAATCTTTTCCATGCAGGGAAAATACATTACTTTTGCACACTGAATTGAAATATTGCATAGATTTATGTTAAATCTATGAAACAGAGTTGAGCTAAGACATGTCACCTCTTAAATATAATTTCCTTTTCCTCTCATGGCAGCAGGCAGAATGGGTGTTTCCCTTGAGATTGAAGCCAGTCAGGAAAAAGAAGAGACACCGGATGTATATAAGAGTTCCTCCTTCATCAGCACGTCTTTTTTTTTTTCCTGTCTGTAGAAGTGGAATTAGGCAGGGTAGTGTTTGTTCTTTTTCAGTTTGTGGCTTACCTGTGCTGCCAATGCCGCATAGCTCTCTCTCTCTGGGCTTTCTGTCGGTCCGCTTCCCTGACCGCGGCAGAGAGCAGGTGGGTTTACTGGCCAATGTGTGAGGCATAATGCATCTCCCTTCCCTGTGGGCGACGCTGCCATAACAAGGAACGCTGCTAGAGGTGTGCAGGCAAGAAAAATCTCCCTTCCCAGCTGGGGGACGGTGCTGACACGAGCAGAACACTGTAAAGACTGACCAGAAATGACATCCGAGCTACTCCCGGTTGCTGTGGGCTCCACATGGGTGCCGCCATTTTGTTGTGTTGCCTATTCTCATATAGGTGGCCAAATCAGTGTGTTTGGAGCCGTATTTAAGAACAGCTGAGCATTACTTCAGTGCTGTTTATGTGGATTCAGTTTCACTACCTAGTAGCTCAGGAATTGTGGACAACTTCAGTTCTAATGGAGGACTCAGGTCCGGGTAAGCCAGTATAGCAATGCTTTTTTTGTGGCACGTTTGTTTTTTCTGGACAACAGTTAGAATAGTCTGTGTGTGTATTTCCAGATCTGACATAAGCAAGTAAGAGAAAGTTCAATCTGTATCCAAGGATAATCATAAGCAGAAGTTGAACAAATGTGCCATTTGTGATATTTTACTCCCTGCTGAAATGTCTGAAAATACATGTGCTAATTGTCAAGTTAAACTACAGCAGCAGCCATCTCCTCTGATGACTAAATTCATTCAGCTAATGAAATCAGCATTAGCTGACACATTTGTAACAAAACAGGATTTACTGAGCATGTCTTTAAAAAAAACAAGAGCTCCTGACAAGTCTGATGAATCAGATCCCGAAGAGGGAATGTATATACCAGAGGAAGCTCCGTTATCTGAATCGGTAGCTTCCAAAGATGATGTGTCTTTTAATACAGATTTAGTGGAAAACCTGCTTAAACTTATCGATAAGATGTTAAATATCCAGGAGACTAAGGAAGATTTAAAGCTGCAGGACTTACTATTTACAGAACCACGCAAGAAGGGAAAAAAAATTCCTGTATCTCAGATGGTGAAAGACATTGGGCCTGATCCTGAGCTACGGCCGCCGTCGCTAGTATGGCGACCGTAGCTCAAATGCGCATGCGCCGGGCAGATGTTGCCCGGCGTTACTATGGAAACGCCCGATCGTAGATATCCATAGTAGCGGCGTAGGGGCGTCCCAACGCTCACGTTACTCCTGGAGGGCGGGGGGAGGTAAGTAAATTAGGCTAGGGGGGCGGGCTAGGCGGCCATAAGCTCCCGTGTGAGCGTATGGGCC
>WWET01000982.1:112948-129997 GCA_011038615.1 Limnodynastes dumerilii
CTCTTCCGAACAGGATTTTGAGAAAAGGGCACTAGAATTAAGTGGGAGGCTCAACGAGAGGGGCTACAGCAAAAGGGCAATTAAAAAAGCCTATATGGAAGCAAAACACTTGGATCGCAACAGATTAATTTACTCTAATCAAACCAAAAAAGATGATGGTAAAATACGATTTGTTACTAATTTTTCTAAACAGTGGAGACAAATCCAACAGATTGTTAATAAACACTTACCTATTTTACAGACAGATGAGGACATCGCAGCTAAACTAGGAAAGGCGATCCCGATTAGCTGGAGACGTTCCAAGAATCTAAGAGATCATTTTGTCAAGAGTCACTTCACCAGATTGGACAAAAAAATATGTAAAACTAGGGGATCATATGCTTGTACTCATTGTTCAAATTGCCGATATATGAAACCTACTAAGGAATTTGTGGATAGATTTAATCACACGCATGTAATCTCATCTTTTATCAATTGTTCCACCCAAGGGGTGATATATTGTCTCCGATGTCCTTGTGGGCACTGCTACATTGGAATGACCAGTAGGTCACTCAGGGTTAGATTGGGAGCGCACTCCCGGAATATTCGGAATGCAGCCAAAGACAAACAGTCGTTTAAGACACTTACTAGTGTAGCTAGACATTATCTGGCTTACCATAATTGTAATCTGGAAGGCACGTCTATGTATGGTATGTACAAGGTACAGAGAACCCTGAGAGGGGGTAATCTGGTTAAAAAATTACAGCAAATTGAAGCCAAATTCATATATCTAATGAACTCAGTACATCCATATGGTTTGAATGAGAAGAACGAGTATGGGGCCTTCTTATAGTTGGAGAGCCATATTTGATGTACCAATTAATCACAGAAATATAACATACATCTTGGTACATTGTTGTGTAATAGATATTGCATTATGGAGGATTATGTTCTCCACTCTGTAGTATATTGGGTGGCCCTGAATAGTGGGGGCATTTCATAATCATACTCGTCTATACTGGTAAATCAGAGGAGTTTTTTGCCCTATATAGTATGTTGACCTCTTGTGTTTCTGAGATCTTACTTTTATGAATTTGGTATGTGGAAACCCATCACTAATCTGCCTGTTCATGGGATATATTAATCTTGTGAGTTGCTTACAGTCTTTACTGTTCGTATTTTACTCTGTGTGATCGATGACACTATACTAGTCGTTATTTGAAGCAGAATCTTGCGTGGTAATTTACCACTTATGAGAACATGTTGATAATTGTAAACTTAGCTTTATAGGGGGTGCAAGATAGGGAGATCTCTCACCTCTAAACTGAGATAGACAACTGACTGCTATAGGTTTATTAGTTGGGAATGTAGTCCCGATATTGGGGCATAATTATTATTTTTTGAAGCATTTTTTTGTGCATTACCTACTCATATGTACCTATTTTTATTTAAGGCAGAACATATCCAAGGAGGTGATTCCAATCCACATTGGTGATTATCACCCAAGGGCTTCACTGCTATTTCGGTACAACTGCAAGTGACATTACCGTCCGAAAGCCAAATTGATGTTCACGATCAATGGACTACACTATCTTTACATCGTACAAGAGGAGATGGAAGAAATTTGCTAATCCTTGCCATACCAACAGTTTTTGAGCAAACAGAAGAGTGATACCTGGCTCACTTTGCTCACGATCGGCTGTTGGATAATCAGAGGGGAGGCGTGACGGGAGATTCAATCCGTCTCTCTTTGCTGTGTTTACTCCATGACGGCGTTGGAGGGAGGCCGCAGTACTCCAATCAGCTGCTGATACGTCGCAACTCGGGGCGTGATAAATAGCCCTAATTAAACCTAGGATACTCACCTTGAAAAAGCTTTCGAGCGAAACACGTGTCGGTGTCCTGCTCTTTTGCCCACTTCTCCGGTGGTGACTGTATTCACTCTACCATCCATTTGTGTTGATGTATTATTTCTCTGCACCCTACCCATTTTGTATACGCAAGGCTGGCTGTAGGTAGGGTGAGTAGTAACCCTTCAGTGGGCGAAGTGCCATCGTGAGGTGGTTTTATTATTTTCTTTTATTTGTTTTGGTAGTGAGGGTTAGGCATGTGTGCTAGCCTTGTAAATTAGATTATTATGTACACACCACATCGGAGATGTATGGGCTTTTTTAATTAATTGTTGTCTTGTCCTGTGTTAGGGGGTGTTTTTAAACAACTGTAATTATATGGAATAATAAACTGATTTGATATTTTGCTAAATACTTGTGTTTTGGAGTGCACTCTTGTACGTTGGTCTGGAGGGAACACACATCTGTTGTAATCCCTTATATTGCTGCTCTATCAGCTAGATCCATGGCAACTTCAGCAGCTACTAGAAGAGCTTTATGGCTAAAACCGTGGTCTGCAGATAGTCAGTCCAAAAATAGACTAATTACACTACCTATTACAGGGGATTATTAGTTTGGTGCTAAACTAGATGAGATTATAGCAAAGATTTCAGGTGGTAAATCCACGTGTTTACCACAGGACAAGAAACCATTTCAAATCAAGTTTTCCAGAACCCAACAGGCTGAGTTTACCTGGCAGAGCGTATAATTTGTGATATCAGTCAGAGGAAAAGGCAACAAGACTTTTCGTTCCTATTCCAAATGACACCAGATACCAGATATAACCCCACAAACTTCGGTGGGAGGAAGACTAAAGAACTTCCATCAAATTTGTAGAGACACAACCTCAGAAAAATGGGTTCTGCGAACTTTCTAACAGGGTTATGCCCTAGAATTTTTAAAGAGGCCAAGATATTTCCTCCTTACTTCAGCAACTCCTTGAATCAAGGAGGAAAAGCTGGCCTTGATAGACAACCTGGAACATCTTCTAAAATAGCAGGTAATTTGCGAAATTCCCCAAACACAACAAGTAGGTTGTTTTTCAAAAGTGTTTATGGTAAAGAAACACACTGGGGGGGTCAGAATGATCCTGGATTTGAGAAGATTAAACAAGTATCTAAATGTCAGAAAATTCAAGATGGAATCTGTGAGATCAATTTTAGTGGGTCTAAAATAAAAAAAGGACTTAACATCCATAGACCTCAAGGATGCTTATTTGCACATTCCTATTATTACCCATCAGGAATATTTACGTTTCAAGGTTTTCAATCGCTGTTTTCAGTTTCAGGCTCTTCTGTTTGGTTTAGAGACTTCTCCACAAACATTTACTAAAGTCTTAGGAAGGAAGGAATCTGTATTTGACCGTATCTGGACGACCTGCTTATAGCGGCTCACTCCGTACAACAGTCGAAGATACATACATATCGTGTTTTACAAGTCTGTCAGAACCATGGGTGGTTAGTAAATTGGAAGAAAAGTCAGCTTGTGCCATCCCAATCATTGACATTATTAAGTATTATATTCGATATGGCTCAAAGCAAGTTTTTTTTTTTGTCACAATAAAGGAGAAAAAAAGTTACAGGATGAAGTCATCAACCTCAGGCGACAACCATGGATCTCGTCAGGACAATGTATGAAGGTCTTAGGAGGTATGTCCTCATCAATAGAAGCTGTACCATGGGCGAGGCTTCATATGAGGGCATTCCAGCAAAATTTCTTTGCCCAATGGGACAGAGATGACCAGCAAAAGAAACAAGATATATTTTTCTCCAGAGGCCAGACAAGATCTTTTCTGGTGGTCAAAGATGGAAAACCTAAACAAAGGAAGACCTTTTAAGATAAGGGATCCTGTGAGTGACGACAAATGCCAGAGGATGGGGTGCTGTATGCGCAATGGAAATAGCACAAGGAGTATGGAACATTTAAGTCAAGCTCATTCGAATTTAAGGGAGCTCAGAGCTGTGTGGGAAGCCTGCAACCAGTTCCTGTAAGAATACTGTCAGACAACAAAACAGTAGTTTGTTATATAAACCACCAAGGTGGTACAGGAAGCTTATGATAGAAGCAAAGCCATTGCTTCTCTGGGCACAACAAAATACATAGGATTTTACAGCAAGCTATATTGCAGGAAACGACACTATAATAGCAGGCTGGCTAATAAATTTAAAAAAGTGTCACTTAGTTCCTTCCCAAGAAATAAAATACTTGGGAGTAATTATAAATACACTAAAGACTACGGTGGCATTGTCTCCAGAAAGAATTACTCTGACAAAAGAAATAAGAAATGGCTTAATGGCAGCGGCACTAGAGGTAATACCCTGGGCCAGGCTTCACATGAGGCATTTACAGAAATATATTCTGACTCAGTGGAACAAGGACTCAAAGTCAGACAATTATTGTAACAAACCACGTAAACAGGGAACTGGTATGGTGGTTAAATCTCCCAAGATTAACAAAAGGAAGATGCCGGAATGTGGAAGAACCACTTGTGGTTACGACCGATGCAAGCCTCACTGGGTGGGGGTCTACATGCGGCACAGCATACGTGCAAGGTACTTGGTCACAGGAGCTCAGAGGTGCTCAATCAAACCTCAGGAAACTGAAGGCCATAAGGAAAGCATGCATAATTTTTTTTTCCAATTCTAGGAGATAGACCAATTCTAATACAGATGGAAAATTGTGCAGCGATGTCATATATTAACAGGTTGGGCAGGACCAGGAGTGGTTCACTACTCAAGGAGCTTCAACTTTTTCTCAGCTGGGTAGAGAGACATCTAAAAAGCATATTGACAACAAATCTGTATCCGATATCTTAGAATTTTTACAGGAGTGAGTCGACAAGGGGCTGGCTCTGAGCTCTATTAAGGTACAAATATCTGCGCTTAGCACATTATTAGATTTTGATATAACTTCAAAGTATGTCAGGAGGTTCATTCAAGCAGTGTCTAAAATGAAACCAGTTTTTAGGTCACCTATAGCTCCATAGGATTTAAACTTGGTTTTAGATGTACTTACGTTGTCTCTGTTTGAGCCTTTAGATCAAGCTGTATTGAAAGATTTGACTCTTAAGGTGGTGTTCTTAGTAGCCATTACATCTGCCAGGAGGGTTTCAGAGCTTCAAGCTCTCTGGTCAGAAGAACCCTTTATTTCTATTTTTCAGGATAAGGTAGTCCTTAGGACGAATCCTCAGTTCTTGCCTATGGTTGTTAGCAAGTTTCACATGAACCAGTAGATAGTACTTCCTTCTTTATGTCCACAGCCTCAGAAAGACTTAGAACATAAGTTTCACTCAGTAGCCTTGGTGAGAGCTTGTAGGATTTACTTAGATAGTACAGCTATGTTTAGGAAGTCTAAACAATTGTTTGTTCTGTTTAAAAGAGAAGAAGAAAGGCTTCACAGCCTCCAAATCCACAATAGCCAGATGGATCAGGACCTGCATTTTGAGAGCATATGAAGTTAAGGGGGTAGAAGCCCCTAGCAGATTGAAGGCTCATTCGACTAGGTCGATGGCCACTTCTTGGGCAGAATGGGAGTCAGCATCTATAGAAGAATTATGCAAGATGGCAGGGTTGTCATCCCTGCACACATTTGCGAAACATTATAGAGTGAACGTCTGAGCATCGACAGATGCTAAATTTGGACGTAGAGTACTTAGCGCTGTAGTGTAGGTTAGTTAGGTAGTTTTAGGGCCCTCCCCATTAGGTAACTGCTTGGATATTTTCCCATCACTAACTGCTGCCATGGGGAGGAGGAGGAAACGTTCCTAGACTCCTCCATGACAGCTTTGCAAGTAATAGAAGATGAAAGAGAAGGTCCTATATATTGTGCCTGGTGTCTTCTCATTTCCTGTGGGCTCCAAGGAGAGAGGGATGTTAACCCATCACTAACTGCTGCCATGGAGGAATCCAGGAAACCAGATTGCCAGGTAATGTTTCAAGATTCCACAGTCAAGAGGAAGCAGCGGTAGATGCCCTAAGTTCCAGCTAGCATACTTCTTTCCTCCGTTTCCACTAATTCAACAAGTATTAAACAAAATATACAGGGGAAGGACAAAAGTAATTACATTACTTCCTTTTTGGCCAAGGTGGGCTTGGTTTCCGCAAGTTCTTTACCTGTCAGTAGACAAACCTTGGACTCTACTCGTATCTCCAGACCTTCTGAAACAGGGAAAGTTAAATCATCCATCTCCAGAAACGTTAAAATTGAAGGCATAGCTACTCAGATCTCCAACCTGAAAAGGAAGGGGTTTTCTACAGCAGTAATTAATACTCTCATAAAAGCTAAAAAAAAAACATACTACAATTAAAATCTATAACAGGATTTGGAGTATTTTTCTGATTGGTGTCGACTTAAGCTTCAAACACAGTCGTTTTCAATAGGTAAGGTTCTGGAATTTTTGCAAGGTGGTTTTGATAAGGGGTTAGCGTTAAGTACAATTTAAGTTCACATATCTGCTCTAGCAGTAATGTTTGACTTAGACTTGGCCAATAATAAATATGTAAGGCAAATTTGTTCAGGCAACAGCTAGGATCAGGCCTGCTATTAAAATGACTTTTAGTTACCTCGGATTCAAATCTAGTGTTGGACATGTTAACTGGAGATCAGTTCGAACCCTTGCATGAAGTTCATTTGAGGTTTTTAACCTGAAAAGTAGTTTTCTTAATAGTGATCACGTCAGCTAGAGTATCAGAACTTCAAGCATTCTGGCCAGAGGAACCATATACATGTGTCCATAATAAGAGAGTAATCCAGAATTCCTGCCTAAAGTAATTTCAAAATTTAAACTAAACCAGGAAATAACATTACCTTCGCTTTGTCCAGATCCTAAAAGCAGGAGGGAAGCTAAATACCATACCTTAGATGTAGTTAGAGCTGTTCAAATTTATTTGGACAGAACTAAGGAATTTAGAAAGTCTAAGCAACTGTTTATAATACCTGAAGGTTGTAAAAGAGGAGGTCCAGCAACAAAAGCCACGTTGGCCAGGTGGATTAAATGTTGTACTCAACAAGCCTATAAAAATAACAAGATGGACATTCCACCTGGCATCAAGGCCCATTCTACCAGAGCGATGGCAACATCCTGAACTGAGAAGGAGCCCACTTCCATTGAGGAAATTTGTTAAGCGGCAGGCTGGTCCTCAGATAATACATTTTCAAAACATTATAGACCTTACATTCCGGCATAGTCACATGCCACTTTTGGTGAAAAGGTTTTGAGTGTAGTTACAAAATGAAGAAAAAAAATAAAGTGTTTGTGTATATCCCTCTAGTTAGCTTGGCTATTTACCCAATCTGTCTATGCTGCCATGATAGGAAAACAGAGATTATACCTGATAATGTAGTTTCCTCGACTCCTCTATGGAACCATAGCTAGTTGCCAAATCCTTCTTAATTATTATTGAGTTATGTTTTTTAGCTTAGGGAACCAAAAAAACATGTGCTGATGAAGATGGGGCTCTTATATACATCCGGTGTGTCTTCTTTTTCCTGACTGGCTGCCATAGAGGAGTCGAGGAAACTACATTATCAGGTATAATCTCTATATTTGCTTTCACAATGTAAATTGGCCTCCCCTTGCAGTTTAACATGGTATAGTTCAGGTCTACACTTACACCTAAAAAAGGTGAAAGTGCAGCTCTGAATGTTTTCTTCAGCAATATTTTCATACAGTCTATTTAAATGTAAAATTGAAATCGCATTATTAACCTCTTGTCCTAAACTATTTAGCCAATTATTTTGAAATGATTTTATTCTTGATTGACCAAAGCAATAAATATTGATCTTACTGCCCTGGGTGGCAGAACTGAATTTAGTTATGGAGTAAGGGCAAAACAGGTGCAAGTGTAAGGGGCGATAATTAATCTTAAATCTTTTGCATGCAGGAAAAATACTTTACTTTTGAACATAGAACTCACATACTGCAAAGCTTTATATTTAATATATAAATAAAAGTTCATCTAAGAAACTTCACCTCTCAGTTCTAATTCTGCTTTCACAATGTAAATCTGCCTCCCCTTCCATTTCAACATGGTATTGCTCAGGTCTATACTTACACTTCTCTGACCAAAATATTGAGCATGTATTGAGGTGCCTTATGCTAAGCATCCTGCAAATTACAAGTTGGTGATATGAAGCCCCTTTGAGGATACACACAACATGTTTTAATACCCACCAGTGATAGATTGTGATGAGAAGATTGTTGAGAGGAGGATGAATTTAACCAAACATTATTAAATGATATCGGAAATTATAATAATGATAATAATAATATTGGACACTTTCATTTGAAGCCTAAATCGCCTTTTTGTATATTTAATAAACCTTCAACAAATAGACTGGATTGCACATTATAGACAATAATGAGAACCAATAAGCAGAACCATGAAATGCAGATTTTCTCTGTAATATAGTTGAGCATTGTATGAAATGTAACGTTACTTATCCCATAACTTTGCTCTACAACACCACCAGTTTCTTGCAAGCTAGAAATGATTCTGGGTAGAGGAATCCCTGGTTTGTTACGACGTTTCCTTTAGAGCGTTCAGTGTTTATGAATTAAAAGTTTCTCCTAGTGTTGATCAGGAGCTCCCGTTGTAATCCTGCGTCCTTCACCGCCCCCATCCTTCCTGTAGGGGCGTCTGTTAATAATGTCAGTTTATTGAAAACACCACGGCCAAAGTATTCTGCGACCACACTGAAACCATCGTTTGAGCATTTTATCTAGGAAGGAAAAAAAAATCACTTTTTAACTTATCCCATAGAAATGAACAGAGATAAAGAGTATTTAATGTTATAGCGTTCAGAATAGCTGATATAAGATGACTTCTTTAACTACACTACTAAATCATGTTAAAGGCATAGAACAGGAACTAACCATCTGCAACTACAGTGCTACAGAGGCAGAAAAGGTTAGAAACATTAAACATACAGTAGGGAAAAGTCTGAGGGGAATCCAACAGTAGCAGATTCCCCTTCACATTCTATGCAGCCTAGCAGACTGGGATGGGAACATAAGCAATGAAGCTGTTCTACCAACCTGGTGTTGGAACTGGTCATATAGGTCTTTCTTCTCCTCTTGTGCCCTGATCATATCAAGGACCTGGCGGTTCTCGGGCAAGCAGGTGGGGCAGTCAGAGTCGCTCTCGGCGTAACTCTCAAAGCAGTGTTGGTGGAAGGAGTGGCCACATAAAAAGTGCACAGAGGGCAGCTCCAGAGCACTGCTACAGATACTGCACTTAGTCTTCTGGAAGATTTTGGGGCTTAAGGGGGATAGAAACAGATGACAGATTAAAATCCCATTCCTTTCATGCAGAGTCTTCAAAATATACCTATTTATGGGGCTGGACTTTTCCTTTAATAAGGCGGAAAAAAAAGTCAAACCCAAAATACTCCCTACAAATATATCAATATTTATTCATATTAACAAAATAATTGCATCGAATCTATGGTACAATTTAGAAACCATTATTTCCTGCTAAAATTATGAAGTTCTTCGTCAATGACTAAAAGCTCTCCTTATACAGCAGCATTGTTACATACAATAACCATAGCAACATTTATACAAGTATACAACAGGAGAAAACCTATATATCTCCAGGTGTAGTGAGACTATAAGTCCCATCACGCTTTGCTAAGTACTAGCCAGCTTATGCTGTTGGAAAAAGCTGGGATCTGTAGTTTTACAACATCTTGAGTGCCTAAGGTTTCCTATGCCTATTATACAAGTAAGTCTGGCTTTTCAGAACCATTTGGAGGCTGTGATCTTTTGAGTGGCTTCAGGTTCGTGTCCTGGCATCCCTTGTCCACATCTCTCCAGGGAACAGCTTAAGCCTCAGTAATTTGCCACTTTCAAAATGACAGCAAGTCCTACATCCCAACCACTAGACTGGAAGAAGAGCAACACTAAAAGCAAAGCCCACTCCCCACATCAGAGCACTGTGTCATATAGGAAGGTTTCATTTACAGTTAGTTATTATGGGATAAATTACATCTAGAAGACAGAAAGAAGCCTGGAGGCCACTTTTATCAGACACAAGCCCTGAAGCTTCTCCACTACATTGGCGCCAGATAATACTATCAGGACACGCTGCCATACATGTTTGCTGAAAATCTCCAGTCTTTTAAAAGGCTGAATGACATTTCTTTTCGTCTCTAACATGGCTGTCAGGTATCGATTTTATTAGAATGAAATGCTATTTGCTGGTTCTTCATTTAATGAAACTGTTGTTTTAAAAGTAGGCTCTAAAACCATCAAGAACGGGCAGCTAATCCCCCAGAAGCAGCAACACTCCAGTGCCCAATGCCTCCTCCTCCTAGATAGCCAATGACTGCCATAGACCCAATAAAGTAACAGGAGATAGGAGCGGTGATATAAACATACAGGAGCACACTCTACTACTAAAGGGGAATTGTATTTTTGGCTAATGTTTAGCTTTCCTATAGATAACATGAAAAATAAAGATTTCAGCTGCCCAGAACTTCAAATGTCTAATAAGTTATTAAAGGAAAAAACATTGATGAGACGAGTATTAATATTAAGAAAAAGCGTTGATTAGGTGGAAAAAATCTAAGTAGAAATATATTCCCATTCTAATGTGGGAGGATCCCTCTATCAGATTCTCTCACTCATATCAGACCTATCCTTTGCATGACACTGAACCATTTTATCAATGTAATGGTTTTACATTTGCACACTATGGACCAGATTCAGACTGCCGCATGCTTTCCGTGCGCGCGGGGGTCTGTAATTACGCGAGATATAGGGGACTGCACACCCCCTGTCACTCCCCTCTGTCACGTGGGCTTTATGGCAGCTTACACTGCCATAAGCCTGCCTTAAATGGGACGTGCGGATCAGCGGTCCGTACGATTGCTGATCCACTACAGTGTTGGAGCCCCCTCCCACACTGTACACTTTACATGCTTCCCCCCGCCCACAGAAATGGGCTCGGACGGAACAAAGTTCCTGTTTCTACACTAGGGTTACTATAGCAACCCTAGCTGGAGGGCGCATGCGCCTTCCAGTGAACGCAGGTCACTTACGCACCTTGTGTGTGTAAGCACCGTGCCGTTATTAAATCTGAATCCGGTCCTATGTTATTCAGCGCTCAATACCCCAATATGTTCTGGTTATGAAATACAAATGAAATACAAAAGAGCATAAATGTCAAATTGCCACACAGTAATCATTCATGTATAGAGCATCACATACACAGGATAGCTATAAGGAAAAAATCGCAACAACGATCTACTTTACTGAAATAAAGTCTTTCAATGTACTATGAAATATTCTTATATCTTCAAGTGCTTTCAAGTTTAATAATAAGTTCAGTTCAGTGTCTTCAAAGTCTATATAGTGTAGTATCGCTTGAAAAAGCTGGTTATCTATAGGACTTAGTTCTGTGAAAGTACCGTTACACGGGACAGCTCTGTGTCCCCTGTATGAACCAAGTCAGTTTGCAGACAAGACGTCCTGATCTCCTGCTAATTGCTATGATCCGATTGCAAAATCAGCACCTCCTGATATACACCATACAGTAAAGGATTACCTTGCTGAAATTTGACATGAGTTACTTTGTATTTCACTGTAACCTGAACATATTAGGGCACTGAGAGATTATTAGCAAACCATTGCATTTATACCGCCTGATAACAGAAAGCACACGTGATTAGCAGCCATCCCCTGCCTGTGAAACACACCTCTACCACATACTTTACTCTCAGACATTTTATCAATGTGTCTTGAGACACTAACCAAGCTTCAACATCAGCCAGATTTTGCTTGTTTAGACAGAGCGATTCTCTTCTCTCACCTGTTGCGCAGCTCATGGATATCGCGGCGGATGCGTGCTGTATCTTCCCTGTACTTATTAACCGTCCTTTCATCTTCCTCGGTCTGTTGACTGAGCTTCTGCATTTTGTTGATCAGATAGTCTCTGATCACAGAGAGAGTGGCAGTGGAGTTATGAGCCAAAGTCTGGACCACTGTAACATAAAGGAGTCTGTCAAGTACCTGACTCATACCAGCAGTGTTATATTAAGTCAATATGCAATGCGTCCTATGTTTAGGAGATGGAATAATCTAGAATTAGATAGAAATCATGGTACTATTCAATATGCTATATTAAAGCGCTGTTTTTGCTCTTGGGACTGAATAGTGGACATTAGGTAAGTGACAGAAGACTAAAAATCTATACAAAGATAAAAAAAAAAAAACAGACAAATAACAGGAAATAAGCTAAAAGGAAACCGCTGCACAGGCTGCAGTAGGTGTCAAACATACATTGATATACACTGACATATAAGCAACTTATTAGTATCTCTGTAGAGAAAGTGTACAGATGAATATCATTATTTTATGTTACACACAAGATTCATTTATATTATTGTGTATTATTCCAGGTTCTGTAATCCTATGTAAAGATCAGACTGGTGAGCTTTATCTATACTAGGAAAGTCAAAGCATCCTTTAAGAATAGACATCCATATGATATGCACTGCGATGCAAAGTCTGCTGGGTGGGGAGGCACTTGATCCAGCTAATAGGGGTGGACTCATGGAAATCCTTACACCAGCTGAAAGAGGAGCTCCTTCTTCCTGACGCCTACCCGTTACCTGTTTAGATATAGTCAGCTTAGAAATGCACTTAGAGCGATGTATAGGGACTCTCCACCTGAAACTGTTGCGTCACCGGTTAAAGAGTTGCTGGCAGGGACTCCATCCAGGGGCTCTATCTCCAGGCTTTACTCTTCTTTGAATACCAGTGTTTCCCCTGATGCTCTGGAGGGTATGCGGGGGCAGTGGAAGGTGGATCTGGGCCTGATGGATGACGACTGGATAGATATTCAGGGTTGTATACGTGAAGCCATGTAATCTGTGTGCCTCCAACAGGCTCATGTTTATATTTTTCATATAGTGTATATTACCCCTAGCACAGTGTTTAAGATGGGCCATCGTCCAGATAATTGTCTTAGATGTGGAGTCCATCCGGGGAATTTCTGGCACCTACTGTGGGAATGTCCACGGATTCTGTGATTTTGGAAAGCAGTCTGGGGTTATACATTAAGCACGTTATCTATCTCCCTCCCTATTGAACCCAAATTGTGCCTCTTTGGTTTGTCACTGGAGGAGACTGCTGATGCGGCAACATATAAATACCTCTTTTCCCTAATGTCAATGGCTACAGTGGTAATTGCTCGGGCTCGATGGCTCCATCTCTTGGTCACTGGATCTCTCTGGTTATTGATACCATTGGTCATTGTTTATACCTCTAGGAGGGCTGTACATACATTTTATAAGGTCTGGTCACCCTGGATGGATTCCCCATACTATACTGAGATGTTGGGCACTGATAATACCCTTTTTGCTATATCATATGATGTCTAATCTGATATGTTGACCAAGCCTCATGTCATAACTTCTCTCTTGTACTTCTATATACATTCCAAGTGTGTGTATCTTTTTAGAATTTAATAACTCTGGATTTCGCTCTAGAAATGTGGTATTACTGTTTACTATTGTGCAATACCTGTCTATGTAAGTGTTTGTTTTGATGTTGTTTTTTGTCGCTTGTAAATGCAAAAAATGTTAATAAAAAACTACTTGATTTTAAAAATAAAATAAAAATAAATAGACATCCAGCCAAGGGAAGTACATTGCTTTTAAGTTTGGTAATAGTTAGAGAAGTATTAATTTCATTCATTTAATCAATGAAACAGATACACTTTTTCTAACTATTACCAAAGTTAAAAGCACTTCACTTTCCTTGGATGGATGTCTGTTTCTTAAAGAAGGTTTTGCCATTATTAGTATACACAAAACACACCTTGCGCATGCCCTGCCATAGACTTGCACATAGAGAAGAAGCCATCTTCCTGTTTCTTCATAACCTGCTCTAAATCTCTATGGTCACGGCTCTGGATGCCAGCAAGTACTTAACATTACAAACTCTCTGTAAAAGGACAGTGAGGGACTCACCTAACAGAGGCGGCATGAGATTTTTGCTCTCAATGTGCCTGAGTACTGTGGCAATGTGTTCCTTGCAGTCCTCCTCCTTGCGAGCAAAGTAACTAAGAGCCTGCTCCCACAAGCAACTTTCTTGTTCACCATATAGTTTGCAGGCCTCAATCACCTCCTGGTACTGATCATTCTGCATGTGATAGTGCATGATCTGCTGGAAGCTACCAGAGACAGAAGAGGGCAAATCAGAATGATGAATACATAGACATAGCTGTATACAGGAGACCACACAAGGGGTTACTCACAGCTTGCCTTGCTCATACAGATACAACACTCCTTTCTGAAAGTTGTGCATCTGGCACAGGACAAGGGCTTTGTCAAACACATTCTTGAAGCGCCCACTTTTCAGAAGCGTCATAGCGTCTTTCTGGAGCTGCTGCTTTGCCTGTCAAGTTACACACACCGAACCTTATACGAGATACGATGGAAGCTCAAAAAACAAACCTCATGTGACTAGGAACAATATTAAAACATATTTACACCTCAACAAGTCATTATTTATTTATGTGCGGATCAGAAACAAAGCAAAAGATGGCTAAGTAACAGCGGACTAAGTATTACGTAGGATGGTAATGTCAGTGTGATGCTGCTTTCATATCACCACAGTGCAATAAGCGGAGTTTTTCAACACGGCTTATTACTGTATGAATTAACAAAAAAAAACAAGACTTTAAATCCAGCTCTGACCTGTGAAATTCCCAGGTCAGAGCCTCACATGGTCAGTACGCGGCTCCCGGGTAGAGATTTGTTTATGTTGCATAGCAACAAAACCCGGGTCGGCACCGTTCACACCACCTTTTCCAGGGCTCCAACACGGGAAAAGCCTGTTTAATTATGTTTGATTTTATAAAATAGAGTTGCGCTAAGTCATTTCACCTCTCAAATATAATTTCGCTTTTACTATTTAAATCTGCCTCCCCTTGCAGTTCAACATGGTATTGCTCAGGTCTACACATGCACCTAAAAAGGTGTAAGTGCAACTCTAAATCAGCCACTATGAATCTGGCTACAGCCCCAATAACAGAAACTGCCATCATCAGAATTATTCAGGACCAAGTGGGGGTCATATGCCAGTATCTTGCGTAGAGCTCAATGAGGTCTTACTTCTGCATTTAGCAATAGAGATGGCATTATCAGGAAAACAGGCTCATGTGGTAAACCATAGGGCAGTATATTTTCAGCCCTAATTAAGCCTAAATAGTTTAATTAGGGCATTCACACTTTGGTTGCTGATAATGGCGTTTAGCAGTCCTTTGCCACTGTTATGGTCTTATAAAAGCTATAGGGCCATACTATAGCTAATATATCATTTGAAAGCAGTAGTCAGGACAACTGCATGACCTTTCTGCCTGGCCTCACATTAGCTACACAGAATCCAATTTCTTAATAGAGATATAGCAAATTAGCGCCTATCAATGTAAAATACCATGAATACATGAACCCTAGAAGAACAATATTTTTCCTCCAAATAAATACTGCACATGAAAAGCAAGAGTCAGTTACTAAACCCAACACACAAATCTGCTACAGACACATAATTACATCCCTGTAAATAATGCATTTATATGATGCTTTAGGCTTAGAGCTTGGCGTCTCTGGGCCCGGTTATGCTGCTCTGCTATCCACTTCTCTACCTCTGACACAACAGGCAACAAATAAGAGGCATCCATTTTGACAGCACAGTGGTTCCAGAGGGGCCACCTCAAGCCCAACGCATCTCTAGGTCCCACCTCATACATCAATAGGGTACTAAAACCACTGGGACAAAGAACACACAAACACAGAATTTACTTGTGGGTCTTTCTCATGTGCCCAGTTCTGCAGCCGTAGCTCCAGTAAAGTGTCATACACTCCTTGGGGGGAATCACTCTGCACACGCGTCATGTGTTCCAGAAAGGTCTTCAGCTCACAGGGATTGTTAGCGAAAATGGGGATGAATTCTTCAGGGTTTGCCTAAAGGAGAGAGGTAAAAGTAAGAAACTTTGGACTGGATCCAGACTTAAGATAAAGCTTGTAATTAAGAGAGGAAGGTTATACCAGGGCTAAACCATGTTGATTTCAGGGGGAGTCAAGATAATTGTATTCTTCGCATGCAGGGATATATCTTTGAATTGCTTACTGCACACAGATACTGACCAGCTTTACTATCACACTGTTATTTAGACTTGGGATAGGAAACATCACCTCTCAACTCTAGTTTGCAATAGATGAAATATGACTCCCCTGCAATCAACATAGTTTAGCCCAGGAGTAACTTTCTTCTCAACTTCAAGCTCCTTCTTAAGTCTGAGTCCAGCCCTTTGTGTTTACCATGCAGAGTGACACAAGCAGACATTAAATCAATACGTTTATTGGCTTGTAGTATCTCACCCTTTTCCCTTCCCCATGCTGGGGTAAGTTGGTGCATAGGTCATTTAATAGTTGGGTGGTTTCATTGGGAACATGAGACATGAGTATCTTCCCATAGCATTTCATATTGCTCTCGGCTTGAGAGAATGGAAGGCGCCCAATGTATCTCAGAGCTTCTTGAAAGTTCTGTAGAAAAAAAATTATAATTATAAAGTCCAGTGTCAAAAGCTTGTACCTCCCCTTATCTCTCAGAACCCAATACTGAAACAGTCCTAGCTTATAGATTCTAAAATAAGGACCATCAAGTCACCTTAATGTCTTCCAGTTGAATCTTTAAGTACCATTCATGGTGCGCATGTTTCTCAGCCAGGTATAGGGCATGCGAGTGGTAGCCAGCCTGCCGAAGAACCTTGATGGCTATTTCCACATCAAAATGTACTTCATCTTCACTAGCCTAGTGAGCAGAAGTTCAACAACAACATCACAATCTATGCTTCTGTGTAGATTAAAAGAAAAAAATTGAAGCAAACAATATGCTACAATGTCTATAGAGAACCAGTAAGATCCCTTAGCTGGATTAATATAACAGCTGGAGTGCCCAGCCTGCCACCTTGATGGCTATTTCCACATCAAAATGTACTTCATCTTCACTAGCCTAGTGAGCAGAAGTTCAACAACAACATCACAATCTATGCTTCTGTGTAGATTAAAAGAAAAAAAAAAAATCAAACAATATGCTACAATGTCTATAGAGAACCAGTAAGATCCCTTAGCTGGATTAATATAACAGCTGGAGTGCACTTATATATTCCCT
>WWET01000982.1:161197-171965 GCA_011038615.1 Limnodynastes dumerilii
ATATTCTCTATCACCATCCATTTTTGTGATATTTTTGTACTGTCTAGTTCTATATTTCTTTTTGATCCATAATGTGCAGTCACCATTAAAATCAACAAAGCAGCCACATTCCACTATGTTCTTGACTGCTAATGTGGGCTTAAAAATGCTAGTGTCACTTGTAGGGAACAATCATACTTCTGGCGCTTGATTGGTTCCTGGTATAGCCTGGGCACTAACTACTGGCAGTAGAAGGGTGACAGTACATGTACTATACTCAGTATATTTTTCATCTGAATGAACATTCAACATAGTAAAGGTTATCTGCAGTTTTGTGTTTAATCTGTCTGTTTCAAACCATTTGTCCATTTTAGAATATTGTGAAATCAATTTAGAATATAATTGAGGCCAAAGCATTCTACTAAACCATACTCACAAAATTTAATCTACAACCAAATACTTTAAGGATTATATTTCAAACAAGAGTCAGAACAAAAAAAAAATGTTCCAATAGAATCCTCTATCGTTGCACTCTGGGTCTCCGATATCAAACAATCAATAGTGACTTTTTTTTTTACGGTATATAAAATATCAAACTTTATTAGAATATTTCTTAAAAAAAAAAAAAAATATTCTTACAAAAAGGAGGCAAAATATAAAAAAACTACTTGCAGTGTAAAAACACTGATGAAGGGTTAAAACAATGTAGTACCACAATTATTGCCCAAATGAAGTGATATCGTGACCTTTAAGTGTATCATCCTCTACTACCCCCTCACCCCTCACTTTTCTTTCCCTCCAGTCCCCCTTTTCCTGTAATGGTTTCTGATTTTAGCTGATGGTAGCACCCCCCTCGTTGTGATAGGGGTTAGGTCACGTGTACTTATTGTACGGGTAATGTCTTCTTGAGCCATTTATTCAGGTTGTGTGGCAGGTCCCACTCTCCCTCCCCATTCTTGTTCCCCTCTCTGTTGAGTTTTCCTTTTTTCCTTTCTTTTATAATAGCATTATATTTCAATAGGGGTTCTCTTATTTTCAACCCATTTTAATATATAAACCTTTGTATTGGCATGCAGTTCTAGGAATCATTTTTTGGCTGCATCACAGTATTTTACATAATATTGCTCAAGCTCTTTTTGTTTGCTGGAAATTTAGAGGATTTTAAAGCTTTATAGTTCTTTCTCTTGCAACTGTACTGTTTAACATCCTCTTATTGGTAGGTCTGCTGTATGTATTTTAATATATATTAACACTTTTTTTTATTTTTTTTATACATTCTAGAGCAACCTGTTAAGGATATAGTGATCACGGTTCCTGTGTTCTTTAACCAGGCTGAGCGCAGAGCAGTTCTCCGAGCTGCTCAGCTTGCAGGACTTAAAGTGCTTCAACTTATAAATGATAACACAGCAGTGGCTCTAAATTATGGGGTCTTTCGAAGGAAAGACATTAATTCCACTGCACAGGTTTGTAGCTCTCCTTTATTTTTAGCTCTACTGTTCTTCACCAAATCTTGAACGTTGAATACCTTTGTTTTATGATTTTCTTTTAGGTATATTGTTATTGCCTCTGTATGCTGTTCCCTTTTTGTTTTGTTGGAGGAAGTAGGAAGAAATGTTTGTTGACATTGTAATGCCATTTGTAAACTTATTTTGCCCCTTTGCAGCCATCTAGTTGAGAGAGTTATTTGCACACATTCTGCCATATCTTCCATATTAAGAGCAGGGATAATAAATCACTTAGGGATCTGATGGCACATCCCTGCTGTATTCAGGCAATCGTGTGAGCACTTAACTAGTAATTGCCATCACTCGCAAAGACTTTTGACAGCAGGGACTTACCTTAAACCTTGTCTCCAGATCTCCAAATATACTATAGAATTTTTTTTATAATTTCCCCCTACTTGTGCGCTTAACCCGCCTCTTTCGGAAGTCGGGATTGAGGTGATTATGTTTGTGTTGAATGGATGTGTGTGTGTGTATTAACAGATAAAGGATTTCTGATCTGGCAGTATGGAAAATGGACATTTGTTTGTTTGAATGGAAAATTACAGAAGCAGAACTTTCCAAATAAATAGGACTGGTGCTACCACTAGGCAAGATTAGTCAGCCACTTAAAGCGCCTTGCATTGGAAGGGCCTAGGTACATTGTAACACAGGGATGGCCCAATGCAGTAGCACTGCAGGGAGGAGCTGGGCTGCAGAGGCGCTCTTCCTGCTTCTCTGCACTGTCCAGGATTTCATAGAATGTTATCTGTCTGGGTGGCTTTCCCCACTGTACAGGAAGGGGAAAGTTGATGAGGGGGTGATGTGGATGGGGTGATTGCACCTAGCACCCGTCCTGAATAGCAAGAAGAAAACTCTTGAACGCTGTTACGCAAATTGCAGCTCTGGTGTATGGGTGATATTAACTAAATAATTCTAAGAAAAAGAGTTTATACACCAAATAGCGCTACCATATTGTGCAGACCGGATTGTATAAAAATAAGTAAATATTCAGTAAGCATAGATGTCCAAAGATTGCTTTTGTCTCAAAAGCGTCTCTCAATAGTTTAGAAGCCTTATTCCAACGCTTTTCAGCTCTTGATGGGCTTCCCTCAGATGCACCCTGAGGAAAGCTCATTGAGTGCTGAAATGCGTTGGTACATGTGGTCTCTTAGGATCATCAGTCTGTATTGTCAGAGCATCAGTCTAAACCTTTACAGCCGGGACTATAGCTTATCGGGTACCCTCTTACTTCCTTTTGCCGTATATACATACATCTACTACAAGGGAAGGACATGCAAAAATTCTCCAGTTGATTTTCTCAGTTTTGTTAGAATTTAATTATCGCATTGGAATAAAATTATTATTTTTTTCGCCAAAACTTTTTTTGTCGTCCCATGTTTTTTATGATGAACATTTAAATAAGACTATTATCAATTATTGGGAGACTTTTGAGACACTAGCAATATTTGGACAACATATGCTTGCTGAATATGATGCATTGCTTATTTTTATACAATCCAGTCTGCACAATATGGTAGCACTATTTGGTGTATAAACTTTTTTCAGAATTAAATCTTTTGTATTGTTACATAGATTTCCAAACTTTTATATTCATTTAGTGATGGCTTTGGGACTCAGACTTTCCACCTTACCATATTTTTCAGAACATTATGTTTTATGACATGGGATCAAGAAGTACAACTTGCACCATTGTGACTTATCAGACTACGAAGACTAAAGATTCAGGCATTCAACCACAGCTTCAGATTCAAGGAGTTGGGTATGAAGATATTTTATGTTGATGTGACCCTATCCATACTGTGAATAGTCTGAAGGAGCCTTTTCTTTGGTCCCAGATCATCACGTTAAGATGTGAACTGATTATAGTCTTCTAATAATCAATCACTAACTTAAGCAGGGTACGCACTGATCATTTTTCCAATCAAAAGACCATTTCACCTGATATCTTTCCGGTGTGTACTTTCCAAAGAGCTCTTAATAGACACAGTACATGATTGGGTGATTGGAAAGATTATCTTTTGAGAAAAGAACCAGTGTGTACCCTGCCTTAGTTGTGCTTAGTCTTAAAATTTTCTGTTTTCACCTCGCTAGCTTTGAATGGATGATCTGTAATAGTATTTGCTCTTTTAGGTTTGACCGTACACTTGGTGGCCTTGAGATAGACATGAGGCTCCGTGACCATCTGGCCGTGAAATTCAATGAACAGAAGAAATCTAAGAAGGATGTTCGGGAAAACCCCAGAGCAATGGCTAAACTTCTGAAGGAGGCAAACCGTGTTAAGACAATTTTGAGTGCCAACAATGACCATATGGCTCAGGTATATACGTTATGGGCAGAGATTTGGGCGAGTTGGAGGTCGGGAGGCTTGTGGCATGAAGACCTTGAGAATACGCTCTCCTCTAATTGCGCAATGTTTTCTCTGAGTAGATTGAAGGTCTTATGGATGATATTGACTTCAAAACCAAAGTGACTCGTCAAGTACTAGAGGAGCTGTGTGCTGATCTCTTCAGTAGAGTTCCTGCCCCTGTGCAGAAGGCTTTGCGCAGTGCTGAGATGAACATGGTGAGCAGAGCACTGGTTTGGAGGATTAGACGCATGTATGATGTGAATGTCATTTTTTTTTTTATTCATTGTTTATTCTACCATAATAGGATCAGATTGATCAAGTCATTATTGTTGGTGGTGCTACACGTGTACCGAAAGTTCAGGAGCTTCTGCTTAAAGCTGTGGGCAAGTGAGTATAACCGGGATGTTCTATGTTCTCTCTGCTTCTGATGCGTTAGGAAAGGATATTTTGCTATTGGTCTAAAGTCTATTTCTTCCAAACATATTGCAATGACAAAGAACACTCCTTACAGCAGGTTTTTACTTCTTACTAGTCTTCCATGTATTCTAATTTAGCAAGTGGTGGTCTGGTTGGTAATTCACCACCAGAAGACTTCTCATGATGTAATGGTGAATTTGTGGATCAGGGCACTGTGAAACAAGTCTTTGCTGACCATCATGCCCTGAATGTGTTGGGCTTTGGTGCATATGTTTCCGAGGCAGCTTTAAGAGGAAAGAGGCTTATTTTCCTGTGTCTGCTTCGTTATCTAGGATGTCTGGTAATGGAATGGACTAAGCTATATAAGAGTTGTAATATTCTGTATGGATTTCCTGTGTGATCTCACAAACCAGCCATGCTTTCCTTATGCCCAGGCTCTGACTATACAGTCAGACAATACTACAATTGTCTCGCATATAAACTATCAAGTGTGAGTCAAGTTAAGTTCCTTATAGATGTGGAGATTCTGATTTGGATATTCTGAGCACACACAAATGACTGCAGGATAGCATTTATCTGTACACGTATATCTTCTGCTGCATTCATTTATAAAAGGTTCTTGAATGCTAACCCTGATTGTGGAGGTTGAGGTCTTCTTGCTGGCTGTTATCACCACATCCAGCCTCGCATTGTACATCCAAAAGTGCCATGTCAGGAGTGACTTGGTGCTATGTGCTTGGGCATTACAAGTAGTAAACGATTCCTTTTTTTAATGTGCAGAATTTGATTTCTTAGCGAACTCAATGTCTGTATAAGCTTTTATTGCTGGAAAATATAGCTAAGCCTTACTGAGATTCTCCATCTCTGGGTTGAATGCAAACAGAGATATTCATTAAATGCAAGGTAACATTGAAGAAATTATCATATTCTTGGCACGTGATTCACCACGTAATTAGTCCAGATTATAGACTGGTATGTGTGTTAGCTTTGTTTCAACCTTATTGTTTTTAAGTTCTTGTTGCTTCAAATAATAGTTAATTTAGTCCAGTAAAAAAGGTTTAACTATTTAGCTTTCACAGATGACTTTTTTGGTTATCGATTGATTGTGCAGCCATATTTCATATGGATTTTTCAAACTATTTAATTTTTTTCATCATAGGGAGGAGCTCTCAAAGAACATCAATGCAGATGAAGCGGCAGCGATGGGAGCTGTGTATCAGGCAGCTGCTCTCAGTAAAGCATTTAAAGTCAAGCCATTTGTTGTACGCGATGCTGCCATTTTTCCCATACAGGTAACCGTCATGTTATTGAGTGTATGGCTTGGTCTCTAGTACTACATGTATTCTTCTGCTAAATAACAAAGGCATCTCTCATGCTAAAGGTGGAGTTCACTCGGGAGGTGGAAGAAGAGAATGTGAAAAGCTTAAAGCACAATAAGAGAATCCTCTTCCAGAGACTAGCCCCTTACCCACAGCGCAAAGTTATTACCTTTAATCGATACACTGATGATTTTGACTTCAATATCAACTATGGAGACCTCAGCTTCCTGGATTCTGAGGATCTGCAGTGAGTGAAACTTAAGGTTTTAAAGACCCAGAGCTGGTCTATAACTTATTATTTGTGTGACTATAATTGGATTCTTGAGTTTATATTTTTTTTTCTCCAGGAAAATGTGTGTTCATGTATCTTTTCATTTATTTTTATTTTTTTGTTTGTTGCTTTTTCATTTTTATCCAATATCGTTTAGTTTTCTTTGTTTTTTCATCTTCAGGATTTTTGGTTCTCAGAACCTCACTACTGTTAAACTCAGTGGGGTTGGAGAAAGTTTTCAGAAGAAGGGTGACTATGAGTCAAAGGGCATCAAGGCCCACTTCAACATGGATGAAAGTGGAATACTTAGTCTTGACAGGGTAAGTCCTTGTAATGTTGGTTGGTAGTCTTACAGCTAATGCGCATGATGTATTGCATTCTCTAGTGCTTCAATACAACTCCAGTCATTGAACATTGAGGGTTGTTCTCTTGTTATGCTTTTGTATGGCAGTGCTGGCTGTAATGTGTCCAGTGGTACAATATCCATAAATATCATCTGTGGTTCCACAGCATAGAAAAAGGTTTTCAATTATTTTTGCAGGTTGAAGCTGTCTTTGAGACTGTTGTGGAGGAAAAGCCAGAACAGGAATCTACATTGACAAGTACATTTTTTCTTTTAATTCTTTATCATTTATAAAGTGAAACACAAAAATTGGGCTGATTCTTCAAATGTGTGGCGGCATACATAGAATATTAACATAATGATTTAACAGATTGTTCCCTCGTATTTGCAAATCACCCGCACAGTTTGGTATCTGGGAGGTTACACCAACTATTTGTTTTTTTTTTTTGTTTTTTTTTTGAGTGCTGCTTACCAATTACTCTTAATATTAATACTTATTAAAACCTATTTTAGGGTTTATACTTAACCTATTTATAGAAAATAAAGGTTTTATCTTCACGCTGTACTGCTGTTAGGAAGCGCCTTTAATATATAGATGTGAAGTTTTATACAAGTTTGTGGTACTTTTCTAATGTAGCTTCACTTTACTGTAAGTGTGATGTGTGAGGCCTTGGCTTACATAGGCAGTGTAACAGTTGTGTTGTATGTGAAGTAATAATACCTTTCCTTCCATAGAGCTTGGAAATACCATATCTAGCTTATTTGGAGGAGGAAGCTCTGCCACAGACAAGGAAAATGCTACAGACAGTGTCCAGGTGAGTAACCTCATTATATTAAATATCTCATCTTTGATGTATAACATTTATTTCATATGTTATCTCTGTTGCAAATAGAAGAACATTTGCTGCTGCAGTTATAGTCTGAGCTTGGGATTACATAGGTGTGTGGCAGATGCTGAATCACCAGTATTATGGCCATGTGGATAGAGATGCTTATTTGGCTATTGAAAGAGTTCTATATAATACACTCAATCACTGCCCATATGTGCCTGTCAAATACACAGCTAGTAATAATCCATGTTCAGCTTGGTCTGCTGTTGATGTGATGCCTCAAACTGAGTTCCTGGACTTGTGTTTCTGATCTATGGCTGCATTTATTCTATAAAGGAAGAGGAGGAAGTACCAACTGAGGCTACAAAGGAGGATGAGCAGGAGTCACGGGAGCCGGCCAGTGACCAGAAGGAGTCCGACTCCGGAGCTAAAGCAGAAGACAAGAAAACGGAGGAGAAGAAAGAGGGAGAGAAGGCAGAGACAAAGGTATACCAGGGGTAGTTTAGTCCTTAAAATCCATTCCTGAAATGCTTTGTTCTGATTCCATTATTGGTAACCTTTTTTTAATCTTCAATTCCAATGATTTCCCTAGGACACTAAGGAAAAGGCAGAAACTGCAAAGGAAGGAGATGCCGCCAAGACCGCAGAGGAAGAGCAAAAGAAACCTGTGGCTCCCAAGAAGCAGAAACTTGTCGATGAAATTAAAGCGGTGCAGACTGTAAATGATCTACCAGACATCCCTGAAGAACAAATAAAGCTATCCACAAAGAAGTGAGTATCGCCATGGTGTCATTGTAACAGAGCAGTCATTAACATGACAAGTAACAAATATCCCTTTTCTTTCTTCTTCAGGCTCCAGCAGCTCACTGAGCGAGACTTTGAGAAACAGGAGAGAGAAAAGGCTGCGAATAGTTTAGAAGCATTTATATTTGAGACACAGGTATGGCTGTAGTATTTTTATACATGTAGCCAATCCTTTCTAACTGAGTCTTCTGTAAAATTACAATCTGTCTGTTTATTTCCTTAGGATAAACTTGATCAGAAGGAATTCCGTACAGTCTCTACAGGGGAACAGAGGGAAGAGATCTCCAGTAAACTCAGCCAGGCCTCAACATGGCTGGAAGACGAGGGATACACAGCAACCACAAAGGTACAGGAATTCATAAAAAAGCTGCACTGATTGAACGAAACATTCAGTGGTTAGTCCAGAATTTTCAGTTCCTTAAACATGTGTTCTGACTCCTTCCAGGAGCTTAAAGACAAGCTGAGTGAACTGAAGAAGTTGTGCAAAGCATTATTTTTCAAGGTTGAAGAGAGGAGAAAGTGGCCAGACAGATTGGCAGCGCTGGACAGTCTGCTTAATCACTCCAGCATTTTCTTAAAGTGAGTGACCTTCAAAGCTTTGGTGACCTTTTTTTTCATTTTTTGTTTAACTTTTTTACATATAACTATACCTAACAGCTTTCTGAATGCCTCCTTTAACTTCTCTCTTTCAGGAGTGCAAGAATGATCCCAGAAGATGATCAGATATTCACAGATGTCGAGTTGACTACCTTAGAAAAGCTGATCAATGACAGCTGGGTAATCACACATTTAATTTGCCTCCAACGTGCGTGAGCCTTACCATACACTGATGTACCTGGGTTTTCACCATAGTGAGCATAAATTTGCTAGGACTGAAGGAAGGTATTGGGAGAAGCAAGAGTGCACCAGTAACAATTGCCATGATAATTGATATTAACAACGTGGTAAAGAGAGCATTTTTAGGGATGTTTCTTGATTGGATTTTCTGCCATTTCTGCTCTGAAAAAGATGAAGCATTAGAAGTTCTAGTGTAGTGCTAGTATTAAGCTAGTCTCACACTTGTAATGATACATGTTACACCTTATTTGCCAGGAACACAATGTCCTATGCTTATATATGGCAATTGTCTTCCTCCTCACAATTTATGACTTTCTACAAGGTCAATTCCTGATAGCAGAGAGAGACTAGTCTTGACCACTGAGATATATTATCATTAGCAGTCCAAAGGCTCACAGTGTGTTCTGCTGATTCATGTATTTGGGTTTAAACGTTTTATAATTCTTTCTACGTTTCCTCTTCAGACATGGAAGAATGAAACCCTGGCAGAACAGGCCAAGTTACCATCCACAGAAAAACCTATCCTATTATCCAAGGACATTGAGCAGAAGCTTGGTGCTTTGGATAGAGAGGTTCAGTACTTGTTGAACAAGGCCAAGTTTTCTAAGCCTAAGCCGAAGCCAAAAAGCAACACCACAAAATCCGAAAATGGAGCAAATAAAACAGAGTCTGGTGAAAAGGTGATCCCACCACAAAAAGAAAGCACGGAAGGTGAGCAGAATTACATTACTTGTCATAGCCAGCATTTTACTAGAATAATGAAATGTATGTGAATGTAACATTTTGTTTAGCAAAATATTTTGAGACTAAGGGCTGGATCCAGACTTAAGCGCTTGAATTTAGTTACTCCTGGGCTAAACCATGTTGATTGCAGGGGGGTCATATTTCATCTGCTGCAAACTGTATTAGAGTTGCGAGGTGATGTTTTCTATCCAAAGTCTAAATAAAAATGTGACAGTAAAGCTGGTCAGTATCTGTGTGCAGTAAGCAATCCAAAGATATATCCCTGCATGCAAAGAATACAATTAACGTGACTCCCCCTGCAATTAACATGGTTTAGTCCAGGAGTATCTAATTTCAAGCTCTTAAGTCTGGATCCAGCCCTAAGGCTGTAACAGGTAGTTATTTATTTATATTTCTTTCCTCAGAACCGGCAAGTGATCCTGAGCCTGCAAAGGAGCCTCCAGTACCTGAGGAGAAGATTCTAGAAATTGGTTCAGAACCAGGTAAACCAGGGCACGCACAGGAGTTTTAAGTCTCAGGTCACATTGTAATGATTGTGAGTATGGGTATTGTATTGCTGTTTGTTTCTATACGTTCTCTCAAGGGTAACCTCTTATCTGTTTGTTACAAGTCCAATTTTATCCTACAAAGTAGTGATCTTAGCAAAAAGAAACCTAATACGTATCACACTCGATTTAGAGAAGTATCTTGTTTGTTGTCATCACCCAATTCTTTCATTTTCCCCTCTACAATTTGAACTTAATTTTTTTTTTCCCCAGAATCAACGACGCAGTCGCCAGAGGAGCAGCTGAAGGAAGAGTTATAACCTCATGACATTCGCAGCCCAAGTTTGCATTTATATTTATTGACATTACTTTTTTGTAATGGACCCTACTGGTTTCGTACCAACTGAACTTTAGTTTTTTTGGTTGATTATTTCCCACACAAAAAGAAAAGCTGCAATTAATATGTATATTTGTCCTGTCAGAGCAACATTACATTATTATTTTTTTTTTTGTATTTGCTGTGTTTTATTTAACTTCAAACATACATGTAAAATCATGGAAATATCACGAGAAAAAAATGTCCGATACCTACTAGTGACTGTTTTCTTTTTTTTGTTTGGGTCAATGTCATCCATCGAATTATGCCATTAATAGTGGTTAATGGTCTGCGCCAGAGGAGCAGCTGAAGGAAGAGTTATAACCTCATGACATTCGCAGCCCAAGTTTGCATTTCTATTTATTGACATTACTTTTTTGTAATGGACCCTACTGGTTTCGTACCAATTGAACTTTAGTTTTTTTGGTTGATTATTTCCCACACAAAAAGAACAGCTGCAATTAATATGTATATTTGTCCTGTCAGAGCAACATTACATTTTTTTTTTTTT
>WWET01000982.1:172187-191359 GCA_011038615.1 Limnodynastes dumerilii
CCAATGCTAAATAGAGAAAAGAGCTAAAGAGTTTCCAGGCTAAAAATATACCAAATGTTTTGATAGTGAGTAGTTGTCTTAACATTGACGTTTAAATGCTTAACTGTGAGCAGACATTGTGTTATTACTACTATTATATCTTATTTGTTCTTAAAAAATAAAGTTGGGATTTGTTGGATAACAATATTTGCTGGTAAACTGGAGAGTTCCCCAGGCGCCTTCTCTGGGATTAGTGTTTTTGTAGTTTGAGGAAATCTTTGTCCTTCAATCTCTCTGCATTTTGGAGCAGGCAGCGGATGTACAGTACACTGTGCCAATGACAGAAGGAATCTGCAAATGTTTTAGCTTATTTGATGTTTTTTAGAATAAGTGAAGGACATTGCTGTCTTATTGCATTTAAAAAAAAAACAAAAAACTCAATGGGGGAAAAAAATACATCTTGACCCTTAGCACTTATTAGCGCTGCACTACCCTGCATGTTTGGAAATAAGTAGGGTGGCTTTTTCTTCTGTTCTTTTTCACTTTTTTATTTTATTTACAACTATGTCATGTTGGTGTTTTTTGTTGTTGTGCTTAATCTTTGCTTAAACTGTGAGTATGTGTCAGGTAATAATTAATCCTTCACTGGAGGAAAAAATGACTTGGGGCCAGATTTACTAAACTGCAGGTTTGGAAAAGTGGAGATGTTGCATATAGCAAGCAATCAGATTCTAGCTGACATTCTAGAATCTGATTGGTTTCTATAGGTACTTTTCCAAACCTTAGTTAAATTTGGCCCTTGGACATTTATTGTCTAAAGCCAGATGAGGACCTGTGTGACAGGCATACGGTCACATACTGTAGTACATGTCCCTTAGGCTTGTATGATTTCGGTTCTTAGAGCTTTCTGAGTAAAAACAAAAAAAAAAAAAGATACTTTTTGGTCAAAATTTGGTTTTATGGTTTTGAAACCGTTTCCGTATCCTGATGGTTTATGTTATGCTAATACACTGCTCAAGATCTTATGTTTGAAGCTATTGCCCAACTCTGCACTTTTTTTTCTTTTTGTATACTTGACTACTGGTAAAATTGTCATGTTTCAGAGTATGTGTGGAATTTTTATTTTCTAAATGCTGATTCATGGTATCCAGCCAGTCCCACCTCCGATCCACTGTACTGGTATTTATTCATGGGTTAAATATAAAACTTGGTCTTGCTTTCAAAGCAAAAAAGCAGCTGCAACAGCATGCTCAACAGTCAGACTTGGTTGTGTTTCTGACTATTCAAGTTTGCATTCCTTTGACTGAAGACAAAATCGCCTCCTCTTTTCAGTTTTCAATTGGGGAAAATAAATGGATGGCCTTTCAATGCATCACAGAAGAGTTGGAAGATGGTACACTGTAACTTTTAAAAGGCTCTCTGACCGCATGGGATAAGACGGCTGCATCTGATAAATTGCGTCCAATGGTCTTCATAACTTGTGTGTGCTGTTTTACCATTTGCCAGATTCTAGGTAAAAATAAAGTTCTTTATATTTCTGAATTGTTTGGTTATTTCATTATTTTAGATTGTCGCTCTGTGGTACGGTCTATGTACAGTCGTCTTTTCCTTCTTTCGTTAATGTTGTGGTACAACAGTGTTGCTTGGGAAACCTGTGGCATTCCAGGGGTTGTGTAACTACAAGTCCCATCATGCTTTGCTTGGTATCTGCCATGTGTAGGCTGAAACGCCCAGTCTGCTAATGGTTTTCTATGCTTGGTTTAGCGAATCAATGTAATAGAGTAGCTTATTTAGTGTCTGTCACGCAGCTGCTCCCCTTTTATCTTATGGTTAGCAGCATCTCACAAAAAAGGTTAAAAGAGAAACCCACATAAACACAACATTTTGTTTGTACAAACAATAGGTGAGCCTCATGGCGAGTTACCATATTATAGGCAACAAGGCGAATCCCCCTTATAGAGAACAGATTTTGTTTTATCAGTCCATAAGATGGGTGGCTCGTTAGCATAAATGGATGTCTCGCACTATGCTGAAAACAACAATAAACTTGCAGTTTGCTTGCATTTGTCAGTGTCTCAGGGTTTCTTGTTGTACTGCAACTTCCTTTAAGCTTCAGAGCTATTTAGCAAGTGCTTTGAGAGAGAACATGTTTGCTGGCTCTGCAACTGTTTAGATTATGCAGGAGAGAGCGAGAGAGAGAGAGAGAGAAAGTAGCCGGATGAGATGCCTTTTCTGTCTGTGCTGTACTATAAGGCAACAGCACCAGAGACAAAGCTTGGAAACCTTTTCCACACATTATATCTACATTTATGTCTGCTGCTGCTCCTGCAGACACTGTGACAGGTCTGGCACGTCTGTGTCTTTCTAGGTGTTGTGAAAGTCCTAGCTTGCTTTGACTGTGCTGACAAAGCATGCTGGGATTTATAGTTGCACAACACCTGATGAACCACAGGTTGGCCAGGCCTCTATACAAACAGCTTGCTATCTTGATTTTGAAGTACAATATCAACACCTTAACAGTACTGCTGCCACCACCTAGTCATAGTTCTGCTTAACATATATTGTGATAAGAAAACAATCGCTTATGTATGGTAATTAGTAAAGGATACACTGTTACTAAATGTTTCACAGTATACTAGTTATACCTTGTTAGTAATCTTCACGTGTGCCCAATATTCCAATATCTATGTAAGCTATATTGAATATCTCTTCTGTATGCTTAGTAAAACACTTTTGAAATTTTTCGCAGCAAGTTTTGCTTCTCTGAAACCTATTTATGCAGAATAATCCTTTTAAAGATTGTTGAATATTGCTTTAGCAAATGTGTTACGTTTTCTTTTATTGGGTGAATTTGAGTAAATACAAAATATAGAGGAGACATTCGAATGGTAAAGATGTTAAACAGTTGTCGTCTCCCCAGTATGGACCTTACACTTAGACCAGACAAAAGAATTGTCTTTTTTTACTCTTATGCAGGACATACTTGCCAGCTTTTCTTTTCTTCCCTCCTGTAGGGCAGATACTGCTGGCAGGCTCAAGGGGCTTGATATGGTAATTTGATGTCATTAACTCTCCCCTACAATGTCATGTTTTGCATTAAAATGCATTACAAAGCCCTCTTGTGCTGCAAATGAGTTTCCTACTATCCAACAACTCAGAGAAGGCGCAAAATGTTCCTGAACAATGGGCAAGTATAGCCCAAACAAAATTTCTCACATGACCATCTCCATTGCTATATCTAGTATAGAAACTTCCTGATTCACTTAGGTCAAAACTGCTGAAAAGAAAAAAATGTGTAGTGTCTAACATATATAAGTATATCCCCATAATATGTCCTTGCAAAATAAGATTATGAAAAGTCATACCAAAAAAAGTTTTAAACTTACCATCCTGAAGTCGTCTTGCTCCCATCTCCTTATGCTGACATCCCTTGTATGGGCGGAGGAAAAAATGCCATGACAAGCAGCAGAGAGGTGATGCATCTGTGTCATACTTGCATATGTTCGACACTATACATGCCACATGTGTGTGTGTATACACACACACACACGCGCGTTGTCAGTCCCCGATTAGAAACTGTTCATTCCGGAATAAGGACATCTGAAAGTTTCTTTTCGGCTGGCCCTATTTCGAATAATGCCCAGTTTCCACTTTTTTTTTTATTTTTATTTTTTAGAATGGGTGGGTATACCGATCGACATACTCACCCATTCTGATTCACAAATACCACTGCCGTCGATATCCCTCCACCACCGCTATAGCTGGACAGAGGGAAAGGTGAGTAACCTCTCTGTGCAGGGGAGGGAGGGTTAGGGTCAGGCTGTGGGAGATGGTGGGTTAGGGTCAGGCTGCCAGGAAGGGAGGGTTAGGATTAGAATTAGGGAAAGGAGTGGAGGACTGTTTACTTACGTTTTGGAGCACGGAAAGTTTGGTGCTCCGTGGATCGATTTGTATGCCTCCGAGGCATATGCAATGGAAATCCCAGCCAGTTCGAAACTGGCTGGGAAGAAAAGGCCCTATTGCGATATGGCTGTTCTAAGCGGGGACCCGCACTCATATATACATGTAGCAAAAGGGAACATGGCTTGCTGTTGTTGCAGCCAGCCCTCTTTTGAACATGATAGCCAGCTGGATGGCGGCTATAATCATGCTCGAAACACCAGAGGGTTAAGGTTAGAGGTAGTAACAAAAGCAACACTTCCGAGATTGAGAATGCGGACTGGTGGCAATTGCAATTCAACTGCAGTGTAATGGTATTTTACAAAAGAAGCCATCATACCAGCAAAACACCCGTGGACTACAAGTGTTCGCATGTGTTACATGCAGGGCCATCTTAACTGCATTTTATGCCCTGGGAAAGTAATGCTTAGGGGGCTCTCCAACCTGTTTACAGGAATAAAAATGTATCCAGAACTTTTGATCATTATAAGCTTTAAAAATCAAACATTAATTCATCACACTACCCCTTCATTAATACAATTTCCCCTTTATCATCACACTGTGCCCTCCTTTGCTATTTTGCCCCATCTTGTGTTTCTCTACAGCCTCCATACTCCTGCCAAGTAATATGTCTGTGCAGAGAGTAATGGCTTATTACTACAGCAGGGCAGCATCGTGTCGTGACAGAAGTGCTTGGCACAATGGGGTCTATTTACCAACTTAATTTTCATATGATAATGCCCATTTATATGTGAAAATGGGGATTATTGTATAAAAATTAAGATTTTCATATTTACAGACAATGGATCACCACGGAAAACAGAAGTTTCTATGGCAATACATGTAAACATCGGGGCTCTCTGCCGGCCAGTTCTTTTCAGAGTTGGCTGGCACTTCGTAATATTTATGAAATGTTGGCGCAGACTAAACACTGTAAAAATCAATTTTTCTGAGTCTATTGGGGGACACTGCTATACATAGGTGTATAGTAGGTGGTCCGTGGAGTCAGGGCACTTCAAACCTGAAAGTGTTAAACTGTACACTCCTCCCCTACTATGCCCCTCCCCCTGGGGGGACTAACCAGTTGATTGCAAAGAGATCCCAAGGAGCAGGCATAATGAATAACTTTACACAATCAAAAATCTAAACTAGTCAGAGCCAGAGGGAACGCAGTGTCCCCCAATGGACTCAAAGAAATGGATTTTACGGTGAGTAATTTTCTCTTACTTCCATTGGGGGACACTGATAAACATAGGGGACATACCAAAGCCACCCCTAAGGGAGGGAATGCTCTGTACAGGTGTTCGTAAGACTCTGTGCCCCAACTGGCATCTTGAGATGCGAAACCTTGTAACTTGTGGAATTTATTAAAAATATGGACAGGCGACCACATAGCGGCCCTGTACAATTGTTCCGTGGAAGTGGCATGACATGCAGCCCACGAAGCTCAAAACCGCCCTAGTGAAGTGAGCCCTCAGCCCCCCTGGAATAGGTCGGTTAGTCAGAATGTAAGTCTGTCTAATTGTAGAAAAAAATTAACCAGGCAAATAAAAACCCTTAGAGGCCAGCTAACCAAGTTTGCTAGCTTCATACAAGACAAAAAAAGGTCTGCTGTTTTCCTAATGGAACCGTCTCAGTCCACCTAACGCTGTAGTGTCCAGACTACATCTCGGCCATGCAAAGAAGAGTCCAAGGATATGGACTGGGGAAAGCTGGAATTACTATTTCCTAGCTTAGGTGGAATACAATATAAGACTTTAGGTGTGAAAGAAGGCTTGGTGCACGCACCACCCTGTCCGGATGGCAAATCAGACAAAAGGGGGGGTGGGGGGTTTATAACCCGACACTCCTTTTCTCATACTTGCCGAGTAGAGGAAATAGCTAATATATTTCCGGTAAAAGTATTTTCCTTGTACAGATTCCTGAGGATCGAAAAGCTCCTTGGTCAGGACCCGTAACCCTAAGTAGAGATCCTACAGTTCAATTGAATGAATAAACGGTGATAGAACAAGCTGTACACCCTGCAGAAAATTCTGGACATCCCGAAAATCTGTGAGATTTTTCTGGAATAAGATTGATAGGGCCTACACCTGCATCTTTAAAGATGACACATGAAGGCCCCTATCCAGCCCCGCTTGGAGAAAAAAAACAAACAACCAGGAAAATAAAAACGAGTTGTGTGACATCATTGTGATTTCTACCTCTAGATGTAAGACTTTCAAACCCTAACATGGTTTGCCGACTAAAAGGGGATTGGTCCCTAAGAGAGAAAGACCGGTCGCTGAGATAACCAGAAGGAAGAAACTGCGGACATGGAGAAGATGTCCGAATATCTTCATTCGGCAAGTTCATTCCGTAGCCACAAGAATGGCGGCTACCCTCTCTCTCAACTCTTGGAAGCATAGGAAGTGGGGGAAATAAATACCCTCACTGAAATTGCCATCAAGATGACATTGCATCTCTGAGTCCTGCGACTGGATCTCTGGCCTTTGTGCCGAAGAGAGGAACCTTGAAATTCCTTCGAGAAGCCCTGAGAAGTATCTCTGGAGGATCCCAACGGTGTGCTAAAAGATGCACTGCGTGCTCCTCCCTGATGGTAAGAGCTAAGCCACTGCTGTCACTTTGTCGGACTGAAATCTTATGGTTAGTTGTATAAAAGAGTTCCGGCTGTATTAGACCTCAGTAGACTGCTCGAAATTTCTATGGGCAGACAGGCTTCAAGGGAAAGTCAAAGACCCTACAACCTGTGATCTTAAAAGACTAGCCCGCAATCCGACAAAGTGGCGTCCGTGGTAATTAAGGTCCCCTGTCAAGCCTTTAGGGACCGACCCTTGGAGTGGTTTCCCCTGAGCAGCCACAACGCCTCATAGAGAGAGGCGAGCTTCTTTGTTTTTCCAGATGCACATTAAACCTGTACTATTTCTATTGAAAGATCCTCACACAAAAAAGGGCGCATGGAACTGCCTCGAAGACCGAGGGCCTAGCTCCCAAAAATCTCATACGCTCCAGAAACAATACCTCCTTCCAGAAAGAATCTGGTCTTGATGAAAACCGCCAGACACTTGTCCTCTGGCTCAGGATCACATTTTCTGAGCTGGAGAAACCATTCGTGAGATTTCAGGAATCTCCTGGCTAACGCTAGGTGCTTGGCTAGGATGAAGCAAGAAGTAGGCTTTAAGTTTTAGCAGTTTTCTAGTGCCGGGGACTAACTGCACCATGGGCGGATGCTTTTCTCTTTGGCATTGGGAAGGTAGACCCCCCCTCAACCGAAGTTATTTTCTGCAATTGCAAAATGCAGCAGTTGCGAAACGCAGCAGTATTGATGTCCTGCCAGAATAGAGATATGGAGACAGGCATCTGTTATATCCAGCAAGGCCCTAAACTGCCCCTGATCCATGCACATAATGCTCGCAAAGATTCCCTTTCGAATCTTAGAACTTCTAAGCACCTGTTCAGACTGTTTAGATTTAGGACTGGCCGAAAGGACCTGTTCCCCTTCTCTGGAGAAGGGACAGAAAAAATTACTTCCACCTGCAACAGACCCTGAATTAGAGAGCTACGCCATTAGCACCAAATAAACGCTAAATTGCAGCTGGTCCTCCGATATTTAAAATCCCCAGAAGATCCCTAAGTGTGGGGACAAGGACCGGGACGACAAAGAGCGGCTGTTGTAGCGTTCCCCGACGCAGGAGACCTGCTGCGAGGCAGCTATCTGCTGTTGGGCCTTGGTCTAACCCCCCCCCTCACCTTCCCCAGGTGAGGAGCGTCAGGTTGTCCCGTCAGCCGGCTCCCTCCGCGAAGCTGCGGCTGCATTGTATAGGGCACGGGCCCCGCTGCTGCCCATCTGCTCACAAGTGACCGTGGAACCAAGTCACCCCGCAAACGCCTTGCCGAAGGGCCTCGCTACTGCCCCGGACAAAGAGCAGACTCTCATAGTCAGCAGGTCACGCTGCAGGTTCCGTGGGGGCTGAAGAATCCAGGCGGCTCCCTCCGTGTCCTGCCCTGCCTGTTGATCGGGAAGAGGGGAGTCTAGATGCAGGAGAGCATGGAGGAGATCCTGCCCATCCACAAGGCTAAGTCCCGACAAATCCCCCCCACCTCCCTGCCCCCCAACCCTACTGCTGCACACTCCGGGTACTTACCCTCTCTGGCTGATTCCCCTAACCTGAGACACCTTGTCACTGTCCACTTGGAAATTGTCTGCACTAAATGAGTGCAGTTTTCCCTGTGAGTCACAAAATCTTCCCACAGCTCTGCATGGCAAATTCAGTTTAACAAGGCTGCTATTCTGGACAGCACCACAAGAGGGAACCAGAGGACTATTCATCAACTTTTCCTCTTAGTGCCTGTCTTATTGATGCATTAATATGTGACCAAGATTAACCAGGGACATGTGACCTTAGCCAGCTTTCATTAGCATATACCAGCATATCTACCTAATTCTACTTCTAGCTTTACATATGCACTTAAATTATTGATGGGGAAAGATAAAATGGCAGCCTACTAAGAAGGATCCCAGTGCTCCTCGCCCCAACCGTTCACACCAGGACTTGCGATTCTTTCTGACAACGGTGTCTCCATTGGGCCCAGATACCGACTCCCAAGCATCATCTACTTCCCCGGCCCAAAAAGAAGCAGAGATGGCTGATCCTTCCATACCACCTATGGCGATGCCAGATCCCGCCCTCCTCCAGGTGAAGAGCGAGATCAATGAAATCCTCTCCCATGTTAGATCGCTCCTCACCAAGCAAGACATGCAGACGTTAGAGGCCAATCTAAGAGATTCTATCCGCCAATAGATGACCTCACTCCAAACGGATATTTCCCATTTGTCTGATAGGGTCACTGATCTTGAAGATGCCCAGGGTTCCTCCGCTCACCAATTACATCATATGGACATCGCTCTGGAAGCCCATTCAGCCAGTCTCAAAGAAATACACATGAAGCTTGATGATTTGGATAACAGGGGGCTCACAATAATCTAAGGGTACGAGGAATCCCAGAAGACATCCCACAAGCTGGTCTTCAGGATGCCTTGACCAAGATATTCGGAGAACTTTTGGAACTCGACCCTAATGAGCCTATAGAATTTGATCGCACGCACAGGGCCTTAAGACCTAAGGGCCCACCAAATGCCCCACCTTGCGGCGTTATATGCCGACTGCATTATTTCACACAAAAAGAAGCCATCATGAAGCGGGCACGTGCTTTAACGGATCTAGAATTTAATGCCTCAAAGATCCAAGTTTATCAAGATCTGTCATGGCGTACTCTACAGCAGCGCCGACTATTGCGGCCACTAAAAGAAGAGTTACGCAGGAAAAATATTGCCTATCGCTGGGGATACCCTCTTTTCGTTCAGGTCTCTAAAGAGGGTAGGCTTTTCACACTCCGGGATCCGGCAGACCTTCAAAGCTTCTGCTCCTCTCTAGGCCTAGCAGACGTACAGATTCCCAACTGGCTTGACTTGGACTCTGCCTTAGCAACTCCACAGTCTTCAGACCGCTGGCACCAGATGAGGCATCCTAGGAGATGTCCGACAAGGAAACCCCCCATGCTACAAGTGGGCACGACCAACCCTTCAACTTCGGCACAGTGAAGATTGGAACCCCTCTAACCTATATCTGCCCAAGTCCATGGACTGAACCCTTCATGGAAAACCTCTAAGGAACATACCATGTAGGAGAGGACGGCGGCTACTATTTCAGATAAGGACACTCTTCCACTTATTAATTTAGACATTACTGTTCGTTACTTACCACTTGTTTTTTGTATATGCCATACAGGCCGTAGCTGATATCCTATACTTAGCTTCTTTTGTTACAATTATATGCTGTAGTTTATATGCTTACTTGAGGGTTTTGTTTAATATTTTGATACAATATACTGGTGGTCCAAAGTTTCCTTGATCACTGCCATTAATGATAGAATTGTACAAAGGGAGCCTTTGGTTTCCTCTTTATTCGAATCCCCTCATACTTCGTTACATATTTTCTAATGTCATGGACATTACAGTTTGCAAATGTTTTTTATTCTTATTTAGATTGTTCGTTTTCTATATATGACTGCTTATTAGGTAGAAAGTTTACTTTTAAAAGATTCATATGATGCTGGTGAGGTTACTATCCCCTGTTCTCTCTATAACCCACACCCTTCCACTTCTTTAAGGGAACACAGTTCATATCCCGAATTCATGTTTTCCCTTATTGTGGTTATCATGAGGCCAAAGATGTACTCCCTTTTGGCCTCCACTCAGTGTTTAGCTGAGTACACCCTGACACCCTGGTTTTGCTATCCCAAGAATATCCTACCTCAAATCCCCCCAGGAAGGCAAACTATATTTTTTCACTGCTTCTGCACAAAGTAACATAGAAACGCCCTATAACTCTAGTAGACATGGCAGATAAACTTCATATTGTTTCTCTAAACGTGAATGGCCTCAATATACCTGAAAAGCGCTCTAAACTCCTTAGATTCTTACATAGTGCATGGGCAGATATTGCCCTTATTCAAAAAAACTCACTTTAAGGTGTCCCTCGATACCCCACATCTAAACAATAAATACTTCCCCACTGTCATATATAACAACAATCCTGATAACCAATCAGCTGGGGTCGCTATTCTTGTCTCTAGAGATCTCCCCCTCCAGGTTACGGAGGTCCATAGTTTGATAGCAGGTAGAGCTCTTCTCCTCAGGTGCTTTCTTCACAGTCAACCCTATACCATTATTGATGTATAATCTCCGAACCAGAACCAACATCTGTTCCTTGAATCTGTCCTCACAAAATCGGAGCTATATTGGGAGGGCGTTGTGCTGTGTGGAGGCGACTTCAACTGGACGTTGGACCCCAGCTTAGACTCTTCTACCACTAATCCATCCTATCCTGCTAAACTATACCGAAGAATGTGGGGAGCCATCCATGATGCTGGGCTGGCCGACGGCTGGAGAATCCTCCATCCAGAGGGTAAGGATTATACTTTCTTCTTCCCTCCCCACCACACCTATTCGCGTATTGACTACATCCTCCTCAGCCACAGACACCTTCATCTGCTCGATGATGCTTACATTGGAGTGATGTCTTGGACGGACCATGCTCCTGTTCATATTAGACTCTTTCTTCCCCCACCTCACTCCCAACGCTGGCCTTGGAAACTAAATGAGTCCCTTCTTCAAGATCCCATCCATAGGGCCCAGCTAGCCGAGGCCATCCAAAATGACATTGAGATTAACTCAACCCCTGATGTGTCTGGTGTCACAATATGGGAAGCTCACAAGTACGTTATCCGTGGTGAATGTATTAAGTTGGGCACTATAATAAAAAGCAGAGAAATGCTAAGAAAGAAACCCTCCTCAGCAGGATCAAAACCCTAGAAACTCCATAAATCCTCCCTCTCTCTGGATGTATATCTCGAGCTCACAGCAGTTCGCAAAGAACTTAATTCCCTCCTCTCACACAAAATTAAACTGGTCTTTAGGAAATGCCGTAGTAAGTTTTACATAGGAGGAAATAAGCCAGGTAAAATGCTAGCCAGAGCACGCAAAAAACGAAGAGCGGCAAGCTATCTCCGCTATTGCAGCCTCATTCCAGGCATATTATGCCCAATTGTATGACATCTGTGCCCGGGAAAACCCCTCAGTGGAAACTCAACGCCTACCCCTCATTCGCTCCTATCTAGAAGAAGCCAACTATCCTACTCTTACTCCTGAAGATTCATCCCTCTTAGGCCATTTACAGCCCTGGAACTAGAAGCCGCTATTAGATCTTCCCCAGGGGGGAAAAGTCCACATGGATTTACCATCACATACTATAAAACCTTTATTTCCCTCCTCGTTCCGCCACTCTTAGCGGCATGCAACACTATTTCTGAGAGTCACCCCTTCTCAGACCAATCCTTTGAGGCCCACATAACTAATACCGAAAGAAGGTTTGACCCTGCTTTGTGTTCAAGTTATCGGCCTATCTCTCTCCTCCACGTCGACCTGAAACTCTATGCTAAAATGATAGCAAATAGGCTCAAAGGTTTACTACCTACAGTCATACACTCAGACCAAGTGGGCTTAATTGAGGGGAGAGAAGCAAGGGACAACACTGTCAAGGTGATCATCCTGATTCACCAAGCGCGGAGCTCTGACATCTCTACTATAATGCTGTCGACTCATGCTAAAAAGGCATTCGAAAGAGTAAATGGGAGCTTTATGACTGGGATTTTACAACACCTTGGCATAGACCCTTTTTGTATAAGTAAAATACTAGCCTTATGTAGTCGCCCTACTGCTAGATTAGGGTTAATGGATCGATTTCTGCCCCAATCAAAATCACAAATGGCACTAGGCAAGGGTGTCCCCTGTCCCCCTTGATTTTCATTTTATGTATAGAGGCACTGGCACAGATGATAAGAGCAAACCCAACTATATCAGGCATTAAGGTGGGAACAGAAGAATATAAGTTAGCGCTATTTGCTGATGATGTGCTGTCCCTCCTCAGCAACTCAGATAGATCTCTACCATCCCTGGCTCTCACACTTTAAAATCAATTATGCCAAATCTGTTGCACTTAATCTGAATTGCCCTATCGCCACGGTTGACGCTTTTAAATCGACTTTCCAGTCTGCATGGCAACAAAAACATTTTAAATACAATGTAACTGCAGATAATACACTTCTCTTCTCAGCTAACTACACTCCATTGTTAGCTAAACTTCATGCTGAACTGAAATCGTGGACACGTTTACACCTCTCATGGCTGGGGAGGATCAATGTCCTAAAAATGGATACCCTCCCTAAACTCCTGTACGTAATGCAGGCATTGCCCATACACATTCCCCATAGATGGTTCCAGGAGCTTCAACGCATGATGCACACTTTTATTTTGCAAAATAGACATCCAAGGATTAAGCTAGAGGTACTAACATGTGCAAGGGAAAAGGGAGGTCTCCAATTTCCCCATATTATTGGCTACCAACGAGCGATTCACCTCAACAGAATATTGGAATGGACGAGAGGGGTAGCAGCCAAGCAGTGGATCAAACTTGAGGAACACTGCCTCAACTTTCCGATAGCCACACTTCCTTGGATATCGCGCCCTACAGTTTCACCCCATCCCACAGTTACACCAACTTTAGCTTGTTGGAAGCACACTCGTTTGTTTCAGAACATCTCTACAACTCACTCATCTCTTACTTCTTTCCTAGCTAATAAATCTTTTCCTCCAGGCTTAGATCTCCGAGCATTTCAGTTATGGCGGGAGGCGGGGTTAACCAGTGGTGGTTAGATCCTGAATTGCGGAAAGCTTCACACTTTCCCAGGCGTGCAATCTTCATGGCAATTACCTTCAAAAGAATATTGACGTTACACTCAGATATGCCACTTTGCGATGTCTACTAGGATTGCCAAATTTTGCTCCCCCTAACTCCCTTTGAGCGCCTCTGCACAGCAACAACCAAAACACACAATATCAACTATATATAACCTGCTGCTTGACGACATGTCCCCTGACCTACCAAGTTTCACGACATCATGGGAAAGGGATCTGGGGACGTCTATAGAAGAGAGCACCTGGACTAAGATATTTCAGTTCTCTAAGGCTTGCTCTATCAACAAAGAAACCTCATATAAACTGCTATCTTGATCTCCTGATCTCCTTTATAAAATTATCCCATCTTATTCCAACCTATGTTGGCGATGTAAACAAGCTGTAGGAGACCTCTTACATATCTGGTGGCTCTGCCCACAGATCAGACCATACTGGGATACGATAAAATCAATATCAGAGGAAATCATGAGAGAGGAGATTCCGGATGGACTGTTGTTTTGGCTTTATAATGATCTAGATTGTTCGATTTCCACATATAAATAATCGCTATTGCGACAACTTAATAATGCAGCTAAGTCACTCATCCCCCGACACTGGAAATCTGCCCATTCTCCAACCATCTCAGAATGGATCTCAAAGGTCGAAAGTTACCTGGAAATGGACGATCTGCTGTCCGAACCAGGAGCGAGGTACGAACTCTACCGCAACACATGGTCACGGTGGCTCGAATTTCGATCCACAGACCGATATGCTGCTCTTTTACGGCGTAAGGAAGGGGCCATACGCCCGCACAGGGGGAGTGTCGGGGAAAGTGAACGCCGATACGCTGTGCTTTAGTAAGCACAGCGCATCGGCGTAGGTCTGGATCAGGCCCTTTGTCCACAGATCAGACCATACCGGGACATGATTAAATCAATCTCAGAGGAAATACTGAGAGAGGAAATTCCAGACGGCTCGCTGTTCTGGCTTTTTAATCATCTAGATTTCTCGATTTCCACGTATAAAGAGTCCTTGCTGCGTCACCACAATAATACAGCTAAGTCACACATCCCTTTGCACTGGAAGCCTGTTCATCCTCCAACCATTTCAGAATGGATCTTAAGGGTTGATAATTACCTGGATATGGCCGATCTGCTGTCCGAACCAGGGGTGGATTACGAACGCTATCGTCACACATGGTTCTATTGGCTTGAATTTCAATCCACGGACCGATATGCTGCCCTCTTAGGACGATGAAAGCTCTCTTCACAACACATTTCCCTCAATAGAAGCTGCTCCTTCCCCTCCATTTTTACAGTGATGTTGTGGATGCACTGCAAGACACCTGAGGCCTGCCGAAGCTATATGCCTAGATATGTGTTCGGTTCTATCACCAAAACAGATTTTCTGTATAGCTCCTAGTTACGTTGTGCATCTTGGAAACATCCTTTTTCCACCCTCAACCCCACTTCCTCCCCTCCACTTTCCCCCTTATATATAAAATACTGAACAGGAAATTCTAGGCCTTTATGCACTCAAGGTGTGACGCTTGTTATACTACTCGTGTTGTATATCTCTTTATGAGCTTCTGTTATTTTGCCCATTGTGTAGGCAACCTATGTTATGTATTAGCTTTGAGATGCTATGTGAACATATCTGTATTGTCATCTTCCTGGAATGTCAATAAAAATACTTTAAACAAAAATATTCAGAACAGTTAAAAAAAAAAAAAAAAAAAAAAAAAAAAAAAAAAAAAAAAAAAAAAAAAGAAAAACTTACCTGTCTGGCAGACACGTCCGACTGAAGATCAGAATCCCGATATGAAGACACTGCGCATGCACTGAACGTTTTAAAGTCCTACATAGGAGTCTCTGCGCATGCGCAGGTATACGAAGTATTAATGAAGTCTCCTGCAATGGGCCCACAGATCATCGTGGGACCTCGCACGGCAGGTAAGTCTTAGTAAATTTAATGAACAAAGCTGCCAGGCTCTTTGTGAGCCGAAGCGACCTTGGAACAGCTTTGTTCATTAAAAAATTAAGCTCAACGTAAATAGAGCCCTATAAGTCTATGTTACTGTGTGACTGCATACACTTAGTACATGGTGCCGGAGATCTAAGTGTAAGCTGTGATCCGTTCAATAAGAGATGGAGCAGTGGCCTGCAGATTTCACTGCCAAACAAGTTTAAAATTAAAGCCGTTTAGTTTGTGTATATATAAAAGGCTGACGCTAATATACTAATTCATTTATGCAACAAAGTGTAACTACGATGCCACCTAAAAGGCAAATGTCTGCTGTGGGAGTAACTGCACAGCAAGAAGCAGCCAAAAGATTTTGGGAGCATCAGGGTAAACCCGATGACAAACTATGATGACCAAAGAGAACGCAAACATGATCGTCATCGCCATGCAAATATGACTCCTCTGCTAATTGCCCGTCACAGAGAAAACATTCGAAGAGCAAACAGGACAGAGGTAATATCACGTCAACGCCTACAGAGTCAGCGAACAAGAAGACGCGCCATTCTTCATGTAACTTTAATGAAATAAATATTAATGCTCTTAATTGTGGTCCTATGAACAGTATTCGTGAATTTTGCTATTCCACATTCATGGCATAAATGATGCGCAGAATAGTCGTTATCAAAAAAGAGTCCAACATGATCTTATCTTTTCCTGTCTTTTTGTTGGGCTTTTAACTAATCAGCAAATATACGGCCTGTAGTCTTTGTGTTATATATAGCTAAAGAAAATGGTGTGCTGTGAAGCATTGAAATTCTCCATTGAAACAAGTATCAGTGTGTGGGGGAAGGAACAGAGGCAACGCAGGTCTAGTGACAGGGACCCAGCCACTGCAGGGAGACTCAGCACAAGATGGAGCCGGGCGGGACTGCATGAGAGGCGGGGTTCCCGGCAGAGGTAAGCGGGGCGCCCTGGGCTAGTATAACGGGCCATGACAATGACATGACTGCCGGAGACGGGAAACTGGGTGGAGGTTTTGAAGCACGCTGCGTCTCTGTGAATGGTGTCTCCGTGTTCCTGTCGTTGTCACTGCTCCGGCGTATGTGGTACGTGTCTGGAGGCGTCATTAGGCAGACACCGAGAGCGGAGGAACCAGCCTCCATGTTACAGTGACATGCCCGTATGTACTGCGGCTTTCATTCGCTTCTCTAGTCTCTTCCTTATAGCAAGTGTGACAGTGAGTGTGAGTGGACGGGGCTGCTTACAAGGCAGACTACACAGAAAGAACTGTCCACATAACTTGTATCACGTTACTATATATCACCGACACACAGCTAAAGAGAAAAGTTTTCTATATGTACCTACTGATATTAGCAATAATGTTATCTGTGTATTTTATTTGTCGTGTAATGTGTAATTACAAATGTATACATCAATGGGAGTATTAATCCCTCATCAATGACAATTTCAGCATGCTTTTATCATACATCTTATAAAATTACTGACTGCTTTACAAAGTCTTAGCTACAAAGATACAGGTCACATTATCTAGAGCATTATGTGATGGCAGAGGGAGAATTGGGTGTTTCAAAGGCTGTGACATCAAGTGACTGTTGTTGCCATGGTAAACACAAATAGTTAATTTAAGCGTTATTAAACAGGTCATTTCCAACCACTGGACCTATATTAGATAAGGCATTATAGTACCATAGTAAGCTTTGTAAAGTTTATGGCTTTCAGGACTATTCAGTCAATGATGGTATATATAACATATGTGGTGAAGAATACTTAGAGGTAATATATTCAGTTATGTGTAATTGGCGCATAGACGGACACAAACATACACATCCCTTAGGGGACAATTCTTGCACTTCATACTGATTTCTGTCTTCCTTCTAAACTGAATATACATCTTAAACCAGTATATATTATATGGGTGTGGGTCCCCAGTTAGAACGGCCCTATTTTGATAGGGCTGTTTCCTCCCAGCCAGTTTCGAACTGGCTGGGTTTTCGATTGCATATGCCTCTAGGAGGCATTGCAATTGATCCACGGAGCACCAAGCTCTCAGTGCTCCGAAAAGTTAGTAAAAAATAGTCCTCCACTCCCTAAATTTCCCTAATTCTAACCCTAACCCTCCCCTCTCACTACCCTAACCCTCGCTTCCTGGCAGCCTCACCCAATCACTCCCTTACTTGCAGCCTGACCCTAACCCTCCCTACCCCGCACAGAGAGGTAACTCACCTGTCCCTCGGTCCAGCGATGGCGGCGACGGTATTTCCGAAGGAGAATGGGTGAAGTCTGCCGAACAGCATACTCACCCATTCTGGAAAAAAAAAGTAGAAAGTGGTAAGTATTCGAAATAGGGACATCCGAAGAGGAACTTTTGGATGTCCCTATTTCGCAAATCAGATTTTCTTGCCGGTGAATGCAACCAATATAATACAGTTTATTCTGATTTGACATGAACCTCTCGTGCTGCTGTACAAATAACCAGGCAGATAGCACTTCCAGTCGTAAATGTATTTCTAAAAAATGCTTTATGCCTAGTATAATTATTTTTTACATTAAGGACTAGATTTACTAAATTACGGAAAACAAAAAGTGGAGAAGTTGCCCATAGCAACCAATGAGATTCTATCTCTCAATTTCCTATGGTGTTTGGTCGCCGCCTCGAATGGCATGGGAATACCACAATGTGGTGTATATCTGGCTTCTGAAAATGGTGCACATATCTATGGTATATATTAGGGTCTGTATACAATTGGTGAGCCGCACCAACTTTATCAAGTATGGTAGGTAACATATCTGACAAGCTTTGGGTGCTGCTACACAGAAAGAAAGAAAGAAACACGGTAACAACAGAAACCTATTAACTCAAAGATCAGGAAAACAGAGACGTAGACTGCTTAGGGCACACACCTATACAATATTGTTAATTATAGTACACCAGTACAAAAGATTGTATTACAACTAGTACTTAATATATAAATTACATACATTATTAAGATCATTAGATAGGCAAATTGATCAATCGTTTTCCACAGTCACAATCCTGTAGCAACATAACGTCTAATATTTAATGATGTTTCATTAAAGGCAGGAATTCATTTCTATCTATCAAGGGCAGTTTACTGCTAACATCCCTCCAAGTGCACTGCAGCTGTATTTGTATCAGTATAGTGATATTATATTTGATACACGTAATGCACAATAATTCTGCTTTTATAATGAATAGGATGCAAATAAAAATACCCAAGGGAGAGTAGGTTTAAGGAATGCTAGTGGTAGCTGTAAGATGTATTTCAGGCAGCTGCTTATGAGCTAATAATAAGCATAGTAAGAGAAATAACTGCATGAGGCATAACAACCACTGAAAGTCAGGCCACATTTTGAATATAATGTCAACAACTGGGCCGCAGTTTATAGGAGGAACTTGTGGTAATATTACAGTGTCCATACTGACACTTCCATTAAATTGGCGATGTGATCACAAATACATAAAGTATAGTTGATATCTCTAGTATACTGAACTCCAAGGGCTAGATTTACTAATGCGGAAAAGTGGAGATGTTGCTCATTGCAACCAATCAGATTCTTGCTGACGTTCTTGAGTATGTAATAAGAAACTAGAATCCCATTGGTTGATATAGGCAACATCTCCAATTTTCCTTTCTGCCATTTAGTAAATCTATCCCTGAAGGTCAGAATTGGAAAATTGGAAGTCTGACCACTCCTGTCTTTGGAGTAACAACAAAAGAGTGGTAAATCTGCATTTTGGTAAAATCATGTTGACCAGGGGAAGCAAATTTTAAACAAGAATAATCAGAGGGTTGATGTCTTGTAGCTGAACTCTAATTAGAGTTGAAAACTTCAGTATTTGTGTGCAAATGAGACAGTAATTTTTCAGCATGCAAAAAAGTTATGAACATTGGGCATGATTCAGAATTAAGAAAGTGCTTAAAATAAGAGAGGAAAGTCACTCCTGGGCTAAACCATG
>WWET01000982.1:201365-225525 GCA_011038615.1 Limnodynastes dumerilii
CTCTTTCCAGAAAGGCTGAGAATGTAGAGTATTGTTCTTACATTGATACATTTTCTTATCTGACATTTTTGCATATACTGGACCAGATCCAGAGCTACGTACGAGCTGCTGTTGTAAAATTGCCTTTTTGTATGTACTGTGCATGCATGCAGCAGATATTCAGCAACGTAACTCTAATCGTACGTAAATTCTGCGCAAATACGAACGATGGGTCGGGTCAACCATACGCCACCCGGAAATACGCTTTGTGGGTGGAGGGAGACATTTAAATCATACACTTTGGACCGGGTTAGGCCATTACGTGCGTCAATCCATTACCTACGTCCGTGCTTATGCTTGTAAAATATAAGGTAGGGTTTGGTAAACGTTAAACATGTAAACTACGTATAGTAGTTACAAAAGTGAAAAGAAAAGAGCATCAATGGCAGATACCCTTAGGAACCTTAAATAGTGCACAACCTCATATATACAGACAGTCACAACTTGGGACTCAAAAGTTAATTAAAACTCGATTTTATTAAACCATGTTAAAAAATGGTATTTAAAGACAAGAACGGGCGAATAAATTGAACCATAGTGCAACAGACAATATTCATGAATATATAAATACCATATGAACTCAGCTGTTCACAGAGTACATAATATCGATTCAACATAACATACATAATGTGTATTCATAAACAAACACATAATCCACTCTGCCAGCAGTCTATCTACAGAAAATCCTAGCCCTAATAAACAACTAGTCGCCTCATGGCTAACACTTCACACATAAAAATGTGCCTATCTATCCCTTCCTGTCTGTATGGGGAGGGAGAGGACAAGGGGAAAAGCTGGACAGAGGGTGACAAACCGGACCTGACGCCTGTTGCAGCAAGGAGGGGAGTCTCATCCATCCATGAGCGCCCGACACTGATGGTCTACTATAACAGGGATCTCCAGTGACTCCGTATCAGCCGGCGAGCGTTTCGATAGATAAGCACATTTTTATGTGTGAAGTGTTAGCCGTGAGGCGACTAGTTGTTTATTAGGGCTAGGATTTTCTGTAGATAGACTGCTGGCAGAGTGGATTATGTGTTTGTTTGCTCTTTTCACTTTTGTGCCATTTTTTGTGGGACCTCTGGTAGCACCCTCTAGTATCTTTGGCTACTGTTGATAGCTTAATAGCTGGTGCGACCCTCCTGTTTGTACACGTATAGTAGTTACAATAGCGTAAATACGTTACACGATCGATTGTAAAAAGGACTTAGGTCTAGATTACTTTGTTTTATGATGTGAGTTCAGGAACAGGCTCTGCATAAGTTAATAGGTTTCTCTGTTGCAAAGGGCTCATTTTCTTTTATTGTTGTCTGCTCACTGTTGCACTGCAGATGAGGTTGTTATTGTCATATATCTTCGTGAATTTTGTTCACTATTAAAATAAAATAAATACCATGTGTACTGGTCACTTTGCATTCATGTTGCATGTTTCAGTAAATCATATCCTTTATTCTGTCCCTACAGGGTAACTTGTACGTGACACCTCTGTTAATCATTCTCCCAGAAGTGATTTCACTGCCTGCCTGAAAGAAAACAGGGAACAAACTCACAACTCAGCAAAACATGCTGGAGAGATTGGCAGAAGCCTTTCCCCTCCTCCGACTGTCTTGATTTACCACTGAATGGGCTCGTCCTGTGGTGTGTTTTCTCACTAGCAATCCTTTTGACACATGCGAGCTGTGCAGATCTATATATACACACACCACAGCTAGAAACTCTTCTTGCTCTGCCATCTTTAAATGAATCACTGGTTTTAAGTCCCTAGGATCTCCCTCTAGAAGCAAGAGAATATGGGGGTGCAAGGACAGGGATATGGCTACTACAGAACAGTCATCTTCGGTGCCATGTTTGTGGGATACACTCTGTACTACTTTAATAGAAAGACCTTCTCCTTTGTCATGCCATCTGTAATGCAGGAAATAAAACTTGACAAAGATGATTTGGGTAAGTGATGTTTTATCAAACTTTTACTATTGTAACTTGTTATATATGCACCTTGTGCATTGTCTTTATGTATAATGAATTGTACTGCTGTATTTTTATTGCCCACTTGTAAGAGTTACATGTGCAAATTTAGTATATTGTTAAGCACAATAGTTATTATAACTGGATTCTGTAATTATGACTTAATATTAAGTCCATTAAGCACACAGCTCAATTTTGCAAAACCTTCATTCTGATTGGTGGGTCTGAAAGAGGCAGAGGCCAGCCGCTTCAAAAAAGTGAGTTACAGGGCAGGAACTTCTGGCTGTCTATTGACTATGCTGGCTGGCACCAATATGTAGCCTGAGGTTACCCCTTTTTGGATCCACCAGGGACTAAGTCTATTGTGTAATCTACAACCCCTTAATTCAAATATATATAACTCATTTAATGGGACTACCTTGTATTATCACTATCTTTCCAATCACATGAGCAGCAAATGTGAAAACACATGCATACAAACCTACCTATCCACATTCTGCACTACATTGTTCCATTGATATAATAGTTATGCAGTATTTTACACATTCTGCACTACATTGTTTCCAGTTATATAATAGTTATGCAGTATTTTACACATTCTTAGCAATGGTTTATTTTTGTGGGGTTTTTTTTTTACCGGTTCACAGCTTCTTAAGCTCTGTTAAACAACTGCCCTCCCTGGTTACCATTGTAAGCTGTTGATTTCCTCCAGGTAGGGACAACCCTTTCATGGCATGCAGTACTACTAACAAAGTAGGACTCACTTGCTATAGCTAGAATAAGAGTAGCATAGAAGTAGAATATATGAGAGTGGATATTACATAAATACAATGGATCTGATCCAGATTTAAGTCCTAAGGGCCAGATCCAGAACTACGTTTCCATTACGTTTCAAGACGTAGTGTATTTACTATGCGCTCCCCTCGGCCGTGCGTACTTTTGAGGTTTTACACTTGCCAAATTCTACCTTAACTTTTCAAAGTGTAACTACTGACGTACGTACAGACTCAAGCAGGCCCACACTGTTGGATTTAAATGCCTCACTTGCTTACTGCACACAGATACTGATCAGCTTTACTATCACACTGTTATTTAGACTTGGGATAGGAAACATCACCTCTCAACTCTAATACTGTTTGCAACAGATGAAATATGACTCCCCTGCAATCAACATGGTTAAGCCCTTGAGTAACTAAGTTCATGCACTTAACAAGGTCTAGATCCAGCACTCTGTCCCTAAAACGTATTTCACTGCTAGCCATGAAACTACAGTAGCATGGTAAGGTCCATTGTCTGCTGAATTTGTGTCTTTATTTAGCATAATTAAACCTGCAACACAGTGAGAAATTATTCCTCCCATAGTGTCACTTACAGGAGCCCTGGGGCAGTGGCCTATTATTGGGGGAGGAGGTAACTTAATAGTTTGTCTCACTGTCAGAACAAGCTTGGTTGACACTGTGACGACCAGATAGACCAATAAAAAGCTGCAATTGCTGAAATTGTGCTTTATACAAATATATTCCCTCTGCAGGCATTTTAAATAGATCGCTCAGTTACACCAAGAGCAGAAGTTAATCACATCTAAGATGTCATTTTTGTGTTTTATGGGAGGTCAAATCGGTCCTTTGCATACACTGCAAGATAATCATCTAATAATCAGATTATTGTATAGTGTGCTGTCAGTATAATACCAGGTATCCCTGAAGGCTGTCATAACGCACCAGTTGCCAGGAATCTTGCAATGGTGTATACAATACTAAATGGTAGCTTAAATGTATTGCTTTTATGGTGTTTGCTGACAGAATATTGCAGCTGTCTCCCAAGGACTGGAAATCATGGACACTCAAAAGCAAAAACATGCCTTGTACTTTGTCCTCATGTTTAACAGAGTATTTGTAGTGTGTTTTCAAGGGCATCTTGCCGCATAATGTATTACAGATCTAGTACACGTGTATTTCTCTGCAACTTCATTATATTATAGCAAGATGGTTTTTTTTTATTGCTTAATGCTACAGCAACATTGAAATTCAATGAGCACTTATCAGGAAATACTGAATGTGTGTGAATATGGCTATTCATTAGTTTTTGGGACTATGCTCAAGGAACACATTTAATGCATACAGGATCAAATGAATGACTATGAATATTCTCCAGCCCCCTTACCAAAGAAACTTTCCAATTTAGAGACACTCTATGGGCCAGATTTACTAAGCTGCGAGTTTGGAAAAGTGGAGATGTTGCCCATAGCAACCAATCAGATTGTAGCTGACATTCTCTAGTATGTAATAGGAAAGTGAGGGCTGTAATCTGATTGGTTGCTATGGGCAACATCTTCACATTTCCAAACCCGCAGCTTAGTAAATCTGGCCTTATATCTGTTGTTGTAGAAGTGAAAATCAAAACATTTAAAGGAATTTTGTACCAAATAAAATGCATTATTATTATTATTATTATTATTATTATTATTATTATTATATAATAGTGTTTGTGGAGTTTATGTTTGTTTTAGGTTGCTAGTGAAGATGATCATCAGACATCTTCATGTGTAACAATCTGTAACAGAGACTGTTTTGATGTGTCCGCAGGTCTGATCACCAGCAGCCAGTCTGCAGCCTATGCAATAAGCAAGTTTATTAGCGGTGTCCTATCTGATCAGATGAGCGCTCGCTGGCTCTTTTCCTCTGGTCTCTGTCTGGTGGGTTTGGTGAATGTTGTATTCTCCTGGAGCTCCAGTGTTTCAGTCTTTGCTATACTCTGGTTTTTTAATGGGCTGGCACAGGGGCTTGGCTGGCCACCCTGTGGGAAAGTTCTCCGCAAGGTAAGTGGAATAAAGCAGCCGATCACTCTGCATAGTTACAAGTTTCACAGTATTTTAATATTCTCCTAGACCAGGGATGGGCAAACTGCGGCTCTCCTTGTGTTTTGCCAAACTACAATTCCCAACAGGTACCAGCTATGCTTTGCAGGTAAAGCATGTTGGGAATTGTAGTTTCACAACACCTGGAGAGCCGCAGTTTGCCTATCCCTGTCCTAGACTGACAGACAAACAATTTTGAAGGTCTACTGTGGGTATTAAACAATTGTTAAGCAAGTAAAGTTAGATGTGTGCAGTGAGCTATGAGGATAGCAATTCCAGGCCCTTTACCTCACAAGTCTTTTCCCCTTGCACAGCAAGAACTGAGGTATTTCCAAACAGAGGCCCGTATTCAGACCTCGGGACGTATTGCATATACGTCCGGTGTTTCCCGAAATTTGATACTGCGCATGCGTAGTCATTTTTTTCCGTAATCTAAGTATCTTTTTGTTACGTAGATTGCGTATACGCGGTTTTTCAGAAAGACGTAACAAAAGACACGTAGATTACGTAAAAAAAATGACTACGCATGCGCAGTATCAAATTTACGTATATTTTGCAATAAGTCCGGAGGTCTTAATACGGGCCTTAAATCCTGGGTGAAATCAGGACCCTATATTCTACCAGTTTGCTAGACTAGGTTAAGGTAGAATACTAGTTAAAATGTAGTCTCATATAATTTGGAATGGTTTAGAGGATGTTATATATAAATAAATAACAAGTGATCTTAAATTGTCTGCCCTGTATATTTCAAATCTGAAACCTTTGTGGTTGTGTACGAGAATTTATTGTAGTTGTTTGTGAATAAATTATTATTTTTAATACAGTTATTGACCATGCCATACATGTTTAGTAAAGTGAAAAAAAAGTGAAAAAAAAGTCCAATACAATCACTTTGGTAAAGTAAAACAAAGATTAAATAACAAGGGGTAAGGGAAATATAAAGCACACATAACACAGGCTAAATTAAGAAATTATCCAGACACAATGCACACAAATAACCAATTAGCAATGCAGGTTTCTGGGACACTGGTCAGTCTCTCATTGGTCAGAGGGTCAGGACCTTCTAAGAACACGACAATTAATTGGTGGTCAGAGTCTTTCTATGTTGGAATTTCAATCTTCCTTATTGCATATGTCTTTAGCCTCAGGTTGCTGCACACAGGATCCAATACATCATTGGTGCATGACCATTTGTCTACATATTCTCACCATTCGCTGTGCTCATACATCTCCCTTTGTGCCATAAGCTCCTATAGAAAGATATTGGTGAAAATAGAATTTAAGTGATGCGTTTACATTACACCTTTATGAAGTGACTACACATGGACCACACTGCATTAACATGCAGCCGCATTGACCGTATCGTACACAGAGTAAATAGTGTAATAGTAATTCAAACTAATTTGTATATTATAACCGATAATTTTATTCAACTTTAACATGGTGGAATTACCAACAAGGTAACATGATTTACACAATGCAAAATACAGGCATAGGCAATCTTTGGCACTCCAGGTGTTCTGAAACTACAACTCCCATCATGCTCTAGCATCAAAGGTATAGTTGATATCTGGCAAAGCATGGTGGAACTTGCAGTTTCACAATGCCTGGTGTGCTGAATGTCGCCTATACCTAACATAATGTTCATACTGCTCATGGTTTTTCTCTTGTTTCACAGTGGTTTGAGCCCTCCCAGTTTGGCACATGGTGGGCAATACTGTCGTGCAGCATGAACCTAGCAGGCAGTCTTGGTCCTATTATTGCAACCCTTGTAGCAGCTAGTTACAGCTGGCGCAGTACTCTGTCCTTCTCTGGTCTCCTCTGCGTCGGAGTTTCTGTTATTTGTCTCATCATCATCAAGAATGAGCCATCAGATGTGGGGCTGAAGAATATTGAGCAAGGGCCCAAGAAAGGAAAGAAAGGTGAATATAATCCATATTACTGTGTTGTGGTTCAGGCAGCAGGAAAAGGGGGTATTTGCATCAGTTTGATTAGAGAGGAAAAATCTTGTATGAGAAAATATGTCAAGATTAAAAAGCACTTGATAGTTATGTGCATTTGTGTCTCGATATTTCCCTTGCCCATAGATGATTCTCTCTGTTCCTTGATTAAGAAGCAGTGATTAATTTTAAGGTGTAATTATATCATAACCCAGTTTACAGGCAGGCATCCTCGTGTTCATCTGTTTGACCTGATGTAAAGTGACAATTTAGCATTAGCACAATTCTTGTTATTAAACATTATGGATCTTAGCGTCTTTGGGTGCTAGTCCAATGGCGGTGCAGGCAGCAGAAGCGCTTTTGTGCTGGGTAATAGAAAGGCACTATGTAAAAACCTGTTAATTATAATACTGGAGTTATTGGTTTTTCTTGTCACTTTATAATAATGGTTTTATGTTTTAATAGCTGCAAATCTACAAATAAATGTGGATGCTAAGTTACAAAGTTTCCCTTTTTGTCATATGTAGTGTCACTCAGCTATGTTTCTGTGTTTTTTTCCCAGGTTCCCAAGATGAGACTACGCTGAAGGAGTTCCTGTTGTCACCTTACCTGTGGTTACTGTGCGCTGGCTATTTGGTGGTGTTTGGAGTAAAGACATGTTGCACAGACTGGGGGCAGCTGTTCCTCATTCAGGACAAGGGACAGTCGGCTTTGATAGGTTAGTTATTTGCGCAGTAATTAGTTTCCGATTTAGATTTTTTTCAGCATTACCTGTGTTTTAGTATAGTTCAGATGTATTGGGGCATCTGTCATTTGTAAAGTCTAAGTTATTGACAATGGGGTAGATCCAGAACTACGTGTGCCGTACGTTTATTCGCGGAGCGTATTTTCGTGCACGTAAGTTCGCTACACTCCCCTCGGCACACCCCTTGCACGGACGTATTTTGTCAAGATACGCTTCCCAAACCCTGCCTTAACTTTTTCACACGTAACAGCGTACGTCCGCTAACGGACGTATAGACTACGTGAACGTACGCCGCTTAGCACGCCCATACTGTACACTTTACATACAAACCACCTACTTCACGTAAATCGAACGTATTGTTGACTCACATAAAATTGGCACGCCCACACGTAAGTATTTACGTGACAAATACGTGAATGGCCCATACGTTCACAATTACGCTACGTGAATGTGCGTATTTTCTATGGTGCGCATGCGCAGTGTTTTCTCCGCCACGTGTAAAATCGCTTTGAAGCGTAGTTCTGGATCAGGCCCAATGTTGTGAGTATAACAGATTACAGTAAAGAATATTATTTAGAAGACTAAAAAGCAATAGATACAAAACCTGGAAACTGGGATATAGATAAAGGGGTCTGCAGTGTGAGAATATGCATAGAATATTAAGCATATGTTTTTCTGAATGGTTCTCCATATGTCTCCTTCAGGAAGTTCGTACATGAGTGCCCTTGAGGTGGGAGGTCTTGTTGGCAGTATCGCTGCAGGATTGCTGACTGATCGAGCTGTGGCGAAAGTAAGAACTCTGAGTACATTGTTAACTGCACACATAAGAAGATTGTTTGATTTAATGAAGGCAACTTTGCAGTTTCTGGGGCTGCTAGTGAAAACTCTTAAGCACACCAGTCAATCAGTATAGAAAGAATATAATACTAAACTCACACAGGGTGGTGGCTGGAGCATAGAAGATATATAAAGAATGTAATCAAAATATCCAACTACTAACTAATATATGATGAACCTGATCCTCAGACAACTGCTTACAGCAACCAATAGCATTTTTGAATTCTCTAGTATAGTTTAGAATCTTCTATTCTATTGGGCCAGTAGCAGCAGCTTCTATGTTCTTCAAAATCTATCGGAAACAATACACTTGAAAAGTAATCCATTATGAGTCTTCTCAAACAACACCTGAAAATGTCTTTTTCCACACTGGGAGCTTATTGTATTGGAAGAAGAATTATCTGCAGGTCTTTTAAGTTCAAGTTATAGTGTTACATCAGTTATGTGTTATATCTGTAGGGTTGCACACAGTTTGTTAGTGGGGTATGTGTGTTTTGGATGTAATCTCCATATAAACATTGACTGTTTTGTGATGTGACTTTTCTAGGTAGGTTTAAGGAGCCATGGTAACCCTCGTCACGGCCTACTTCTCTCTATGATGGCTGGAATGGTTGTGTCTCTGTTTCTATTCCGTGTTACAGTCACACCTGGGTCATCCAAGGTAACACTGAATTATTCACTGTGCAAGATGGTTATAGGCGAACGACAATAAATGAAGTTATTTGATTTGTCTGTGAATTTGTGCGTATCAGACATGATTCTTAGCTGTTGATCATACAGAATGGCTGCTCTTTCCTTTTTCTTACAATGTCTGCTCTTTTCTCCCTTTGCTGTCAACGCTTTCTCAGGTTGATGGGATCTTGTCTCTCGTTCTCCATCCTCTCGCTGAGATGTCCAATCTGAATGAACAAGAGGTTTCTGTCTCTCTATGCATAATCCTGTCAGTCTTTTTCCTAGACAACTACTGATAGCTACTCTGTCACCTAGGATCAGCCATGTTAGCTCTCTGCTAGGCGTTACACTTACTGGTCTGTATTCATACCACCGGATGTATTGCATACATAGTCATTTTTTTTACGTAATCTACGTATCTTTTCGTTATGTAGATTGCGTATATGAGGTCATTAAGACAATGGGCCTGATCCAGAGCAACGCTCGCAAGCGAGCGTACGACGAGCGTATGCGAATTGTATTGACATGCGATGGAAACATCCAAATTCTTCTCATAATATAATTACTCTTTAGTACGATTTATTACAATTTTATTGAACAAAGACCAATATTACATTGGGATGTGGTGTAACAAGTTGGAAAACCACAATAACATGACAAACATTACAGATTTCCTTAACATAGAATAGAATGTTGTGTGGTATTGTTGTGGATATTATTATATTTGTTCATTTGTGTGTCAATTGTTATTTTTTTATTACATTACAACGATTTATACATGTCACTATAAGGAGATAAGACTGGATTAAAGTATATTCATTAATTGGGCATATTTCTCATTTGACTGTGCTAGGTTTGGATCCTGATCCTAGGAGCCATCTTTGGCTTTTCCTCTTATGGACCCATTGCACTGTTTGGAGTGATTGCCAATGAAAGTGCCCCTTCCAACTTCTGTGGTACCTCTCATGCAATTGTGGCACTTTCTGCAAATGGTGAGTGTAGTGTTGAGCTTGGTTTTTTAACACTTTCACTTTATGAATGAAGTGCAGTTTTAGAATGCAGTTTAGTGTTAGTTTGGGGTTTTACTGTATCTTCTGCTGGATAGTCTTCCAATACAGATATTTATAGGTCACAGTTCTTGGAACTGTGGGCTGGATTTAGAGCTCCGGGTGCATTGCATATGCACCCGGAGTTTTCCGATTTGTGCTACTGTGCAGTCATTTTCTAACGTCATCTACGTTTCTTGTTGCAACGTAGATTACGTATACGCGGTCTTTAGGAAGTAGCACAAATCAGAAAACTCCGGGCGCTCTGAATCCGGCCCTGTATTCCTAGCATTAATAGTATTTTATAAGGAATTACATACATGCAGTCTGCAGTCTCAAGACTGTTTTAATGTATGTGCTAAATTACTGACACATTGTCTTTCCCTGCAGTTGTCCTATAGTATTACAGGTGTCTTCAGCATTTTACTGACACATTGTCTTTCCCTGCAGTTGTCCTATAGTATCACAGGTGTCTTCAGCATTTTACTGACACATTGTCTTTCCCTTTAGTTGTCTTACAGTATTACAGGTGTCTTCAGCATTTTACTGACACATTGTCTTTCCCTGCAGTTGTCTTATAGTATTACAGGTGTCTTCAGCATTTTACAGACACATTGTCTTTCCCTGCAGTTGTCTTATAGTATTACAGGTGTCTTCAGCATTTTACTGACACATTGTCTTTCCCTGCAGTTGGCGGCTTTCTCGCAGGATTGCCTTTCAGCACCATTGCCAAACATTATGGCTGGGACACTGCTTTCTGGGCAGCTGAAATGACCTGTTTGGCAGTCACCATCATCTTCTTTCTTCTGAGGAACATCCAGACCAAGATGGGTCGCTTAGCTAGGAAATCCGATTGAGATGAAAGCCAAGAACCTGCCTCTACCCCCCTCCATGAGGAGACAAGTCTGGAGAATGGAGGCGGAGTGGGTTCTAAATTATCCTTTGTGCTTATTTCAGAGTACTGTGGGATTCTGGTTAATTGTGCAAAGCAGACAATCTGGCCTTTACCTGTTCAGTATATCTTGTGTTCCAGCTGCAAGACAACTGCTGAACATTTATTTGCCTATTTTCATGACAGAAGAAATGTCACTGAACTTTACATTCAGGGGAAACCAATGTGTACAATAGCACATTCTAATAGTTAATATGAAATCAAGTTGTCCACCAGCATTTCATGGGAGACACTTCACCTGGACAGCGTCCTGCAGACATCTCAACAGTCCTACATCTCAGCCATAATATACTGTGACACTAACTGGAAGGATAATTATTTATCTAATACAATAATGGACTTTGCAACACATATTTAGAATAACATACTTTAGTTTTTTATTTTATATTTGCGCAAAGGTGATAATAAATCTAATTATCTGATACCAAAATTGCACTTTCTGATTTAACATTGTTTGGGATCCCAGCATTCTCACAATACTGAGGATAATCTCTTAGCATCAAAAATAGTGAACCCAAATCCATTTCTTTGTGATTGGAGACTGAGCTTCTGTGGAGCAGATGGCTGTTATTCATTTGTACAGCAGTTACAGCTGGAGAGATGGAAATATGTTTATGTTGGGAGTGTTGAATCTTACTGGTAACTGGCATTTAAAGTGTGTTATAGACATAATAATGTTCCTTTTGTGACACATAAACCAAAAAGCAAACAGCTGTAATGCTTCTGCAGGCACTTTCATCCCTTTTTTTATCTTTATTTATGAACAGCTTAGGGGAGGGAGGGGGGCAAGTCTTATTTAATTTAAAGAGCCAGAGCTCCGCCACAACATCTCTGGAAACCACAGTGTTCCTGTTCTCCATCACATGTAGGAGAGAAGTGTATTATGTGATATATAGTGAAGCTGAAGTTAGGAGTTGAGTGAATGTGAGGAGGCAGCAGCATGACACTGCATGTGATTTCATAGAATGTGACGGCAGATAAGAAGCACTTGTCCATCTAGTCTGCTTTTTCTTCACCATCCTTCCTGTGAAACAATACCTCCTCAAACTTCTTCATAAGCCACCAGAGAACACGTATCACTCCCTCACTGGAGCCACACTTCTGCAGGCACACTTATGGCAGCGTAAGCTGACAGAGGGGAGTGACAGGGGGTTTGCGTAATTACAGACCCCCGCATGCATGGAAAGCGTGCGGGAGTCTGAATCTGGTCCATAGTGTGGTTAATTTTGTTAACAACCAATTAACCCACTAGCATGGTTTTGGGCATGTGGGAGATAACCCATGCAGACACAGGAAGAACTTGCAAGCTCCACACAGATAAGGCCTTGGAATCAAATTTATGACCACAGCACTGTGAGGCACAAGTGCTACTCACTGAGCCACCAAGCTGATTTGCAGCTGGTAATGGTGCAAGTTTGTTTGTTTTGAATTATAGTGTTGTATTTGTTTACCTCATGGCCACCCCTTCTAAAGATCCTAATTTAATAGTAACATGTAAGTGAACCTCTATCAGGCCTCTGTGCAATCCTGCTTACCATAAATGCAAGGGGATACTCAAGGACATTACTACCGATCATTGATTTTAGATTAAGTCAAATATTTATTTTAGCTCTGGTGCAGTTTAGTCAAATGCTGCTGCAATGCCTAGTAATCAAGGCAGGTTTTATTTATCCTTTTCTATGGTCTCTGTGTATTCAAGACATTAGTGTTCACTATCATCCAGTCAGAAAAAGCAAAGCTAAACTTTCACATGCGTGAGGGACAAATGTGTCATAAAAATGTGTTCACTTTAAGATACACTGACTTTTCTATAAAATAAACGTAAACTATTTTTTTTTATTTATGACAAAAGAAACAAAAGCAGAAAACATCTTATTGAGCAAGCAAAATATTGTATATGAACACTGTAATATGGAGCAGATGATCCAAATCCACGCAGGTTCAATTTAACGTCACATAGGACCAGTTACTGAGATCCACGTCTTATGAAATTAGAGTAGATGTATGGATACTGTGGGCCCATAATTATTAGTCGCCCCAGTGGACTTCAGACAGCTAGGGCCTATCTTAACTACTCCAGCTTCTGTGAATGGAAAACAGTGTTGGTGTAAAAGTCTGGATGAGCAGAGAGAGCATATCTACATTGTACATTTGAATAGCAACTGAATTAAACGACCAGATATTTAATCCCCAGGGCATCAGATTTATGACCCAAGAACCATTGTCGGGTATATGCAGGGGCGTATTTGCCCCTTGGCCAAAATGGCATCCGCCAGGGGCACCTGCCAAGAGTTAGTCGCCCCAGTGGACTTCAGACAGCTAGGGCCTATCTTAACTACTCCAGCTTCTGTGAATGGAAAACAGTGTTGGTGTAAAAGTCTGGATGAGCAGAGAGGCGATGCCACCCGTGGCAAAGTGATAGTGTCACATAGTGCAATGCTGGTCTGGAGTCAGACTGGTTGCTAGGATACCTGTGGTCACAGGCTTTTCCTTGTGAATCTTGGCCACCACGGGACTTCACTTCTAGCCGCAGTCCCACTCAGAGGACACATATAAGGTAAGAAAACCTGGGGGGGTTGGGGGCACGTGATGAGAGTACTGGGGGAGGTTGGAGGCACATTTTTACTAATAGTATCTGTAAGAAATGTTTAATAAAGAGTTTATTTTTTATTTTTAAAATTGACTACTTTTTTCATTTATTTGCAAATATTGACGTTAAAGTAAGCAGTATAAGTAGTCAGAAAAAAATGGGTAATGTGGGGGTGTGGTGCCAATTCCATAGATACACCCCTGGGATTATGCAAAGTGCACCATCCAAGTCATCTCTTTGCCTACTTTTCTCCTTGCTGAGACAATTCTTTCTGTGCTCAGAGCGGTCCTTCAGACTCTATGATAGGTTCTGGTTGATGCTAACTTGCTAGTTTGCCTTTGATTGTCTGAAATGTCTTGGCTTTTAGGATTGCAGCTTTAACAGCCGTCTTGCCCATACAAAATAGGATCCAGTCTTAATGGAATTCTTTATGGAGAACCTTCCAGCACGTTGTGACCTGTTTGACCAGTCTGGTGCCACCAGATACACTTCGACCTCCTTCGCACGCTTCCTCTAAGAATGGGCCCAGCTTTTGGGAGAGACATGAATGCCACCACCCTTAATGACATTTATCAGAGTCTCTAATATCTGTGCTGAAGGACAAACGCCCCCAAGCTTTTAACAGCTAAAAAGAAGCATATCTGAACCTTGGCAAAACCATGAAACGCAAACCTAAAACGTGCAAACAGAACGGGTTGCAAAGCAACGTTAGTAGCTCAACTCTAAATTAGAATTGAACAATATAGCTGCTCAGTATGCGAGCAATAAGCAAAAACAGCCAATATCTTACCTGAATGCAAAAAAATAAATAAATCTAATTACTCCAACATTGCAACACTTTGTCCAGCTTCAGATTTGCACCTATAGGCTTTGCAGTTGCTCCAAACTCTGGATCAGCCCCTTAGACTCTTAGGGCCAGATTCAATTAGATGCATAGCAAATTTTATGCTTATTTTATGCTCATTTGCATAAGGAAATTAGCGCGAATTTTTAACGCTGTATTCAATTTAGCATTTTTTATGCACAAAAAAAATCAAAATTCACTGGTGAATTTTTGTCAATTGATACAAATAGGGAAAGGCAACTTTCCCTATTCAATTACATTAAAATTAGCGCAAATTTTTCTTATATTGACAGGTGCATATTCGCACCTGTCATAGGTGCGCAAATTAATATGAGTTGTGTTAAGTTGATGTAAATAAGTAAAAATGTATAGAAATAATTAAAATAACTTTATTTTATTAATTTTTATCATGGATATGCTATTAATAAAACAATTATGGGAATTCAAAATCACATATGTAATATGTTCTGTGGGGCCCCCATTCTGCAGGTTGGTCATTTCTGACTTCTCCCAGCTTTTAATGGATTTCACAGCTAAGTAAAAATACCTTTCTCCCTACCCTCTTCAACTGGGACTAAATGGTGCTAACCTCAGAGATTCTTAACAGTCCCCAGTCCTTCATTTATCAAAATCAGACTTAAACTAACTAATGATGGCTCTATTCTATTGTGAGGCCATCGCTTTTTTGGGGCTAGTAGCCCTACCAGGGCCTGGATATCTATAAAAAAATAAATTTTAAAAAGTTTTAGACCCCCAGATCACAGACAGGACCACAGCTACTTGAAATAGGGAGGGAGGAGCTTTTTGCACACATGTCCCAATCGCAGCCCCTAACTATGAGGGCAAATGACATAAAATTCACAGGGAAAAATACAGCATTGCACAACACACAATTAACGCAGGTTGGGGGCATACTGGCATCTGAAATTGAATTGGGTAAATTTTGGCCAGCGAATTTGCTGCGTACAGTGCAAATTTTTTTTGCTCTAATTTTTTTTTTGTTTTTTTGTTTTGTTTTTTTTAAGACTCGCTTTTAATTGAATCTGGCCCTTATACCTGTACGAAAAGTAAAAACTAGAGCAGGTAACTAAAAGCGACAATGCACAATACATATTATATAGCTCACTGGGGAGTGCACTATTCTTCTTGTTCAATATTGTAAACCCTTATGAAAATCACATTAACCAATATTACCTTGTGAACTAGAAGCAATATTACCTTGTGATATACATGGTGAAATGTAAAACAGATTACTGCAATTAAAATTAGAGACTTTAAACGTTGTACTCATCATTGCACTGAAGTTTTATAACGTCCAATAGCAAAGTGTTCACACTTCTACACTGCCTTTCAGCATTTTCCTAGGTGAAGTAAGCCAATTCCTTGTATAATACGTTACAGAGCCCAGGTTCTCTACACACCGTCAGGCAAATTTACACAGAGCAGATGTGTCAATAATAAGATAGATCCAGAATATTACCAGACCATGCACAGGCTTTCTGGAATAAGCAAACATATTGCATGGATCCTGAATTGCAACTCAGAATAGGAAATACTGGAAATTTAATTTATCACAGACTACAATAAACTACAATAAGAATACAACTCATTAATACATGCATGTAGGATAGGTTACTTTTATTTAACAAGATAGGAGTGCCAAACCAACTAAATTTATTTAAATACAGTAACATAATAGCAGGTTTTATATTGGCCTAAAATGAACCATCATATATATAAATTATCAATTGTACAATATATACAATAAAGCAAAGTATTACTCTTAAAGAAAGGGCCAGTTATGCTGTATGTGAGTACAGCAGCAATTTATATTTATGTTCCCAGAAACACGCACTGTCCTTATACGTGCCTTCCACATGGCTGTACTAGACTTGCAGAAGGCTAAGAGCTAGGTCCAAAGGTTCCAGCTTTTTCTGCTACCTCCAGAGCTGACTTTAAGTTCTGGTCAAAGAGTTCACACCTAAAAATAAATAAATGATTAATAATAAGGAAAATACAGTGCTCAGATTGGACTCGATCCAGACTTCCATTCAAGTGAAAGGAGCCCACTCCCCCTGCACACACAGCCTCCAAAGACCATGCCTTAAGTTTTCTTAAAATTGGGACATGTCAGAAGTCTGGTGCTAAGCGCATCCCAACTGTAAAAACTAAAACCATCGCCCCTCCCAGCGCTAACACCTGGAAATGTTGCACATAATCTGGAAGTATGACAAATGTATGAAATTCTAGTGGCTTTTTCTTTTTGCAAGAGTCTCAATCTGGTTTTATTAAATACTATGTTTAACTGTATGTTCTGCTGTTTGTTTAAGATTTAATCCTGGAAAGTGAAAAAAAAAGATAGGATTCAATAAATGCAAAGTTCTCTGGATACATTTATCACATCAGCTGGGGTATTCGGAGAATAGCTGCGGGATCACTTGGGTTAATTAAAATATTTGAATGAAGCCTGACAGGCCTGCTTAATATGAAGTGTAGAATATCCTATATTGTAAAGAGTATTACAGTTGTTCAATCTATTTACTTGGTGTATTCTTTACAACTTTCTATAAGTAATAAACAATGAAATAACCCAGATTAAAAATCTGTTATTATTCCCACAATCCTGACTAAAAGTCCCTGATAATGTGCAGGTTAAGTTAAAGATCCCATCAAATCTATTGTGTTTTCTATTAGCAACTAGGTCTATGTAGATCTCTGCCCTTGTAAAGACAGCCTACTTACCTAATTGGCATCTCCAGAGAGTAAAATGGATTCTTCAGAGCAAAATCTGAATACAGTTCATAAATCTTCCGTAGCAAGGAATCTATGCCAGCCTGGCGGGGGTCTGCCAACACCATGAACTTTATACCTGCAAAGGACCATTAAATAATCAATGACTGTATATTATAGGTGGTAGGTATCGTCTACTGAACGATATGCAAGGCACAATCAGAATAAAAAGTTGCAGAAAGTGTGAACACAATCTACAATATCAAACTCTGCCCTACACATTTAGTAGTATTCCAGCACTTAAGTGATATATCTAGACCAATCCAATTAATTGCAGCACTGTAGATTATATATATTCATATGTATTCCACAAGGATAATAGGAAATGTGAGAAAGTTAGATAAATGTGAGTAATTACACAGGTCATCCACCAGTAGAGGGGGGTCATTTATTTAGCTTATTTACCAGTTAGCGTCTGAAAACAGTGTAGTTTGAAAGTGTCAGTTTCCAACATTTCAATGCCCGAACTTCCCGGCTCTGGGGAGAGTTGTGATCCAATAGCAAATAACCTAAAAACAGATGAAAATTTATGTTCAGAAAGAAGTTTATTTAAACACATATGTTATATATTGATAGAAAGAACTATACCATTATTTGTTATATTTCTATACAGTTATAAAGATGTGATATAGTGATCTGTCATTCTAACGTATGAAGTAGGATTGTATGATCGTTTTAAGCTGTAAGTTGCTGATGTTCAGGAAATACATGCTAAAGTAAAGAACAAGTCTCAAACACACATGGGGCCTGACCCAGACTTAATAACGACAGCCAATGTACTAACACGGCAGGTGTAAATCTAGCTGTACGACCACTGATCCGCTCATAAATGTGAAAACCCACCCCCAGTGTACAATTTAAATGCTTTTCCCCACCCACCTTGGCAGGTGGAGAAGAAGCAAAATCTATCTTACAATAAAAGTTACATGCGTAAAATGCATGCGCCCTCCCGTCAAAACACCCCTCTTACACACTTTGTGTGGGTAAGTGGGGCATCAGCACAAACCCTTACATTTACCGTACTTCCACAGCCTAAGTGAGAATGTGCGACAGAGAAATAGTGTAGCCTATTGTGTCAGGGGGCACTGGAATCCCACCTCCCTGTGGAATACAGGGACCATTCCCACTGTGACACTATTCTGGAATAAATACAATACGACTCACGAGTGAAACATGGAGGCCAGCATTAGTTTCTCATTGGAGGAAAGGCGGGGTCGTCCAAAACGGATAGATACAGGAAAGTTGGAGGGGTTTCCAAGGAATTCCAGAATTTCTTTTCCATCTGCAGTGTTTCTGCCATTCACATCAATGCCATTAATGGAGAGCACAGCATGGCCAACTGTAGAGAGACAGCAGGGGGCAGATCATAATAAGTGTAAGCATAAAACATATACCCAAAATAAAGTGACACCACTGACATAACTATCCAGTCATCAGACTGCTTACACACTGACAGGACAGAGAATAAGCGGGCAGCACAGCACAAGCCACATCCCTGCCATTATTGGCTCCTCTCTCACCTCTGATGCCGTCCCTCTGACCGAACCCGACCTGCACCCGCTCATCGTGCACCTTCAGAACCAGGTCCAGAGGGAAGCTGAACGTCTTCTCTGTTTCGGAACGCGGGCTCTGGTTGTCCAGCTGATAAACGAGACCTCCAGCCTTGTTAACCACATAAACACTAAAGATCGCCATGTTTTTGGAGTCTCGGCCGTCACCTGACAGCTTCTTACGTCATTTCCGGGCGTAGAGGGTGACGGGAAATGTAGTTCCTACTTGAAAGTGGGGGAAAAAAAGCTTGGATGACTTTGCAATGATTATCCGTTCTTTATAGTAATAGAGGAGTTTTAGTATTTAAGAAATTCAGCTGCAAATGTATAATATTTTGCAAATCCAGTGCAGCAAAATACATAATTTGCCCTGCAGCTTTATCAGATATCACAAATTTTAGATTTGCCACCTCCATTGTAATGGACCAGATCTTGAGTACCAATAACAGATAGTTTTACTGAAAATTACTGATTTTGTGGTCTACGTGTGTGCATATGAGCAATCGGATCGAAACATAATCTATTTAGGGCCAGATTTACTAAGCTGCGGGTTTGGAAAAGTGGAGCTGTTTCCCATAGCAACCAATTAGATCCTAGCTTTCACATTCCTATTACATAATAGAGAATGTCAACTAGAATCTGATTGGTTGCTTTGGGCAACATCTCCACTTTTCCAAACCCGCAGTCTAGTTTATCACATGGTTGCCGACTATACTGCCCCATTTTAACTTGAAATAGGGGTCGGGACGGGGCTTGATGCCGCAAATTGCGTCATGAAATCCCTTCCTGTACCTAGCAACACTAGTATACTAGTGTTGCTAGGCAGGGGGGCAGGACCTGAGGCCAGCCTCAAGTCACTTGCAAGAGATTGGCCGACTGTACCGGGAGAACTTCCCGAATTTCGGGAGTCTCCCGGACTTGCGGCAGATTTGCTGACTCTCCCGGGATACCGGGAGTACTGCCCGAATTTCGGGAGTCTCCCGGAAATTCCGGGAGAGTCGGCAACCCTGGTTTATCAGAATTCTCAGAAAATATTTACTACCAGTGCTTTTTTTGTCATAGAACGCACTCGGCACCTTTTTTTGCTGGATTTCCCAAGTTTCAAAAGATTCGGCAGCAAAATCATTAAAACAGTGCATGTGGGCTGCTTGTATCGAGTCCGATGCATGTGTACTTCGTCCGTGCTGGTTGAGATGGCACTGCTCGGCTTGTGATTGGTCGTGTGGTCACGCATAAGTTGATGTGAATTCTGGCACCTTTTTTTCTTTCAAAAATAGCACTGCTTACTACAATGGTACTTCAGGGATCACTTGATTGATCCATGGGTAAACCAGTAAATGCATTTTTTGGTTCCCTCATTGGCACTTAAATACATCCTATTGGAGTCTCACACATGGATTTCCATTTTAGAAAATGTTAAACAACATTGCTAAAAGCAATCTTTAAAAAACAGTCAATGTTACTTAAAACTGCCATAATTGAGTATTGAGGATAAATTGCGTAAATATACCCATTTTTCCTGTGTGTGCGACTAACCTACATCACATTTTTGGTTCTAACAAATGTACTCTTTGAATAAGTTTGCGGGGGAGATGTGGAAGAGTGTAAGGAGCACATGATGATGAAAACATATATATATTTTATAATGTCATTAAGGGATATGTGTGATATCTCTGTTTGCTCTTATACGGTATGCTGTACTGCATGGAGGAAGTTTCTTCGCAACACAAGACCAGGCCTTTTCCACATAGAGGGCCTGATTCAGAATTAAGAAGGTGCTTAAAATAAGAGAGGAAAGTTACACCTGGGCTAAACCATGTTGATTGCAGGGGGGTCATATTTCATCTGTTGCAAACAGTATTAGAGATGAGAGGTGATGTTTCCTATCCCAAGTCTAAATAACAGTGTGATAGTAACGCTGGTCAGTATCTGTGTGCAGTAAGCAATTCAAAGATATATCCCTGCATGCAAAGAATACAATTAACTTGACTCCCCCTGCAATCAACATGGTTTAGCCCAGGAGTAACTTTACTCTTTTATTTTAAGCACCTTCTTAATTCTGAATCAGGCCCAGAATGAGAGGGTACATTAAAAGTGTTGGCATTGTAGATTGAGTTTATTCTTCTAGGTGTATTGTCTGCTGTATGTTTAGGGGGTACTGCTCTTGATCTGGCTAGACCAGAGCAGGTAGGACACCATTAAGTCTGTTTATACAGTATGATTTGGTATGGTAAGGACTATAGGTCAGTATAGTATAGGTTATTTCCACAATTCATACTCTTGGAATCTGTGATTCTGATTCACATTGGACATAAAGAGACATTGTATTTTCTGCGGTGATTAGTGATTGTTACTATTTGGTTCTGTAATAACATTTTGTTGATAATGTTTTGCTTTTTATTTATTTTATCCATTATAGAAAAATATCATCTGTCCTTATTGTCTGTGTAATAATATTAGTGCGGTTAAGATTAGATTTGACAAAGGTATATATATTTAATGTTAATATTAGTGGTCTTTCTGGTACCAAAATAATGTTTATTGTTTTTTATATTGAATGTCAATTTTTTAAAAAATTTGCAAGATTTTTTTAAAATAAGTTTAGTTGTTACAGTGCCGATATAGTTTTTTCTTTTTTTCATGTTGTAGATGGGCTTCAAAAACCCATGATATGGGCTGCGTTCAACTTGAATATTTGTGTATTTGATTTCGTTTGGATTGACATATTTTCTTAAGCGTTGTCTTTTCAGATTATAGTTTTTTTATTTCCACTCTTCACTGTACTATATGAAGGCCTCCCCTCCCCCCACATAGCAGAAGCGATTCCTCTTCCAGCCACGTCCTGTCCCGCTGTTGGAATATTTACCAGTGCGGAATTCTGGATCCAGATATGTCCTGGTAATGTGGCATTAAAGTAAATCTGGATCTGGTCCTATGTCAAATATGGGTGTGGATCCCCGCTTAGAATGGCCCTATTGCGATAGGGCTGTTCTCTCCCAGCCAGTTTCGAACTGGCTGGGATTTCGATTGCACATGCCTCGATGAGGTATAGCAATCGATCCACGGAGCACCGAGCTTTCAGTGCTCCGAAATGTAAGTAAAAAAAGTCCCCCCACTCCTTTCCCTAATTCTAACCCTAACCCTCCCCTCTCATTACCCTAACCCTCCATCCCTGGCAGCCTGACCCTAACTCTCCACTGCAGCCTGACCCTAACCCTCCCTACCCCGCACCCTGGAGAGATTACTCACATTTCCCTCGGTCCGGCGATAGCAGCGGCAGAGGGATATCGGCGTCGGCGGTATTTACGAATCAGAATGGATGACTATGCCGATCAGCATACTCACCCATTCTGAAAAAAAAATAGAAACTGGTGAGTATTCGAAATAGGGACATCCGAAAAGGAGCTTTCGAATGTCCCTATTTTGGAATGAAGAGTTTGTAACCGGGGACTGACAACGGTCAAATATATTGATAATGTTATCTATTTGTGATTACTCAAAGTGCTGTCACAGCAGCATAATCCACTAATAATGTAAAAATTAGTGGAATAATAATGTGTGGAGTTTGTATGTTCTTCCTGTTTCTGCGTGGGTTTTCTCTGGGTGCTCCCATTTCCAACCAGGAACTGATGTAAATGTGAAATATTCTCTGTAAAGCACTAGGTAATCTAATAGCGCTATATAAAAACCTGTTAATAAATAATTATTATGAATAATAATCATATTAATACTAAAGAAAGACTAATTTACAAATATAATATATTTGTGGGACACCATAAACCTTAACAGACAATATATTTTATTAGTAAAACATGAAGAATCAATATTTTGCAGTGTATATTTAATTCAACAAATTTGCATGTTCTGACACATCATTTGAACACTTTTTCCATACTAAAATTCCCCTTAGTTCTGCTATCAGTAACACTGCGCGTGACTGGATCATACAGAGCACTGATCACTTTTACATCCAACCTGGCTGGTCCATTGTGTGATCTATAGCACTTACCCATTAGTAACTTTTTAACGCTATCTATGTAGCGTCTTGTTACGTAGATTGTGTACATGCGGTCTTTAAAGACTAGTATATAAATGCGTTGTTGTGAATCCAGTCTATAATGTCCTATAGAGAGAACAGAGCCTTCTTACCCACCCAGTCATATTATAATGACTGTGAAAATTGTAAGGCGCTATGCAATCTAATGGCACTATATAAAAACCTGTTTGTAAATAAATAATGACTAAACACGATTACTGCTAGCTGGTTACACATATTCTATTGTATACTTCCAAAGTGTTTAGCTTTAATTTCAGTAGGTGAAGCTGGTTGATGCAAACATCTAAGTAATCATTTCACTCTCATCAGTAAATATTGTACAGTAATGTTTTTCACTATCCAGTATAATAATAACAACATCAATGATAATAATTATAATGGCAGTGATCCCTCTTTTACACTTCTAGCCAGACTACAGAGTTGCTGACAAGCAAGCAGCTGGGAAAGGGAGCAGGCAGCTGGGAAAGGGAGCAGGCAGCTAGGAGAGGGAGCAGGCAGCTGGAAGAGGGAGCAGGCAGCAGATCATCCAGCGCAGTTTCCTCTGCAACCAATGAAAAGCCAGCTTACAAACCGCTCATAACCTACGTGCGCGTCTAAGGCGGCCATTCGCGGGGGATGTCGGGAAATGTAGTTGAGTTGGAGAAAGTTGTAGTCTAATCAGGCGGAAAATCCCGCCCCCAACGGGGTTTCCTACGTTGCGGGCACGGGGTCTCTTCCTTTCTGTCCGACATCTTTGAAGGAGCAGCAGCATGGTGAGCTCCCGGGCAGTCTTCAGTAGGAAATATGCGGGTTGTGTGCTGTTTTGGCCGGCGGCTTAGAACGGAGGGAGAGTATAGTGCTCGCTGCTGCTGTCACGTCGTCTGCCGTGCTGGAGGCTGAGGGTTGATGCGGGAATGAGGCGAGCGTGTTAGGCCGGGATGGGGGCCTCCATAGAGAGCACTGGGCGGCCTTGCTCTCCGCACGGTGCCCGCTCTGGGTGCTATTGGCAGATTAGCTCACTTATATGTAGAAGTCCTGTGCTCATGATCGGTCAGTGAGCATTAGGTGTGAGAGCACTTCATAACGCGATCTGTGTGAGGAGAAATACAGCAGGCTAGGTCTATAGTGTACTGTCATAGCAAACCGTATCGTGATTATAAATATACGAGTTTTATAAATGTAACTATCTAAAGTGCAATCCTTCTGGATATGATTGCCTTAAATCATATATAAGTATATATATATATATATATTACACACATTCTATACTGCCACTCTTAGACTTATACGCAGTTTA
>WWET01000982.1:235034-252671 GCA_011038615.1 Limnodynastes dumerilii
TCAATTACGATATTTTTACGCTATGAATACCCTCCTCTATGGCAGTGACTTTTTGCATTGAAACAGTAAATTAAACCAAAGCAAACTATATGCAGGACAATCTTTTTTGAGATGTATTTATTTCACCAAACACTTGCATAACGATGTGACACATCTATGTTTCTTTCTCTTATACATCTTTAATTGATAGGTTGAAGAACAAAAGCCACAAACATAATAAAAACACGGGAATGGTATACGGTGTCTCCTTACCTGACTGGCTCACACACATTGTTGCTCCAGGCCTCCTCCTCTTCTCCTGTAGGCTGCGTAACAGGCTGGGTGCAATTCAGGAATTATTAACACTTTCACACTCTATTGTGGTTACAGTACTCAGTGTCCCTTTATTAGGAGGATAACACGTATCTGCCCCTTTATATACTATCATAGTGTAAATTTGTCAAACAGTTTAAAGCAGCAGATATAAGTCACATATAAACTGTAGTAGACAAAACAATAGGAAGATGTTGCTTGTACTTAAGTTTATTCCTTTTGTACGATTCCATTGCACCCATTTAAATGCCTCCCCCACCCACTCTTACGTAACTTTGAACGTGTGGAATTCAACCCCGCCCCTCCGTACGTATGTCTCTAACTGGGATTCTGACATTTACAAGTCTGTGCCTAATGGACTTCTGTGCGTAAATACTACGTAACTTGCATGGAAAAAGTAACTATGCATGCGCCGTTGCTCCGATCCTAAAAATACGCACGCAACTCCACGCAAAAACGAATCTGTGGATACGGCCCTAAGAGAGGAAAGCTACGCCTGCGCAAAACCATGTTTATTTCAGGGGGAGTCAAGGTAATTGTGTTCTTTGCATGCAGGGATATATATTTGAATTGCTTACTGCACACAGATACTGACCAGCTTTACTATCACACTGCTATTTAGACTTGGGATAGGAAACATCACCTCCCAACTCCAATACTGTTTGCAACAGATGAAATATGACTCCCCTGCAATCACCATGGTTTAGCCCAGGAGTAACTTTCCTCTTAATTTCAATCTCCTTCCTAAGTCTGAATCAGGCGCAATGTGTGGTAAACTCAGATATTTTTATTGCTTATTTATACAGCACCACAAATTGCCTACAGCACTTTATAGAGAACATTAGACATTTACATCAGTTCCCGCCCCTGTGTGTGCGTAAGGTCCCTAACACACACACACTAGTGTTAATTTAGTCAATAAACTACCAGTATGTTTTTGGAGTGTGGGAGGAAACCCACGTAGACATGGGGAGAACATACAAACTCCACACAGATGAGGCCTAGTCCGGGAAGTGAACTCAGCAGCAATCACTGATTTGAACTAGGTAGGCAGCAAAATATCACAATGTATGCGAGTTGTAGCATGGGAGTAAATGGCTGAATGCTGTAATCAATGTTCCATATTCACAGCTGTGAAAGGTTGTATAAAAGTAGAATTCCCCAGAAAACAAGCCCAAACCCTTGGATAATAAAACTAAACTGAGAAGTAGCAGTTGAAGAGGAGAGAAGCAAAGTCCCTGCAGAAAGAGTTAATTATTTAGTGCATAGCTCCTGCACTGTTAAAGTGACTCCATTGTGATATTTCTCCCTCTCTATGCTGGAGAACAACTACTCTATTCAGTTATTACAGATTACATATAAACATATTGGACTCTTATTATTGGGCTCTGCAAACCTCTGATGTCACATATGTACTGCAATAAAATGAATATGCTAAAACTTAATTAACTATGATAGGATGGGACAGCTAGAGCTAAAGTTTCAGAAGTGTGTCTTTATCAGGGCTCGATATACCGGTCACCAGGTTAGCATAGTGACAAGAAATTGGGACCTAGAGACCGGATTTGCATGAATGTAAAAAGCTGGTTTATCTATGGGTCACCATGTGGCCGCTTTTTTGTTGCTTGGCTGTTAAATCTACTGGGACAGACTTTTGATGCTGACTGTCCCTGTAGTGTCAGTGGGCGAGTGACCAGTAACCATGGGTATAAACTGTAGTGGTTTCTCCCTGCCCACGTCATCAGCAGCCTTAGCGTGCACCGTGGAGGAAAACAAGAAGGAAGATTACACCTGGAGCCTTAGGACCTGATTCAGACTTAAGAAGGAGCTTGAAATTGACAGAAAAGTTACTGTATTCTTTGCATGCAGGGATATATCTTTGAATTGCTTACTGCACACAGATACTGACCAGCTTTACTATCACACTGTTATTTAGATATGGGATAGGAAACATCACCTCTCAACTCTAATACGGTTTACAGCAGATGAAATATGACTCCCCTGAAATCAAAATGGTTTAGCCCAGGAGTGACTTTCCTCTTATTTTCAAACTCTGAATCTGGTCCTTAACCTTTACTAAAGTTTGTCAAGCCCTGGTCTATATTGATTTACACAGCAAAAATGGCAAACAGCTATAATCAGTATATTCTAAATACCTTTAGAAACACAAATATAGTTCTGTGTATGCGATATGTCAACTTTATTATTGAAACATTGGTATGGATACAGTTCTGTAGGTCTTTGAAAACAAACCTCTAGGGCCCCCTGTAATATTTCCAGCCTGTTCTGTTCAACCTCTCGAATCTGACCAGCAATCTGAAGGAGAAGTAGTAGATTAGAACTTCAAGTTTCTCTGTTACAAGAATATAAATTATAAAAGACTGACCTACTACTGGTTCCAAAACATCACACAGAAAATAGTGGAGCAGCTTATTTATTACCCACCTGCTTAATGAGAATGTCCTCGGTTTCCTCATAGCTTTCAAGGGCCTTCGTGACTGAGACTTTAAACCTAATGGTATACATACACAATCTTTTTTAATAAATCAATTCTTAAAGACTCTTAACCTTCTTATCATGAAACCCATGTTGACATAATTTTGGATTTCCCTTATCTGCCACTGTGAATTCATCTAAATCTGATCCGGTTATGTCTCGTCTGATGCTTCCTCTGAAAACCTGGGTCTGGAAAACAAACTCCCAGGGCCAAATTTACTAAGCTGCGGGTTTGGAAAAGTAGAGATGTTGCCCATAGTAACCAATCAGATTTTAGCTGACATTCTCTAGTATGTAAAAAGAAAAATAGAGCTAGAATTACTCACATTTCAAATTCTTCATCAGTGATAATAAACTGTGCCTTCAGTTTTCCGTCTGGCTGGTGTGTCCACCAAAACTTGTTTACCGTCTTCCTGTGTTCTGGACTGCCACAAAAAGTTATTTTGGAATGAGTTAATTTTCACTGTTCTCAACATATAAACAAGTATACTCTGTTTTATTCTTGGTTCAGTATTATTACCTTAGTAATAATACCCCTAGTAGCATGCCAACTTCATTTACTAGATACATTCACTGATGTCAATCAATTGTTCATCTGGACTGATTACAGTTGTGGACACCATAGCTAGACATAGAGAACTGGATTCACACTTAAGAAGCTCCGGTTTCTTAAATGCGGTCTTCCGATGTATAGTAGGCCATTTTTCCAATCTACGTTCCATTTAGATATGTAGATTGACTATGTGCTGTCTTTAAAGACCCCATGTAGATACAGATCGGAAAATGTATTCAAAACGCTTCACTTTTTCCACATTTTGTCATGTTACAGCCTTATTCCAAAATGGAATACATTTATTTTTTTTCCCTCAAAATTCTACACACAATACCCCATAATGACAACGTGAAAAAGTTTTTGGGGAGATTTTTGCAAATTTATTAAAAATCAAAAAACAAAGAAATTACATGTACATAAGTATTCACAGCCTTTGCTCAATACTTTGTTGATGCACCTTTGGCAGCAAATACAGCCTCAAGTCTTTTTGAAGATGATGCCACAAGCTTGGCACACCTATCTTTGGGCAGTTTCGCCCATTCCTCTTTGCAGCACCTCTCAAGCTCCATCAGGTTGGATGGGAAGTGTCAGAGCACAGCCATTTTCAGATCTCTCCAGAGATGTTTAATCGGATTCAAGTCTGAACTCTGGCTGGGCCACTCAAGGACATTAACTGTTCAAATAAACCTTTGCTGCAATGATATGCTTGCCCACAAGGTGGCACTACACCAAAATATGAATGGAATCGTTATAGTGAAGATCATGTGTACACACGAGGGTCGGGGCAATGCTCATATGAAAAATTAGAAGCTCCCAAAAATCAAACCACACATTGCAATGCAGCTTCTAATGATTCACTGTGGGACAATACACACTGGTAAGATGTCATAGCTATCTAATAATTATTATGTAATCTGCATGACTGCTTGCCAGATAATCCTCCACTGTGTTACCATCTTAAAGCTGGCCATACATTGGGTCGATTATCGAACCCAGCAGGGAGTGTCCCAATAAACTGGACGATTTACCACCAGTGGTGTCCCATTATCGACACCATACACCTCTCCTGCTGGGACCGACAATCCTAGAAGACGGGAAGAGCTCTCTCCTAAGTATACCTTCAAAGCTGTCAGAGCAGCATAGTATATAGATCTGCAGCAGTGGCTATTGCAAGGAGTAGTAGAGACAGGGATCAGCCAAAGCCGTGCTGTGTGAAGCGTGGCTTCGGCTGATCCCTGTCTCTACTACCTGCTGCAACGGCAGCTGCTGCATATCTGTGTAATATGCTTCTCTGATGGCTTTGAAGGTATACTTCAAAGCTGTCAGAGCATAATACAACATAGATCTGTAGAAGCACCTTTGAAGAATAGGGAGCCTTTCAGATAGCTGATTGGCTCCCTTAAAACTTAGACCTTATAAGCTAGATGTGAAGCAACTGAATTGTGCCTCGTCTAATGAAGATTAAATGTTAGGGAAAAATGCACATGGTTCATAGATGCTTCTGATTACATTGTTAAAACGATATGCCAAAGTTATGTACTCAGTCATGTCTGTTACATGGATTAATATACTGCAGCTAAGTTTTTGATCTGCATGATGATCCAGTGATCATACCTCTAACCCCTAAAGTAAACGAATAGAGCTCTGCACACAATTCCTGATGATCAAGAAGCTTTAAAGATTATTGTAATGTTGTTCAACACCACGATAATAAACACACCTGTGCAAGTGCTCCAACATGCCCCCAAATAGCACAGTGACATTGCCATCACTAGTGTGTCTTTTGACTTCTTCATCACAACAATGACACCAGAAATTCTGCTCATGTTCAGGGGGATTGAACCTCTTCACTGAGGCCACTTTAATCATTTTCCGGGCAGCTGTCACCTGGAGGGAACAAAACAATAATAACCACATTATGGCCACACTGACATACACCATATAAGACCACAGACCAGCATGGGAACATATACTTAACGCAATACATTCCAATAGTGGGATAAAGTCATTTACTAATAAGGACAAGTGGTGTTGTTGAAATGGGGCAAAAACGTTTAATTGCCCTACATCCTATATAACACATCGGGGGATGGGCCTATGGCAGACCTTGTCACTGAATCCATGTAGCAGTGATGTCAGCCGCTCCCGGTGTCCCTTCTCATAGACATGTTTTCTTCTACCGCAGAACACCGACTTACGACACACCTTACACTGAAACACAACCATCGTCCTGCAGAGCGACGGACGGCTTACTTCCGGTTATCATGAGCCACGCCCACACTGATCATGTGACGCCTGCCTGGCTGTTACCTCCACACTGATCATGTGACACCTCCCTGGCTGCCTCACGTTTATATGACTGGTGCAGCCGGTAGGTCTCATGTTATGTGTATGGACGTGGCCGCTGTTGGGACGTACTAAACGGATGATCACAAAAAAGGATGATCGGGATGGTTACTTGCAGTTCGTCTCCAAAACACTGGATGTCAGTCTTTTGTTTTTACATATAAAACCACTAGCTTAAACCCATCAAAGGTGACTTTAATAAACACTTCCCCATATTGATCTATTATATATAGCTATATCTTTGTTATTTATGTGGGATGATGGAGTTTTAAGCGCAGATATTTATGCCTTGGACTGTTTTCTATAGGTTTCCGTATGGACATTGCACGGAGACATAATGTAGCCCTGTGGCACGCATAAGTGCCTGAAAGTATTTTTAAACGGGGGGCGGGTTGGGGGCTGGAAGAGGGAGTTGCCAGCACCTAACTCGCTTTTAACTGTGAATCAGGTCCAATGTTCATATTGTGGGGTCCATTTATTATAACGCTCATTGTGAGCGTTATTGTTCAGTGCAAGACTCGATGCACCTTGCAGCGAGTCTTGCACCTGTTTCCGCCAAATTTAATATATCTCACCTGTCCGGCGAGGTCCCACGATGATCTGCGGGACTTTCGCCGGGATTGAGTGAAGAATTAGTTCCTGCGCATGCGCAGTATCTGTCTTTTGGGACTTAGAAACTTTTGTCCCAATAGGCAAGTAACACTGCGCATGCATCCAAAGCAGACGCGGCACTGGGACAGGTAAGAAATCTGTTTATTTTGTATCGTTTTTTAAAATTATTATTATATTAAAGTATTTTTTATAAAAAATTTATTATATATGTAAAAAATGTTTTCTTATATTTTTTTATTTTTTGTACATTTTCATTAGTTTTTGCATTACAGCGGTCTCCCGATATATACCCCCGTTTTCCTCCCCCTAATAACAGCTATTAGAGGGAGGAAAAGGGGGATATATGGGGGGACCACTGTAATACCTACCCTAACGCCATCTTCCGATATTTAACGTATCGGAATGGATTGTTAAAATCCGCGCCGACACTTTGTAAATTCAACGATCAGTCCGTCCGCATTCATTAGAGCGGGCTGGTGATCGGGGTAGGAATGCTAATGATCACCATGGTTTCCATAGCGATCATTGCATTAGTAAATGGTGATGCCTTCATTTTCAGGAGATAAAGACCGTTTTCAGGTAAAAACGGTCTTTATCTCCTGAAAATGAAGTTATCACCATTTAGTAAATGGAGCCCTGTGTGTCTATCTTTAGTGACTGATGCAAAGTTAAGTTGACCGTGCACTGGGACAATGACTGATCCATGTAGGAGGTGGCCCAATAAACAGATCATGTTGCAATGTGAAATCATTGAATTTAAATTGTTTTTGCATGCAGGTAAACTGCTTTTTGACAATTAAAAAAAAAAAATATTTAATGTATGGATGAATTTTAAATGTCATTTAGATCCAGCCATAAGCAGGTGCTGTGTGCATTATAAGTTGTGCTGCTATGTAAATATTTAGTGCAGGATTTTATTGTTATTGATTTTATAGTGGATTAATAAATTATTTTTCTTAGCTACTTGGTTGCAGTGTTTTTGGTGAATTCATCCATACATCATTGTTGTTTATTTTTGCTTTGTGCTATGATTTTGAATTGTATGGTGTTTGGGGAATTGTCAAGGTTTACCCTTACAGTTACATAACTAGCTGCATAACTAACGTGACCATTTATTATTTCCTCAAAACGGGACATCTACATATCTACATCTTATATACTTTACCTGGCCTTTATCTTCTTCCCCGCTGCTCTGCCAACACTTTTTCAAAGGAAAACAAAGGGGAAAAAAACAAGCCCAAAAACCACAACACGTGGCAAGCAAAACAAAGCTGCGACCACAGAAAAAAACAAGGCCAATGCCGCTTGTTACTTGTTATAAGTGGACTTGGCAACTATGCTTGCGTGTGTGTGAGACGTATGCGGCATGACGGCTACTAGGCGCTACCGTTTTTGGGGCCTTTTTTTTAAATTGTGACAGTGCGTTGCTCTCTTTCTGAAAACGAGACATTTCCGCGTCTTGAAGCTGTGCTTGGGGACAACTGAATATGCTACCTAAAAACGGGATGTTCAAAATGGAACGTATTGTCACATTATACATAACAAGCGAGATCTAGTCTGTACTTTAAAACTACTTTTTTTTTTGTTCTTTTGGTACCCAAATATAGCACAGCTTTCATGTCATGCTTTTATAGCTAGGGAAAGTCATCTATTTTGTTGGCACATTTTAAATGGGCCTTGTGGTTTTGCCGATTTTTTGGGGTAACAATGGATTTTGTAAATGGCCAATAATCATATCAGCAATGCTCTGATACAATTATTTGATCTTAAGGCATGAAGAAAAATATCAGGCGCTAGCTGGTAATATTTTATGCATAATCAATCAACTAACCTAAATAAACAAGGTCTCTCTCTTCTGCCAGGTCCCAGGAGAGGTGAGTGGCACTAATATTAGCACCTTTTACCTAGGGGAAAATCTTCCTATTCCTGTAGTGTATGGCCATCTGAAGAATCACAAAAAGTTTTTTAATCCTGTAAAAAGTCCCAGGGCTGAAAGCACTAAGAGGGAGAGGGATCATCGGGGCTGATTCAGAGCTGCACTTACACCTTATTTTAGGTGCAAGGGTTGAATTTAGCAATACCATGTTGAACTGCAAGGGGAGATAATTTTAAATTGTGAAACCAGAATTAGAATTAAGAGGTGAAGTTTCTTAGCTCAACTCTATTTTATAGATTAAACATAAAACTATGCAGTCTTTGAGTTTTATGAGCAAAAGTAAAGCATTTTCCCTGCATGCAAAATATTTACTATGAATTAGCTCCCCTTACTTTGCAAAATGGTTTAGTGGATCTGTACACTTGCATCTGCTTTGCCCTTACTCCCAATTCTGAATCAGCCCTCATGTGGGTTAATTCTTTTTGCAGATGGAAATATTGTCAGTCATGTTTTTAAAATATTGAGTTTGAGATATGGGAGGACATCCAAGATGAAATGTTAGGAGTGGATAGGTATAATTGTATGTTAATACATAGAGATGATACTAAAATCTAAATGACTTTATTAGTTGTCCAAGGTAAGTGGTATAAAAGTGAAAAGCAAGACCTAAGACGGGTGTGGGGCTCCGGTTAAAACGGCCAAATTGCGAAAGTGCCGTTTCCTCCCAGCGAGTAGCGAACTGGCTGGGATTTCGATTGCATATGCCTCGAGGAGGCATTGCAATCGATCCACGGAGCACCGAGCTTTTGTTGCTCCAAAAAGTTATTAAAAATAGTCCTCAACTCCTTTCCCTAATTCTAACCCTAACCCTCCCCTCTCTCTACCCTAACCCTAACTCTCCCTTCCTGGCAGCCTGACCCTAACCCACCATCTCCCGCAGCCTGACCCTAAACCTCCCTCCCCTTCAGCCTGACCCTAACCCTTCATCTCCCGCAGCCTGACCTTAACTCTCCTCCCCTGCAGCCTGACTCTAATCCTCCCTACCCTGCACAGAGAGTTTACTCACCTGTCCCTTAGTCCGGCAATAGTGGAGGTGCGGCAGAGGAATATCGTGAATTGCGAAAGTAAATGGGAGAAATATGCCGAACGGCATACTCACCCATTTTTAAAAAAAAGTCTGAAATGGTAAGTATTCCGTAAAGGAACTTTCGGATGTCCCTTTTTCACAAATCACACTTTCTGGCTGGAGAATGCAACCGACCTAAGACGAAGGGTCAGATTTACTGAGCTGCGGATTTGGAAAAGTGGAGATGTTGCCCATAGCAACCAATAAGATTCTAGTTGACATTCTCTAGTATGTAATAGTTGATTGAGATATAGGGCCGGATTCACACCTAAGAAGCAGTCACTTCTTAGGTGTTTATCTTTAGTAAAGGACCTACTGTGCATGGGTAGTAGGTCCTTTACACAATCTACGTACCAGTTTGGTACGTAGCTTTCCTCTGCACGGAGTATTTAATTAAAAAGAGGCAGTGTAATGCCGCCTTGGGGAGGGTTTGGGTAAAAGTGGGAGGGGGTATTTAGATTGGGCGGGGGAGGCAGGAAGCAGCAATGTCCATGCGGACATTGCACGGATAGTTAAGGCCCTATGGCACTCGTAAGTGGCATAAGGTACCTAAAAAGTGGGGGCCGTACGGGTGAGTTAGGTGTAGGTCTGTCCGCACCTAACTCACACCGAATCTGTGAATCCGGTCCACTAGAATCTGATAGGCAACATCTCCACTTTTCCAAACCAGCAGCTTAGTAAATCTGGCCCTAAGCCTTGTAGTAATATAACAGAGAAAGGAAGAGCAGGGAGGTGGACCCAGAAAAGTGAACACTGAATGATAGATTAGTTGATTATGATGTGAACCTGGAAAGAGCTGTGTCCTGAATACATAGAGACTGTAACATTTGTATGAGAAGAGAGTGGTCAACAGTGTCAAAAGCATTAGGAAGATCCAGAAGAATTATAAGGGATTTAGCCGTGATCAGACCATTGACCGTTTTAGTAAGGGCAGTTTTAATAGATTGTTGGGAATGAAAGCCTGACCGAGGAGGCAAGTCTCTGATACAGTTTTGAGGGCTGTGGAAGCTGAGAAATGGGTTAATGGTAAACAAAGATTATATTACAGGGAACCTCAGACGTTATTATATGTGCATTTGCTATGCTGATTTAAAAAATGGTCTTAAACTCCTAATATCACTCACAGTAATGCCCTCTTTTAGATGATATATAAGCAGTTTGAAGAGAATAATGGTAGCCTATTTTTGGTCCCTCCAAGTTGCTGAATCATGTGTTTCAGACTCCTCAAAGGTTGATCCACAGATTTCCATGTGAAACAAATAGTGACGCAGCATCTTTCTCTATTAGAAGTTCCATGTGCTAACAAACCTAACCACTATTTTTGCTACCTTTGTGGTAAGGTAATATTTAAATGTCAGAAATGTCGTTTTACTCCATATATGGTGAAGTATTATGAGCTTTAGTTTGGATGCAAAGATAAAGATTGGATCCCTTTTACCCCCTTACCTTCCTTCCTTAAATGTTTCCAGCAATGTTTTCTCTCCAATTCCTGGCCATTACTTTTTGATCTTACCTTGGCTTTCTTGATGACCAGCCCTTGTGAATGTGCTGGCTGGCAGATTAATTAAGTTAAGTAGTGCAGGATTTCTATGTGAGGTTTATAGACGACCATTTTTTCTATCGGTGGGATCAAGCACAGAACAATTATTCTTTGTTGACTAACTGAATGGATTGAGTTCAACTTTTAAATTCATGTTGACTTTTGATGAGTGTCAGATACATTTTTTAGATGTATTGATTAGGAAGACATCTACCAGATTTATGACTATATTATACCAGATAGAGACTGATAGGAACACAATACTCTGGACAGAAAGTTTTTACCCCAAACTCCTAAAAACTGAGCCTCCCTCTCTTTCAAATGATAAGTAACAAGAATTACTTCAGATGCTAATCTCTTACCAATTACACTTAAGGAAATGGGTGCTAGATTCATTGCACAGGCTTATAGTCCAAAAGAAGTTAATAAAGCTATTGAACTCTGTCTTAAGTTGAAATGAGAAGATCTTTTTAAATCAGCCAATATGACCTAGGAGCTGCTGATTGTATTCAGCACTGCTTACTCCACTATATCAAGGGAACTTTGCCTTGCTGTCAGTAGACACTGGCACGTCATTTCCTCTGATCCCAAGATTGAACATTTGTTATTGCTGGATGCTATTGCTCATGGCATCTAGAACATGGCTCTCTGAAACGGGCATAACATAACATTTAAACATAATCAGTGCGTTAACTGCCAGTTACTTTTATAGGGTGATTATCTTTCACATCCTATCAGTGGTTATTGATTTGATCTACATCAGACATTCACTTGTGAAAGTTAATTTGTGGTTTACTTTATAGTTAGTCCTTTTCCTAAGCTATCTGTGGGCAAAACACTTAAAGCCTAAAGAGAGGATTGTGTTATATTACTCTTTGATTAAGAAAGCCTTCAATATAACATTCTAAAACACCCTCTGTAGCTAGACACTTCTCTGGGTGTAACTACACTTTGTAAGATTTTAAATGTATGCCACTTCTAGAAATCCCACCCTTACCTACAGGAGATGATAGAAATATGTTCCTCCTGTGCAAGGAAGCCAGACTGATTCATTGGAATGACACCCTGGCTACTAAAGGCCTTTATGAAGAACTCAACTTTTCTTGTTTTCTATAATGTTCAGTCAGAGGAAGTGCATCTATGATATTTCTAGCTTTATAGGACAGTACATATGAAACTAATTACTTATATGTGGTTAAGCATCTGTAAATGCAAATCCACACAGTTATACAAAAGAAAGAAAAATGACCAGATATGAGCCTAGAAGCCAGGGATAGGAGTGATTTCACTAAAAGAAGTAAATAATGCAGGCTCGTAAACAAATACTCTTACTTTGAAATATATACTGGGGGGACAGACAGTAAAAGACGAGGACAGACAGAAGACTGGGTACACACAGGCATGGGGAAACCTGAGCTATTATAATATAGAATCCACTTAGACATGCAAGGATTGGTCTAGGGGTGAATACTCCTGTGGATTTATTGGTCTAAGGGAAGTTGGCCTTCTCCATTGATTGTAGAGGCCTCCATGAATGATGGGGAGGTCTTAAACCCTCGCCACAGGAACCAAGTTGCCACAAAAACAGGGGCCTGTTTCGGTGATGTAAAAATCAAATCTTCCATGGAAATATAGTAGTGAATTCACTGGAATCAGTCTGAGATAGATGGGGGCAAGGGCGGATTGGCTATAGCAATTACAGAAGGCCACTCAGCAGCTCCTTTTTTTTTATTTGAACCTAGGATGTTTACTGTCATGGGTGGTGGTTATGAAAATGTATAGAATGGATGTTGTATGTATTGAGTGTCGTTCACTAGGATTCTGTATGTATTGGGTGGTAGTCACTAGGATGCTGTACATTTTGAGTGGTGGCCACTAGGATTCTGTTTGTATTGGGTGGTAGTCACTAGGATTCTGTATGTATTGGGTGGTGGTCACTAGGATTCTGTTTGTATTGGGTGGTAGTCACTAGGATTCTGTATGTACTGGGTGGTAGTCACTAAGATGCTGTATGTACTGGGTGGTAGTCACTAGGATGCTGTATATTTCGGGTAGTGGTCACTAGGATTCTGTATGTATTGGGTATTGGGTGGTGGTCACTAGGATGCTATATGTTTCACTTGATGGTAACTTGGGTGGCAGTGACTATCTGCATTGCATAGAGGTCTTTATTGGAATGTGAACCTTTAAGTTCCCAATCTGCCCCTGGAGGTATATATCGGAGACTTCCACTGACGTGGTATAAGAGATTTAGCAACATTATTTACAGTCTAGGGAGAGATTTATTTGTATCTAGAGACAGACATAGCAAAGAAAGATAGTAGCCAAAACACAAAGGAGGTCTGGACATCTATTCTCAGAATAAGCTTGGTTAGTTGGATGATTTGCTTTCAAAAGGGCACAATTTTGGGGCAGGACCAGCAGATGTGGAGAAAAGACCCTTTCTCCCTATTACACCGCAAGCAGGAGGCAGGGTGGTGGGGGAGATCCGATGCAGCAGACCAGGCACTCTATACCACCTGAACAATATTTTATATTGCATTTCTGAGACTGCAACACTAAGAGCATACCTGGGTCAGCTTCAAATGTTTTTCCTAGTCTTTCTCGCTGCAAACCCCATGGAGGGTTTGAATAGAGGTGTATCTACCCCATGGCCAGGATGGCACCTGCCAGGGGCGCCTGCCAAAGAGGGGCGCTGCCCGGCGATGCCACCTTGGCTAAGAGGTAGTATCGCCTACTTGAACCATTTTACCATCCAGCTGCAGTCTGAGTCCAGACCAGCTGGTCTGGAGTCAGACTGCGACTGGATGCTAAAATTAGGGCCTGCTTTCCTTACCTTTACAGTCTCATCGACCGAGTGGGACTGTGGCTAGCATATGAAGTCCTGCTGTGTCCGAGACTGGGAAATGAAGTCCCGCGGGACTATTTTGTTTGTTTAATTTCAAATTCATGTCAATTTCACTGGACTCATACTGAACTTGGATCTTCTTCCACTATTTCATTACCATTTCCAGAATTGGTCAGATCCCATGAACTTTGCCATTAGTTGCTGCTTATATTTTTTCTGTTATTTTTTGTAAGGGTTTTTTTGCATTTTTTGGGGGGTAATTTTTTTTATTGCTTTTAATGTGGAGTGGGTTCTCATCTCATATGGAGTGAAATCTTTTGTGTTTTTCACGTAAAGACCCTTTTTTTTTGCAAGAAATTGAATCTTCATTTTGTTTAATATTCTGTTCTGACTGTGGTTACCATGGTAACTAGTGGATATATTATGTATCTGATAAGCCAAAAAAAAAAAAATAAAAGTTATAATTATTAAAAAAAAAAGAAGACATATTAGAAAATGTTGGTAATCTTGAGAGTGTATGTTTAGAGCATGCGAGGAAACATTTTTTTCACTGAAAGGTTATTTCATAAGTGAAATAACCTCCCTTCTGAGGCAGTAGAGGCTAACACAATAATAATCTAAACATGATTGGGACCTACATATGAATAGCTTAAAGCTTGAAAGTGAGGTTGAAATCAGGTCTAGGTTAAGTATGTATTTAATTAGATTTTTACTGGGCAGACTGGATGAGCCAAGAGACTTATCTGCCGTCATATTTGATTGTTCTATGCTTCTATTACAGAACTAATATCTGATCTTTGCTGTGTGTGAAGCAGGGTACACACTGAAGCATCTTGTCTGATCTGTAGTAACATTTCTAGTCCTGACAGTGGCTGAAGTACTGGCACTTTTCTCTGAGTTCTCAGTGTGCTCTGCAGAGGACTGGGCAGCTGGGCTTAAGCAGAGGGAGGTTACATACCCGACCTCTCCTCTCCGCTGAGTCCACCCCCTCACATAAACTTGACAGACGTGAATGTCATCATGTCGGGCATGATGTCATTATGTTCGAGGGGGGGCGCAAAAAAGTTTGCTTCCAAGTGCCCCGCAAGAACTTACACCACTGAGTCCCAAAATCTTGCATTAAGGTTACATTGTTATATATGAACTTTCTAGTGCTACAATAATATTTTCTACTGACACCTTTTGCTTCTAACACTTCTGTATATCTCATACTAAGCACTATTTGGCACTTTATGTGACACTCTGTATCTACAATTATATTCATACTCCTATGACCATTTGATATAGAGTTGGGTCTTAATCTCAGCCTATTATTATTGTTTGGTTTACAGGGAAGCAGCCCTCATTTCAATTTTAATTCTCTTTTTCTGATCTTTTCTATCATATTTTAACTTGCTCTCTTATTTTAAGTTGTAACAATAAAAGTTAATTCACCAATATACTTAACTGTGTGTGCCTAAAACAATTACACCACTCTCTCTTTTTTGTTTCCAGTATATATTCGTGTCATTTTGGTGCACCAATCCCCTTATAGCAGTGTTTCTCAACCTCGGTCCTAACTATGTTTTCCAGGTGTCACTGCTGGAGTGCAGGGGTGTTCATTACTAACTGACACATTTTAAAAGCTCCACAGGTGCTGCTCATTATATCACTTGTGATTCTTTAAGGAAACCTAGAAAATATGGAGTGTTAATGGTCCCTGAGGACTGAGGTTGAGAAACACTGCCTTATAGGATCAGTAGATCCCAAATATATATAGAATCTATTGCCCTTCTAGTGCGGGGACTTCTTTCTCTTTTTTACCACTGAGTCCCAACCTGCTTAACAATTCTTCCCCCCATGCACACAAAGAGCCAGATTCAATTAGCCACAAAGACGGGAGAAAGCTTGCGGTGCGCTGTTTCCCGTAATTTACGATACCAAAAAATTGCTGATTTTTATGCACACCTCTATGGGGTGCGCATAAAAATCCCCAAATAAAAATTCACGGAATTAGCTTCGCACCGCAAATAACGCGGGTGTGAAGCTAACTGAATCTGGTCCAAACTGTCTAAATAGATCTTTGCTGCAATTATATGGCTTCCCACAAGGTGGCACTATGCAGAAATATGAATTGGGATGTTTCAGATTAGATAAAGGGCTATATTTACTATCTAAATTTTCAGGTGATAATGGCTGTTTTAACACTAAAACGCTCATTATCACCTGAAAATGAACTTTTTACAATTTACAAAGCTGCATTCGCCAGGGAAATCTGCTGTTTCCATGGCGATGCATACACAGTTCCTCAGTCTTCGCTGGCCCGTTGATCTTAAAGGGTGACAGCACTAATTACAATTTACTATCTCTCGGTGCCGAATGAGAATTTCAGCACCGAAGGAAAAACTAACGCCATCTCAGGATGGCGTTAGTCACTTCATCCCAGCAATCTCCCCATATTCCCCCCTTTTCCTCCCCCTAATAGCTGTTATTAGGGGGAGGAAAAGCGGGGCATGCATGTGGAGACCGCTGGTATGAAGGAGGATGCGGTCATGTAAAAAAAAAAAAGTAAAATAAAAAATGTTTTTGTTTTTTTTACAAAAAAACTTAACTAGAACATTAAAAATATTTAGAACAGTTAAAAAAAAGACAGAAATCACCTGTCCAGGAGACGCGTCCGACTCAGAAGATTCCAGCCCCGATATGAAGACCCTGTGCAGTGGTTTTTTATATTTGGGCTGGAATTTTCTAAGTGCGGCTGTGAAGTCTCTGCGCATGCGCAGGACTTCATTCGATATGAAGTGGCCTGCGATGCGGGGAGAGCACATCCCGGGACTTCGAGGGACCTCGGCGAAGGGGTGAGCTTTAGTAATATGTAGCGTTGAAGCTGCCAGGCTCACCGCGAGCTTGGATCGGCTACATTAAAGGGGAACCTAATTTATTCGCAAATGGAGCCCCATGTGTCAGTACACACAAACATTGTTGATCGCAAAAATTAGGCGCTCCCAAAAATTCAATAAACGATTAGATGCTGTTTGCTATGATTCATCAGTATTGTTGGTAAGATATCTACTGAAACTGTGTGATCTGCACGATTATCAGCAGAAAAGCCCCATTACATGTGTACTTTTTGCCAGTTATTTGTTAAGCCTTCACATCACTCATAAATCTTATAGAACTCAATTTTATCTTGCAAATTTACACATTTATTAAAAATGACCATAAAAATACAACATGTTACACTATAAAAATATAGTAATGTCAACCTTGATCTTAGCTTTTCTGTTTATTCCCCTCCATATAATGCAAATGACCCTTTTGTCAATAGAGCACAGTATGTTATTATTTGATATTTTATTTGACAGAGAAACTACAAATACTAATTATGCATATAATAATCAGGGTCTAGCTATAAAATGAAAAACCATTAAAGAACACATCCCTTACTCAATGAGTATAATGTAGGGTTTGAGATGTTTCCCTAAGAAGTCATATTTTTTTGTGATCTTTTTTATTTTCCTTATACCAGCAGTTAAAGGAACAGAGAGTGGCTACAACAAAATGGATGACCCCTTTCTTCTTATACATAAGAGATTAAGTAGTATAAGACATTCCTTTTGAATCTTATTTCTTTCCACTTCCACCCAATACCAAAATAGTGATCAGTCCACAAAGGAGTAATAGCATGGCGACAGATAATATGACAGTAATCACTACCATTCCACCACTGCGAGCAACTGTATCTGTAGTCATACTTTGCACTGTAAGGAAAAAAAAAACATGTAACATGTGCATTATGTGAAATTTATTGTATAATGAGATAATCATGTTTATAGTCTATTTAACCTCAACTGGCAATTTAAGACAAAAATTGGAACAAACATGCACCTGAACAAATCCTGTTGCAATATAGGGGGTGCAAATTAATTTTAACTGTTGCATGTAGGGA
>WWET01000982.1:275123-320335 GCA_011038615.1 Limnodynastes dumerilii
GTTTTTTGTATAAATATGTGTCTATAGACACTTGTGAATAAATATATGTTTGCTTTATATTTCACCTAGCTTTTATAATAAATACATGATCTTTTAAAATTCTGCAACTGGCTCTGAGAAATTTCTTAGGTGTGCGCTCTTAAAACCTTCACAACCTTTGCATACAAATTCGGATTTTGATGCAATTGGTGGTGTATTAAATGTGTGTTCTCCTTCTCTGTTCTAAATCAAATTAGAGGTTGATATGCTGCACCCTGTAAGCTGACATCTTACAAGCTATATGATATATAAGTAAATTTCTGTGCGATAATTCTCCTTTGTTAGATTTTTTATATGTGTTACTTAATAATTATGAGGAAAATATAGACATACTTACTTATCTATATGTAGCCTGCCATGGAATAATAAATGCCTGCTTGGCAGTGGGGTTTCTTTAAGTGGGTGGATAATTATATTGTTTGGATGTTGTGATTTATTGTACACATTCAAAAAAAAAAGCAGAAGAAATGGCAACCTAAAATCAAACTAAATAAACTAAAATAATTTGGAACTTATAAAGCACCCGTCTCTCTGGAAACAGGAGTCTGGAAGCGGCTTTGACGGCATCTGAGGAGACCGAGCGGTTTATTTCATCTCCTGAGGATCGGGTAATATTGTGCTCTGTTACACCAACAGTGGAAGTAACTTTCAAGTGACTTATTATAGCCTCACTATCCATACTAACGTATAAGGAACCTGATCACTGCCTCTTGGTGTTCTTATATGTGCATAAATTGCCTGTATAACGTATTGGTTGCCTCTGAGTAATTAATTATTATTATTATATACACTCCACTTAAAGGAATTTTTAAATAAAGATTGTTTTAGATATAAGGTTGCCATTTTTTCTTCATCAGAACCACTTTTTAACTCAAAAGAAATTTATTGATGATTAGCGCTGTTTATACTGTACTTTTTTTATACATTTTTTGTCTGTTTTGAGAGGAGGGCCCATGTGCCCTAAAGATGTTATGTGTGTTTTACGCATGTAACTTCTATCGTATGGAACTTAGTTACGTATGATTCCATGGAAACGGCGGAGGGAAGCATTATGAGACTATCAGTGGTCGGATGGACTTCTGATCTGCTTGTGTGACTTAAGATTGGCCTATGGCAGTGTGGAACAGATTTGCCGCAGAGCTTTTTAAAAGTCTGGCTGTCTCTATTTAAAAAAGGAAGCCATTTTCAATTTTTTATTTAGAAAGGGTAAGTATGCCGATCGGAAGCTGCCAGACCCATTCCACCTGCCACAGACCCGACCGGAGAGTTGAGAAACACTCTCCGGGGACTTTTAGGGTTAGGCTCTGGGGAAGGAAGGGTTAGAGTAATGAAAGGGGAGGGTTAGGGTCAGCCTGCGGGTAGGGGAGTCTTAGGGTTAGGCTGCGGGGTTGCGAGTCTTAGGGTTAGGGTGCGGGGCAGGGGAGTCTTAGGGTTAGGCTGTGGGGAGAAGGTTAGGGTTAGTGTAAGGGAAGGGTTAGGGTCAGGCTGTGGGGAGGAGAGGGTTAGGGTTAGTGTAATGTAAGGGTTAGGGTCAGGCTGTGGGGAGGAGAGGGTTAGGGTTAGTGTAACAGAAGGGTTAGGGTCAGGCTGTGGGGAGGAGAGGGTAAGGGTTAGTGCAATGGAAAGGTTAGGGTCAGGCTGTGGGGAGGAGAGGGTTAGGGTTAGTGTAATGGAAGGGTTAGGGTCAGGGTGTGGGGAGGAGAGGGTTAGGGTTAGTGTAAAGGAAGGGTTAGGGTTAGGCAATCGATGTAAGTACGACGTCATAGACACTATAAAAGAGGGACCTCTAGTGACCGAATGGTCATTAGCATCGAGACCCCAGAGGAAGACGCCGCATCAAGAGACAGAAGAGAAGACTGATGAACTGCAATCAACTGATCCACATCTTCAAGCAAGTGGACTGGATCTTCAAGCAACAGGACCAGAACTTCTATCAAGATGTACCGATCATCATGCAAGACATCAGGATCTTCTAGCAAGGCATCCCAAGATAGAGGACTGCCAAACGGTGAGTCTATACTACACTTTATTCATTTTTTTTATTATACACTACATAACACTTAAGGGATTTTTTAATGACTGGCCACCATATAGTTAAAATTACAAAGGGGGACACATTATTTACATTGTATTTTTGTTTATATATTTAATGTATTTTTATTGGAGAAACATATGATAAAAACAATTAATGCACAAGTGGTATACAGATGCAGATAAATACAATAATGTACACAGTTATACAGAACAGAAGCAATATGTTGGTAATATACAACAAGAACAACGTCTTTGGTTTTAACATGAGGAAACTTTTGAGAAAGACATCAAACTCATATCACCATAAAATGATCATATAAATATGATTACAGTCTGGCTTTCAAAATTACCAACATATGAGGTGTTACCATATCTTATCTAGATAGAACCATAACAGATCAAATCCTGGATGCAGCTGCCCAACCTGTAGCCAACACTGCCCCTTCTCATACTTTAATTCAAAAAGCTGTAAGCTGGTTAAAGCGTAAAGGGAGGATCATTTTAAAAAATTCTCGTTTCATACCAGTTAGTGTGTTTAAAGCAGGTATGTATTTGTGATCTAATGTGACGTGGCTGCAAATTTATAAATTCTTGCCATGTCTCAAAAAAAAGTTTTAATTTCTTTATGTAAGGAGGACTCCACCCAATCCATTTGAAATGCACAGAATAACTTATTTTTAAACAGTGACAGGGGCGGAGGATTTTCTTTGATTCACATTTGTAAAATGCTTTTTCCTTGCAACCACAGACACCATCAAACATAATGTCTTTTTTTCCTTCGTCATGCGAAGAAGGCTGGACAATACTCCCAATACCGCCCACTCCACTGACAGTGGAATGTTAAGCGAAAGATCCGTCGATAAGAATCATGTGATTTTTCGCTAAAATTTTTTAATATAGAGGCACTCCCATAAACTATGTATTAAGGAAGCCTCCCTCGCATGACATTTTGGGCACTCATCCGTGTCCGACAGACCCATTAAGTAGCATCGGTGTGGGGTCAGATACCCTTTATGGAAAATATTGTAAAACATTTCTCTGTACTTACTGGCAGTTAAAGTAGAAAGGGATCGGGCAAGTGCTTTCATAATAACATCTAAAGTCAGATGGGGAAAGGTCTCAGTCCATGTAAAAAGTTTGTTTACTAAAGTCGATTTTGCTAAAAATGTCCCGGGACTTTGGGGGCGATTATGACATCCCCGCATTCACTAAAGGCAAAGTCCCGGGACTTTAGCCTTTCGCAAAATCGATACGGCAAACATCGCTCTAACATCGCAGTCTCGATTTTTACAATGGAAGACATAGCAGGATTTACTAAAGGTGTTTTGACACAATGGCCTCCAGTACGTCCTGAAAGCACTATATTTTTACATGATCCATAGGCTCACGCAAATTCCTATAATGGACAGAAATAGCTTTCTTACATTTGAGTGGTTGAGATAAAATAGTGTCAAGTGGGTTAGAAAGGTCAGCTGAACTCAATCACCGCAGCACATGACTGGCATAATATTGTGCTTGATGCATCCCTAATAAGTGGCTGAATGGTAACTCGTATTTTTCCTGGAGCCAAGCCACCGTTCGCGGCCCTTTATTCTGAAAATCAACAAGGGCACGGAGGTGACATATTCCCTTTCCCTGCCATGACACAAAGGGGTGTGATGCCCCACCATGCTGGAATTCCGGGTTTGCCACCAGAGGGAGGAATAAGGAGCAATGACTATTTAAACCGAATTTATGCCTAGCGTGGTGCCAAACTATCCAAGCCGTCATTAATAATGGGTTAGAAAGAATATCCTTGTATAAGGATACTACTTGTTTATGGGTATGGAGAAAGACAATTAGGGACTGTCCATATAGGAATGATTGTTCAATCGGAGTGTTAGCATATGCCTCCCTCTAGTGTAACCAATCTCTTATGTAATGTAGGATCCCTGCATGGTTATACAATTTTAAGTCTGGAAATTTAATCCCCCTATTAGAGGTCACATCTGAAGTGGGTATAGCTACTTCGGAAAGGTCACCATTTTTTTTCAAGTTAGCCCTTATTTAATGTTTTAAAATGTACATTATGTGTGTTTTTTTTTACAACACATAGCACATAGCTAAGCATCTTTTTAACCCTTGTCAGGCTGATGCTTAAAGTACTATAAGGCACAGCATTGCCACAAACACAAGGCCATACTGTGTCTTATAGTACTATCTGCTTCGGCATGATAAGAGTAGTAAGCATGCTGCCCATCACATTTATAGTATGAAAAACACAGCTAAAGTGTGTGTCGCTTTCAATGAAAATAAAATAAGACGATTTTTTTTTATAGCACTTTCAGGACGTACTGGAGGCGATTGTATTAAAACGCCTTTAGTAAATCCTGCAATTGCTATGTCTTCCATTGTAAAAATCGGGACTGCGATGCTAGAGTGATGTTTGTCATGTTGATCTTGCTAAAGGCTAAAGTCCTGGGACTTTGCCTTTAGTGAATGCAGGGATGTCATAATTGCCCCAAAGTCCCGGGACTTTGGGCATTTTTAGAAAAATCAACTTTAGTAAATGAGGCCATAGGTCTGATAAGTAGGTTACAAAAAACTATCATGAGGTCTGAGAGTAAAGACAAAGGTCTTCAACAAACTGAGCAGTGCCAATCAACTCTGCTGAATGCTAAAAATGTTTGGAGCCTATAAGATTCATGGATGGAGACAACAGGATATCTATTAGCCTTAGGTGTAGAAATACCGGGTGTGGGGCTCCGGTCCGAAAGTCCCATTTTCAAAAAATCTGATTCCTCAAGGAGGCATTGTAATCAATTCATGGAGCACCGAGCTTTCGGTGCTCCAAAAAGTGTTTAAAAAAGTCCGCCACTAATTCCCCTAATTCTTACCCTAACCCTCCCCTGTCACTACCCTAACCCTCCTTCCTGGCAGTCTGACCCTAACCCTCCCTTACTTGCAGCCTGACCCTAACCCTCCCTCCTCTGCAGCCTGACCCTAACCCTCCGTCCCCTGCAGCCTGACCCTAACCCTCCGTCCCCTGCAGCCTGACCCTAACCCTCCGTCCCCTACAGCCGGACCCTAACCCTCCCTCCTTTGCAGCCTGACCCTAACCCTCCGTCCCCTGCAGCCTGACCATAACCCTCCCTCCCCTGCAGCCTGACTCTAACCCTCCCTCCCGTACAGCCTGACCCTAAGAAAGAGTTTAATCACCTCCGGCGATAGCAGCGGTGGCAGAGGTATGACGGAGTGATCTGCTGTTTCCGAATGTGAATGTGTGAGTATGCTGAACAGCATAGTCACCCATTCAAAGAAAAAAAAATTTAAAAAAACCGTAACTATTCGAAATTGGGACATCCGAAAAGAAACTTTCAGATATCCCTATTTTGCAAATGGGACATTTGTACCGGAGAATGACAACGGGAAATACCTAATGCAAGCTGTGTACCATAGACAACAGAAGGCTGGTCAGTGAAATGCTCCATGATTATTCTATTTATCCTTCAATTATTGATAAAAAAATGTAAGAGCACAAATGTCAAATTAACAATATTAACAGTAACTAATTCTCTTAAAATTAAACAAACACTAGGACACAAAAGCAAAGGGTTTCTTTTTATAAGCTGGGTCTAGACAGAAACCAATCAGCTACAGTTAAAGGCTAGTGATAGCCTAAAAACAGAGTAACCCCTTGATCACTCAACAAGGTAGTGTGCAGAGACTCCTGCCTCAGACTGCAAAACACTGATTAGCTGATCGAGAGGTGAGTGTACGCCAGCTGACGTGACATCTTTCTGCGTGATTTTTTTTATTTTTTACTGCTCAGAACTGACACAGCCGATTCAGATAATACCACAACACGAGTTACGATGTGTTGAGGGAGTTAAGGGGTGGAGGGATGTAGTAATGTACTGTAAGGGTATAAGGGCACCTGATCCAGGGCTGAGCACACACATAAAAAAGGACTGTTTAAACAGAACATTTGCAAAAACCACAGGTCGTGTCTACTTACAGGGGGCTGACCTAACGCAACCTATTTCAGACACTTCTTTTGGATGTGACACTTCAAACACATTACAAATGGTCAAAAATCACTGCCGATGTATTGTGCATGTGTTCATTCATTTCTTCATACAGTAACAAATATATTTTCATGTTTTTATTAAAAATTAAAAATGTTGTTTGCAATTATTTTATTGCGTTAATCATAACCTTCATTTGCAGTCAGCATTACACTGTACTACTCTGACAAAGACTGGAAAAATACTTTTCATAAGTACAAACGCATTGGTGGTAATTCCGATCATTACATCGGGGGTCAGGAGGTGGTGGATACAATTGGAGGGATCGCTGGAGGGATTTCCTGTGTTATGAAAAACATCAAGAGCTCTATATTGTGAGTATATGACATAATCATACCTTTAAAAACTGATTTCTTTATGGTGCACAAGATAGTGGGCTTGTCAGTTTGTTAAACATGATTGAACATATGGCAAATTATATCATCATATCGGAGACTGCATAGGAGCGACATATCACTCGGAGGGAATTTCCCCAAATTAAAGAGGGCAGCGAAAGCCAGACCTGAGAAGTCTACCATAAAGAGAAAGAAATTCAAGGTATGGTCCCCCTGGATGGATTCCCCTTATTGTATTGCGAAGATGCACTTTGATGACAACCTGATACCCTCTATGGATTGATTAATCTGTTGCCTGTCTTTCTTTCATTCACTCACCCATATTGGGATCTTTGTGGCACTCGATCATCTACTTTTATCCCCTTTTACTATTGGTTTGTCATCTTTGCATCATGAATTTTTATCGGACTTTGTCTATTAAACATATTGGGGTAGATCAAGAACTCCGCTTGCAATCCGTTTACTAGCGTAGCGTATTTACGCGTGCGTACCTTCTATACACTCCCCTAGGCACACCCCTTGAACTTTGACCGATTTCCACTTTTCAAACCCTACCTTAACTTTTGACAGCGTAACCGCACTCGTCCGCACGCGTACGTATATGGGCAACACGGACATACGCAGCTAAGCACACCCATACTGTACAATTCAAATGCAAACCCCCGCCTACATAGCGCCATTTAGGTGTACTTTTGGCTCATGTAAAATTGGCACGCCCCCACTTGCGGATTTATGCAACTGATACGTGAATGGCCCATACGCTCAGAGTTACTTTACCGTACGTAGCGTATCATCTGTCGTGCGCATGCGCTGTACATACAAAATTGCGATTTTACGTGTCCGCCAGGCGTAAATCCGCACAGAAGCGTTGTTCTGGATCTGGGCCATTATACATAAATTACTTGTAACAAGTCTTGTGTTTTGATAAATACAGAAATGGGAGATCCAATCACAGTGCTACAATAAAAAGTGTCTAATAAAAACAAGTTCATTAATGCAAACAAATGTTCTCTATGAAAAATCCAGTAAAGAAAACTATGTTTAAAAACACATCAAAATCCCCTATCTTTTAGCGTTAACCTAGGAGGCTTCCTAGTGGGTAATTTGGTGTCTGCTGTATATACAATAATGGCTTTGGCTACCGGTGTCTGTAATCAGAGCCCAAGGATCACGAGGATGAACTATTCCTGGAGGATGAACAACTGCTTCCTGCCAACACATTTCAACTTTGGAAGTCTTCATCAAGGCCGCTCTTCTATACTTAATAAATGCTTTTATTGTCAGTTTCAGCCCAGGACTTCTTCTGTGCTGCACCCGCTCTCTGAAATAAACCTATCCTCTATTCTTCAAACTGTTAAATGCTCCTTTAAAACTCACCTCTTCAGACAAGCTTACCAAATTCTGTAACCTACTTCTTAACCTTCGTCTACACTTTTTTGCAACCACTTTGCTATCCAGTTTCCCTTTCCATTAAATGATTTACGCAAACTTGTACAATTTCTCTTTCCATACTAAAATTACCCTCAGATCTGCTAGGAACACTGTAGTGTGACTGGCTCATACAGAGTACTAAGCACTTACAGTGTGAAATATAGCACTTCCTATTATGTATAAAATGCCAAATATCCTATAGATAAGGTAAGCTTGCTAGCAAGGTCCTCTTATGCACTCAGTTTGTTTTCTACTACCCAGTCTTGTTTTATAGTGATTCTTTAAAATTGGAATGCACTATATAATAGGTGCTAACTAAAAACCAGTTAATAAATAAAAATAATTACTAAAATAAAAATTAAGTATATATTCCATATGTTCATATATTTTGTAACAAAATTTGCTATAATAATAGAATAGAGGTAAAATAAAAATAACAATTGGACTTTAGTTTGTAGAATAATTTAGTTGCTTTTGATATTCCTCAATTATTGAATTTTTTTTTGAGTATTAGTGGGTTGGGAGTGGGGATTTGGCAATGAAAATTCATATTATCTAACAATAAAAAAAAAAGGTAATGTCAGGGAATTTTAGGAGGGCAATATAACTAAACAAGTAGGTTAAAAGGGTAACTCCAAGACTAATAGACACTAAGAACATGACAGATTCCAGCATATACCTGATGGTTATGCCCAAACATATGCACCAACCAAAGGCAATGTTTAAGTCCAGCAATTTGCTTAAAACTAAGACTCTACAACCTATATAGGATAATTGCGGTAGCATTTAATGCTTCACTAAAGGTATGAGTACAGAACTTTGAGAAAGGGGATGCTTGCCCAAAATGTGTCATTCAGTATCAGCTTCCTATCTTCCACTAGCCTTTGCCAACGGTTTCATTCAAGACCATAGTTGCCAACTCTCCCTGAATATCAGGGAGACTCCCTGAAGATTGGGTAATCTCCCTGACTCCCTGAAGTGTTTGGTAATCTCCCTGATTCTAATTTCATCCATTGAGGTCTATGGAGATGGCCAATTTCATGGAGACCAAGATGTAATGAAAGACTCAGCTGCAGTGTCACTTTTATCTTTTCTATAAAGATAGTACTGAAAGTATTCACTGACAATTTGAATAATCAATAAATACTGATACTGACATTTTTATTGTACAGTGTAATGCTAAATACACCTATGAGTGGAGCTATTCACAGGACACACCTCTTTGGTGGTACAGGACACACCCCTTTGATGCAGCACCTTGATAGTGCTCTCACAATCTCCCTGATATTCATTTGCAAAAGTAGGCAACCATGTTCAAGACACTTGTAGTTTGAGCCACGGTTTATTATCTATAGGCTCTCTGTACCAGTCATTTGCCTCCCTCTGCTGCTGGTATCAGACTTAGGTGTCTTTTATATTTTGAATATTTTTCAGGATGGGTTTTTATATGGATTTTACATATTTTGATTAAAGTTTTACATTTCTTATTCCATTTCAGGTCATTTCCCCACGGTGTAGCAAGATTATACCTTTAAGAACTGGAAACCCTGAAAGAACATATTGAAAGTATTTATTCTCTTTTCTTTTTTTCTTTCCATTTACTTTCATTTGATACAATACGATACGATACAATGTTTAATACAGTAAACTATCCTGCACTGACTTTGGGATTGATGGGGAAAGGGAGCATTATTTGCATGGGGTTTTACACGTTTTAATCACATCCTAATACTGCTAGAATGGTGGTATTTCCTTTGGAAATGTGAACATAGACATTAAAATCCATGTTCAATGGTCACTTAAGATCAGTATGAAGTTAGGTCTGCAGCAGATCCATTAATAGGAGCACAAGGAGTTTGTAGTGTCCCCATTTGCCCACAGGGGGGCAGTGTGATTGCTGTCTAACAGTGTGGAGCTCCTCTCTTTTCTCTGGAACCTGTAGCTAAGCTACTTACTGGCTTATCCTAAACTCATTAATTTGGCCAGACCCCTTGCTTTGCTAAATTATACTATGTTGATTGAAAAACACATATTGTAAGTAAAAAGATATATCTTATATAACTAATCATCTGTTGTCTGATGAACTCCAGTACCAATTTTTCTATGGGTGATTTAAGAATTTTTGCAAGGATACAACTGTCATTATGGTGTTGGTTGCATTATTGTCAAACTAGTCGTGTTGAACTTGATCTATCCATTGTAACATTAAATAGTAAACCTAGACACAGGCTGAGACTAGGAGCAGAGAGAAAAAAGTTTTCATACAAATAACTTCAGGTGCTGCATCAAGATACCCGTTTAACGGAAGATCCTTATGACTTTTGCATGAGCAAAAAGTGAAATTTTTTAAGAAATTGTTTTCATTTTTTTTAAAAACCTATGTAAGAAAAAGCTTTGTTTTAACAGAATTAATCCATAGATAAATCCTGGAATTTAATCCACCAACCTTTATGTAAATACAAAATGATTTTTTTTTTTATTCTAAGCCTTTATATTTAATGAACACATGTACATATGCCTGTTCTTCTCTAAGAAAATAATTTTTCAATAAAGATGAATATTTAAATGCTGTCACGCTCGGCCGCCGCACTTACCATGTGAGAGACCGTCTGTCGGCGGCTCTCTCCTGCCGTGCCCGTCCTCCTGCTTCTCAGTGGTGCCACTCTCAGTAGTTCTGAGACCTCCGCATATTCCTCCTCGGCGTTCTGGCGCCAAACACTGCTGATATCTGGTGTATGGGTGCCACCATCTTGGATTGTGGGATATGATCTGCGGCAGCCAACTGGAGTCCAGCCCAGAGAACCACATGCTGCAAGCATCCAATCCAGGACCAGGGTGGGCTATTCAAATGCTGTGCACTGACCCCTCAGAGTCAGAACAACTTGGTCACTCAAGGTGTCTGGTTCTCTTGTGTGTTTACTCATTACCTGTTTCCTGCAGAAGTCAGTTCTCTAAGCAGCATCAAGCCAGTTTCTCCAAGCTCAGCTGCTTCTAATCAAGCCTGCTTTCCAAGCCCAGCTGCATTAACCCTGCATTGCTAGCTAAGCTGGATCAAGCCTTCTTTCCAAGACCAGCTTACCTACACTACAGTTACCAGCTTGCCTGCACTGCAGTTACCAGTTTGCCTGCCCACTGTCTAGTCCAGTCTCTGGAGCAGTCCAGTCCAGCAATCTGCTGTCCAGTCCAGTCTCTGGAGAAATCCAGTCCGCTGTCCAGTCCACATCCAACAGTCCGCTGTATCTTCTGGTCTACCTAGTTTCGCCCATCTTCTATGAGCAAGCACTACGTTCGGTCTCCCAGCTTCCACTACAGTGCCAGCTGTCCTACACGCTCCTCGGAACCCGCAACTGATCCCAGACCTAACCAGATCGTGACAAATGCTATGTATTAAAGAAAGCAATTTAATCTTTTCTTTGTTTAGAAACACAGGACCAGATTCAGAGACTGAAAATAAGGACCATATTCACACACACATAAGTGTAGAATGTATGGGCCTGATCCTGAACTATGGGCAAGCGCTGTGCGTATTAACTGTGCGTATCTACTATGTACTCCCCCTGACACTCCCCCTATCCTGCCTTAATTACACTGCCTTACGCCAGCTGCAGCCTACCCTAACTTTTGGCAACGTAATAACGGCAGGACATAACAACGCACTGGCCGTAACATGTGAAACCTGCAATTTGCATGCGTAACTGCTGAACCCTGCCCTTACTGTCTAATTAGCATGCGTCCCCCCGCCTACATCCCCTAACTATAGCGTATTTACAGTGATCGTAATTTTGGCATGCCCCTTCCTACCGTAAATACGCTACAGTTAGAGAAGCCCAATTCACATTTAGTAAATTTCCTAATTACGTTCCAAAACATCTGCTGGGAGCATGCGCAGATCGGGCAAAAACCTGATCTTACGCATACACCCACCGTAACCATGCCAGCGGGCGTTGTTCTGGATCAGGCCCTATGTGCGTATTTTTATGATCAGTTAAACTGCGCATGCTCAGAACACAGATATACGCACAGAAACCATGGCCGACTGATTCACATACAAGGACGTCAGACTTAGGACCGAGTCCCGCATGCGTGGCTAGAGAGATAAGACTCTTAATGCAAATGAGCAGCACATAGGCTACTAGTGTACAGTATGTTCCAACAGAGTTAGGACTGATTCAAAGTAGGAGAGCCTTGTGTGAACTAACATACGCACGGAAAAGTTATGGTAGCCCTGACCACTTGTAAGTTGTTTGCTGTGAAGCCATGCGTTTTCTCTTACTTACCGTATTTCTCCATGTATAAGACGCACCTTTTTTAGACCAAAAATAGGTCTAAAAACCAGGTGCGTCTTATACAGGGGATGTAAGGCTGAACTTACCTTTTCAGTCCCTCCGGCGGTCCCTCCGGCAGTTTCAGGCTCTCTCACCCGCAGCTGTGCCCGCTGTACACTGACGTTGCCTGACCTCAGGTTACACAGCGTCAGTGTACAGCGCGCACCGCCAGGGAGCCAGCCGGAGTCAGAACTGCGGGTGAGACAGCCTGAAACTGCCTAAGGGACTGAAAAGGTAAGTCCAGTCTTAAATTCCCTGATCCCTTGTATAAGATGCCCCCATTTTTTAGTTAATTAGTGCTAAAAAAAATAAATTAAAAAATACATTTAAAATAGTTTTTTTTTTAAATTTAGGCTCTAAAAATGGGGTACGTCTTATACAAGGGAGTGTCTTATACATGGGGAAATACGGTAGTTCATGCCACACCTGCTGCGTGTTTTTAATCAATGGATGTGTTTATAAATGAAACAAATAAAGACTTGTTTATTAAATCTTATGCTGATTGCACATTTTGTGCTAGACTTTAACCATATAAAGTTGCCATTATTTGTGTTTGAGATGGTTTATTTGTAACTTTAATTAATTTACAATTTTTATAACAAACACAATTACATTTACTTCTATTTAACTATATTGGTTGTTTGTTTTGATAATATTTTTAAAATTATTCTTTTGTAATTGTTTTATGAAACTCTCTATATGTATTGGATCATTGTTTTTATTACTTCATGCAGTATCTGTTTATGTTTTTTGTAAAATATGTCATGTTTTTTAATTCTAGTTGTATTTTTAATGGTTAATTTTGATTACATGTGTTAATGAGAGAACTTGCTGTGTTTAGAAATAAAACATTTTTTTACTTTTCCAAAGCCTAATCAGTGCATTTAGCTATGTATCTTTGAATCATAAGCAATATTACGCACGATCGATTCACATCTAATAAAGTCCGCACGTACCTAATTATACGCAAGATAGACTTACATCCTTACATTGCACTTCTGACTCAGGGGGATTGGTAACTGGGTTCTTTATTTTCTCTGAATCAATATTTATTTCACGTGGGTATATTTAGGTGAGTTCGTAGTTTTACTCTTAACTGCGAATCAGGTCCAAAGAGAGGAAAGTTACTCCTGGGCAAAACCATATTGATTTCAGGAGTAGTTGAGTTAATTATATTCTCTGCATGCAGGGATATACCTATGAATTGCTTATTGTACACAGATACTGACCAGCTTTACTTTTTCACTGTTATTCAGACTTGGGCCAGGAAACACCACCTCTCAACTCTAATGCTGTTTGCAGTAGATGAAATATGACTCCCCTGAAATCAACAAGGTTTTGCCCAGAAGTAACTATCCTCTCATTTTCAATCTCTGAATCTGGTCCACAGTGAGGAGACTGTAGTTAAATATGTAACCTGCACTGGTTTAAAATGCTTGTTGGACTCTGTTGAACATTTCAGTGAAAGACAAAGGAGGTGATACAAGTAAGACATGATGGACACATGGGGCCTGATCCAAGGGCAAATCAGCACGTATCGAGCGGCATCCCATACAACTGAATAAAAACCATGGGCAGGCTGCGTGTGATCCAAAGGCACACAAGTAGCACAGGATGCCTATGCAATATTACAGCCTGTAGTGTACGGGCATAGAGTAACCAAGCTTAATGCAGCTACGTTTCCTAAGTGCAGGGTAGTACACTGTATAGTATACTAGATATGGGGGCCAGTGGGGTTGGCTTCATCCAGTGCAGTAACTCATAACTTGAGAAAGGGCACACAGTTGCCTGAAACGCGTTGGTAAGATAGGTCCACAGAGAGAGTAGCACAGTCTGATCATTGTACTCTCCCTCTCCTGATAAGTGTGGTTCTAGGGCCCCCTTTTTTGTGGAACCCACTTTGGTGTTTTGAGGAGTTTATCAATATTCTTTGGAGGCAGTATGATTGAAGGGGATCAATAGGATAATGGGGACTTCTTCCGACAGGAGGATGGAAGAATTCTGTTTATGAAGATTTTTTTTATCTACTTGTATAATGTTTTTATTGGTACTGTGCCTAAATACGTGTAATTTTTTTTTTGTTTTTAGGAATACATTTTATTAGTTTTTCAGATTGGAGTCATTAATTGGAAGCCAGTGATTAAGGAGATTTTTACTGAAGTTTATTGAATGGACATCTTTGTTTATTTAAAATTGGCACAATTGAAAGGACAATTAATAATACTTGTTGATATAGGGGCTGATTCAGAGATGCGATTGCGAAAAGATCGCAAATATACGCACCTTAGCTAAGATCTTAGCAGGTTCCAGCCCACTGCAAAACCAGACACTCCCCTTGCAAACAGCGGTGGATCTTAAACTTAGACCACCATTGAATTGCCTTAACTATACGCTGTCATTTGGGATCTTAAGTGACGTGGGAGCGTTCATTTAAGATCCTAAGTGTCAGTCCTCGCCCACTTTCCCTCATTTCCCTGCCTCCCCCCGCCCATTTCCATGCAAATCCTTAAGATCTTAAAGATTCGCAGCACTTAAGATCTTAAGTGCTTGCGTGCGATTCAAACTTACGCTCTTAGCGAACTTACGCTCCTAACCGCTACGTAAACGGCGTTGCACTATTACTACGCATGCGCAGTTTTGCTAATTTTCTAGGATCTTAAATATACGCACCTAAGTGCCGTGGAAATCGCATCTCTGAATCAGCCCCATAATTTCCATTGAGGAAAAAGAGACTTTGAGTGGTGATTCGGGGGTTCGGCTCAGTGCTGGAACCCCGTGCATTACATTGGGACAGGTTCTTTTTTGAGAAGTGCATCAATCTGAAAAAAGGAGGAAGAAACTGAGCCGAAAAGATTTTCAAGTGATTTTCAAGTGGAGAACAAAGATACTGCTACGGGCTTATTACAGAAGACGGTAACAGTGTAAGTAGAAAACTGTTTTTTAAGAGTAACTTACCTGTTTAAACGTTATTGTGCGAGGACCTGTTCTCTTTTCTCCCTTGGGACGGATATCATCCGGAGGGATACAAACAGTCATTTGAAAAGCTGGGAAAACGAATTTCAGATGAAACAAAGAAATTACTAAAGGCTTGAAGTGCACAAGGACCTGTTTTTTCTTTATTCTGGAGCTTACCAGTTCATACGTTATTGCACGAGTACCTGTTTTTTCTTTATTCTGGTAGCCGACATCTTGAAGGGGAGAATTCTCTAGAGGGTGGAGGGAGACAAAACTCCTGGAAAAGAAAGAGAGACATTATTACGAGTTTACAGTACAAGATAGAGAAATTGTGAGTAAGAAATTGACTTCTACTTTATGCTTACCTTGTTCCAAACGTTGTTGCACGAGGAGTTTTTTTTCTACTGTCTTTTCTGGGAGCTATATGTCTGAAAAGAAAGAGGAAAATTAAAGAGATTGCTTTGCAGGAACAAAGAAATTAAAAACACTGAAATTAAGAAGTTTTGAATTGAAGTTTGACATCCATAGAAAGAGAGGTGCATTATTTTTAGACTGATTTTCCTCCTATAATTTTTATTGAACTCATGATATCACCCCTATGGATCTCCTTCCATACTAGACCTTAGTAATGTTTTTGTACTGTTACTGATAAATCTTAATTTCCATTATTCAATGTAATGGCAACAATGATGACAAATTAATAAAATTAAAAGTACTCTTTTAAATTAAATTACACATTTCAAATTACAATATCATATGCACAGCCTAAATGTATTTACATAGTTTTATGTTGTTAAAGTGAAAGTCTCCCTCTTGTATGTGTCCAGCTATCTGAAAATCTCCTCCTTGCATGTGTCTCAAGTCCAGTCATCCTAAATTCTTCCCCTTGTAGGTCTTCAGCCTTCCCTTCACCCATTGTATTTCTTCAGCCTTCCCTTCACCCACATATATTTCTCCAGCCCTCCTTTCAGCCTCCTTGTATGCCTCCTGCCATCCCTTCAGCCCCCTTGTATTTCTCCTGCCACTCTTTCACCCCCCTTAGATACTTGCATCCATCCTGTCAGCCCCCTTGTATGTCTGCAGCCATCCTTCACCCTCTTTGTATGTCTCCAGTCAACTTTCACCCACTTTATGCATCCAGCCACCCTTTCTCCCTTTTATGCCCCAGCCATCCTTTTAGCCCCCTTGTATGTCTCCTGACAATCCCTTCAGCCCCATTGTCCTTCCCAGACATCCTTTAACCCTCTACCCCTTGTATGTCCCTTGTATGTACTAATAAGCCCCTTGATTATCTTCTGCCAACCTTTCATCCCTCTCTTCAAGTCAATTTATAAGCCTCCTTGTATGTATGCAGCCATCCTTTTAGCTCTTGTATTTCTGTAGCCATTCTTTCACCCACCTTCAATTTCGCCAGCAATCCTGTCCCTCCACTCCCCAGCCATTACGTATTGCTTCCTTTAATTGACTTACATTGGCTTTGCTGGCATCCCAATCCTTGAATGTCTTCTTCTCTCCTCCTCCGCTCTCTGCTTATGGAGCGGTGTGCTCGGTCACAGGCACAGTGCCTGGCTGGCCTATCACTTTTAATAATGTGATGCTCCAGCTAGCTAGGCACTGTGTCTGTGCTAGGGCTGCACTCCTTGGCTGGAGTCTCTTAATTACATCCCTAACTTGTATGTCTGTACTGTATTTTGTATGGCGCTGTGGACACTTTGTGGCGCCTTATAAAAGATAGTAATAATATATTAAGAAGTGCAGCTGTGTTGTCCCCCATGTTGCTGCACAGCTTAAACGGTATTTATTCATTCATTCTTTGCACCCCTGCTGCCCTCTAGTGACGCTTCTGATGGGGGGGTTATGCTTCCTGTGAGCACTTTGGTCACCATGTGAATTCATGAAAACTACATAAAAAAAATACATTAATGACTAAAGTAATTATTTTTTACCTTCAAAATGTTTAGGCAGCAATTTCAAAACCTTTGTATTGTATTTGAAGTATGAAATGCTAACAAAAGGCTGCGGAGTGTCAGAATTGCATGAGCACATAGCTGATGAGGTTGAAAAAAAGATCTCAGTCCATCAAGTTCAACCTATTATGTATATTCTGCAATCCCTATCTTATAATTAAAATTGATTTGAGAGGAAGCAACCTCCAATCTGTTTCAATCTGAAAAAAATTCCTCCTGACCCAAGACTATTTCTCCCTTGATCCACGACTAACCTTTATTTTAAATAATGGGCATAAACCTGGATACCCTTTTCTGCTAAAGAATGTGTCTAACCCTTTCTTAAACATATAAATTACATCTGCCATCACAACCTTCCCTGGCAGTGAATTCCATATCTTGACTGCCCTTGCTGTAACAAACCCCTTCATATGCTGGTTTTGAAACTTCCTCTCATCTAACCTTTGTGTGTTACTCCTGTGTCCTGTGCACTTGGGGTAAAAAGTTCCCATGAAAGTTCTCTCTATTGACCCTTAATGTATTTGTATATAGTAATAATATCTCCTCTTGGTTGACTCTTTTTTAAAGTAAACTAGCTAGCCTAGTTTACTAGTAGCAGTATTCAGAAGCTATGCTGGCATAGGGGGGAGGGAGGCTAATGAGGCTGAGAGGGCGGCGTTAGCGTACTAACGCCGCCGTCCCAGTGTAGTTACACTGGGTAACGCCGGCTGAACTTAGGGTAACCTTCAGCCGGTGTAACCCAGTGTATTTACGATCTGACAGGGGGAGTGTAACGCTGTTAGCACGCTCAGCACAACAGCGTTACTGTGGATCAGGCCCCTACAGGCTAAAATTATTTTATAAAAATCTACAATGGAAAAGCATAAAGTTGATGGGGCAGAGCAATGCAAGGTTGTAGTTCAGTGCGGAAAGGGGGAGCACCAAAACGGAACACAAATAGCAGTGGCGGAAGTACCGGAGGCAATGTAAGCGCTGAGCTATAGGCGCTAACCTGGTGGGGGGGCACTTCCATTGTCTTCCTCTGTCCTGCACTTACCTTATAAAGGTTAAGGTAACGGGCCCAAGCCAGTATTGTAGCTATTACTGGCTGTGAGCTCCGTTAAAAGGATTTTACTTACCTGTTCCCAGGACTGCACTGCGCTACGTCATGATGTCACACAAGAGCTGCGCCCTGCCCCCTTGCCTCCAGGCGCCAGCGAAGAACTTATGCCACTGCTAAGTAGAGAGAGGTATAGGGCAGGTGGGATGCAGTCGCCGCATCAAAAATGCCATTTCCAAAATAGAGACAGCAGAAAGTTTGCGTCTGTCTCTATTTTGAAAATAGTGTTAATTTCTAAATGTTATTAATGAATGGGTAAGTATGTAGATCGTCATGCTTACCCACTCATTTGCCACTGTAGACCTGTCGCACCAGACAGGGGAGTATTATAGGGGAGTCTAATGGGGGTAGTACTCTATGGGGAGTCTTAGGGTTGGTCTGCAGGGAGGGGAGTGTTAAGGTCAGGCTAGGGGAAAGGAGTCTTAAGGAGTCTTATTTACTAAGCTGTGGGTTTGGAAAAGTGGAGATGTTGCCCATAGCAACCAATCAGATTCTAGCTCTCACTTTCCTATTACATACTAGAGAATTTCAGCTAAAATCTGATTGGTTGCTATGGGCAATATCTCCACTTTTCCAAACCCACAGCTTAGTAAATCTGGCCCTTAGGGTCAGGCTGCGGGGAAGGGTAGGGTTAGGATAAGGATTAGGAAAAAGTTGGGGCTACAATAATACTCCCCATTCGCTGGATTGACTGCTTCTCCTTGGCGAGGTAGAAGCAATCGATATCCAAGCCAGTTCGCAACTGGCTGGGAGAAAACGGCCCTTTCAAAAAAGGACTATTCCCAGCGGCGACCCACACCCGGGACAGGTTGAAGTGGAGTATAGTATGTATGCTGTTAAAGATGGGGGAGTGGAATTGGTGGCAACTGCATTAACTGCTAGTAAGTTTATGCAAATTACATTTGTTAAACACTGAACACAGCTAAAGCTCTTTTCTAAAGGGTGTACATATGTTTGCGACTATGACACTCAATGATTTGAATTTCCCTAATTTCCTTACAAAAAAATAAATAGTTCACAGAAAGCAAGACTGTCCCGCTGGAATCGAGACACTTGGGAGGTATGCTTTGGGAGCCTGACCCCTCCTCAATATGGCCGCTGCACAATGATCAAATGGCAGGAGTGTCTTAATACAAATCTCCTGAGTACACATATAGCAGATGGATAGGGACTCACATACAGGAGGTGCCTTGACGCTGGGCAGGTGAGCTTAACCCAATATTGTGAACTTATGTATGTGCTAACTTATAGGGGTCTATTTATACAGAAGTTAATTTTTAAATGAATGGATCTGATCCAGGCTCGCTTCTCCTCGGAGTGAGCCTGGCAACTTCCTTCATTTATTTAAATAAAACTTACCTGCCCTGCGAGGTCCCGCGATGATCTCTGTGGTCATCGCAGGAAACTTCATTCATACTTCATGCGCAGTGTCTTCTTATCAGGACATCTCCCGGAGAGGTAAGTTTTGCTTTTTCTTTACAGTTATTGTTTTTTTCGTAAAATTTGTTTATTAGCATTCAGTATATACAACAGATTAAGTAGTCAGACGTTGAGAATGCAGTTTTACATATTAAGTACATAACACAGCATGACAGTTATTGGTTTTTTCATATGTATTTATTTATTTTTTAAGTTTAAATTCATTTGAAAAAAAAAACAAACATTTTTTTTTTTTTTAACTTTCCACATATAGCTGTATTCCAGCATTCTCCCTGTAAAACTCAGTTCCCAGACTTTGTAAATATTACAAACCACCGGCCCGCTCTGAAAAGAATGGGCCGGCGGGGGAATGCGATATGTACAGGCATCGCCATAGAAACTGTAGTTTTCCATGGCGATGCATGGTTTATAAATATGCCATACTTCATTTTCCTGTGATAAAGCCCATCTTTATCACAGTAAAATGATCTTTATAAATAGAGCCCATAGTGTTATATAATGTTTGTTTGGAGCGCCGGACCTCTGTTTTGTTCCTTGTAGTTACACAGTGGTCACTTTGGTCCTTGGCTGCACCTCTCCATTTATATATACACTTGCACACATTTCATATATTGAATTAGAAGCGCAGCCTGTGTTTTCTTGTTACTGTTAATAGTTTTGAAATGACTTTCCCTTTAAATATACCTTACTGAAACCTGTATTGTAGTACAGTGTTATTTATTATGTTTTTTACGATTTTTTACTTGTCACCTCTGCATATCAAAATTTTCACAGTATATGTTTACTAGATGGAATACACTTTATTATTATAGCTTAATTACTTCTCAGCTGTGCTCAAAGAGCACGGGGATATAAGTGGCTCATCTGTGTAAAATGTCTTTTTACCTCTGATGAAGTGGCAGTTTAGCAAAGAAATGCGTCAGCGGTTCTCATTTGAGTAACTACTATCACCATCGATCCAATAGCAGATTCTCCTTTGTTCTATACAAACGGGGACCAGACATACCATCATTATAATAGAGACTGGGACACCACAGCAAAGACTTGATAGGCATGACGTTAAAAGAACACGGACCCGAAGCATTGGTGTACAGAACATCGGATCACCACTGCAACTGTCTAGCATGGACACGTACTAGCCGGTGAGTATCAATCCTTTCTAAGCAGCCAGCCTCCAGTTCTCTAATATATCTCAGGACTTTGATGGACCCAAACCTCTTCTAAAAAATCTACTTTACTACTTCCTAATTTACTATTATTAGATACTGGACTGTGGCAGCTGATAATCTACATAAGTCCTGAATGTTGTTATCTGCATGAAAATTTGCATAACTATATTGCATTTCTATCGGAACGGCTATTTTCTTCTTTAAGACTGGTATTTGGAAATTTATATAAGACTATCTAATCTCTTCTATAGAGAGTCTATGTATAGAAGATGCTATTGAAGAATTTTAATAATATGTGCAAATTGTATGGTGATGAGCTATTTTAAATGTAGTTTCATTATAGAGCCCTATCTAGTGCAGCAATATTTATTTTGTTTATATTTTTGGTCACTGTACAGATTGAAGGCTGCTGGAAAATTCGGATAGACGGTTGTATTTGCATACACACTACAAAGTTTGTCAGACATTGTCAATTAGTATTCGTACTGTGATTCAGTGATTAGCGCCTGTGCCTCACAGTGCTGAGGTTGTCAGTTCAATTCCCGGACCAAGCCTTATCTGTGTAGAGTTAGCATGTTGTCTGCGTGTGTTTCCTTTGTGTCAAACACACAAAGTTTAGTAGGTTAAGTGACTGCTTACCAGGGGCATTTTTAGAAATGAAGGGGCCCGTGTGCAAGCCCCCCTCTTCTTCTTCCCAACCCCATCTATATCTATACAAACGGTGACGGTCTCCACCAGCCTACCGTTCCAAACAGTGCACTGCGCGCGGGGATGTTAGGCGTGCGTGCACTGCGCAGCCTCGCGCTCTGCAAACAGAAGAGGAGCGTGAGGCTGTGCAGCGCATGCACGCCAGACATCCCCACGTGACGCCCGCGCACAGAGTGCGCTGTTGGGAACGGAAGGCTGGTGGAGACCGTTACCGTTTGTACAGATATAGGTGGTACTGGGATCCTCCATTGGGTGCAGGGTGAGTGCCACGGGCGGCCTCCTTGTCTGCGGGGGCCTGCGTGCACTGCACACTCCGCACCCATGGTAGATACGCCACTGCTGCTTACTAAATCAACGTGTGTGTGTGTGTGTGTNNNNTGTGTGTCCATAGTTTATAGCTCCAATAAGGACAGGGACTGATGTGAATGTCTAATGTTCTCTGTAAACCGCTGTGGATAATTTGTGGTGCTATATAAATAATCAGTAACAATAAGAACAAATCAATAGATGCAACCTATTTTATCACAACAAATCATGACTGTGTGAGTGTTCACTAATGTGAATTCAGACCAGATCACAGCATTTATTATGCCATCTCCAGACCCCTAATAATTACCCCACATATATAACAATATATATATCAAAGCTCTAGAAGGTGTCAGAAAGGAATAAGTGCAGATGAACTCTGAGGTGTGACATTACTTCCTTTGGGCTTGAAATTAATCAATGACAGTACTTGTATGTGGGGCTTTCTTAATTTAGTATATGGGGTCTTTTAAGTGCAAGAAATTTGAAAACGTTAATTTCCAAACACCTTCAGCAAAGCAGCTCTAAACAATTATATGTACTTACTTTGATAACTTGTGGAAAAGTGTTCAAATGAGAACATCTGAAATATGTCCTAGAAGTTCTGCAAAAACAGTAGCGAGTGATATACTTTTCAAGAGGTCATTAAGAATTCTAGTGAATAAGAAATCCAGAACGCACTGAAACTGTTTGATGGGGTCAGCAACACTTACCTTGCAGAAGTATGTGCTTCATCTCTTGGCTGCCTGGCTGGCAGATAAATACTGCAGACCTGCAACACTGTGGGCTGCGGGTTTTGAAAAGTGGAGATGTTGCCCATGGCAACCAATCAGATTCTAGCTCTCACTTTTCTATGCCATACTAGAGAATGTCAGCTAAAATCTGATTGGTTGCTGTTGGTTGCATCTCCACTTTTCCAAACCCGCAGCTGTAAATCTGGCCCTGTGTGTGACTGACTCACACATGTGCACTACTATGCTTTATTTTCTGAAAAACCTGGAGCTGCACAGATCCGAGGTCTCCCGCAGCTGCTTCAGCGAAATAGATGGGATGGGGGTTTCTGGTTAACCAGAAACCCCTACTGCGTGCTCCACTGTTATTCGTGACAAAATGTAATTATAAATATATTAACAGTTATGGTTCCTTCTTAATTTGTTACAGACATTTAACAGTAAAAGGCACACGTCAAACATATCTTATTAATTATAAATTATACAAGTAATGTTTCTATAAAAGGGTGCCATTTAAAAAAAAAAAAAAAAATTCCCTTCCCTTATTTTATTTAAAAGATTAAAGATTGTTATCTGCTGTTACTTCCTATGTTTCTGAATCAGGGCCATATTAAAGATTCAGGCTTCCCCTAGGCAACTCCTAAATTGCTTTCCCTTAACAAAATTGATTTCAAACTATTTTAGTACATATAGACTAGCTGTCACATAAAAAGCTCTTTATTCCTCATTGTCCTCAAATCATCCCCATAATAGGGCCTTATATGCACCATAAAACTCTTCCCTCTCCCACTTACCTTCGGACTTTTGTTCACTCTTCCAGGTAGCTGGCTGCATTCACGGTCTGCACAGGGCTCCCAGCAGCACAGGTGACGTCATGTTAGTACCACACTGCCAGGAGCCTCTCTCCTAGCAGATAATAGGCAATCTTTGCAGCCACACACACAGATAGTGCCACTGTATAGACATTATAGGATTAACCACAGGACAATTGGGACGATTGCCCCTGGGCCCCCACAAACATCCAGTCTCCAGTGCTCCTACAGCTCTCTAGGAGAATGGATGTCCGTGATTGTGATAGGAAGAAGAAGTCAGTTACGAACATCCAGTCTCCTGGGGTTGGATCCAGACTTAGGACGGAGCTTGAAATTAAGAGAAGAAAGTTACTCCTGGGCTAAACCATGTTGATTGCAGGGGAGTCATTTTTCATCTCTTGCAGACAGTATTAGAGTTGAGAGGTGATGTTTCCTATCCCAAGTATAAATAACAGTGTGATAGTAAACCTGGTCAGTATCTGTGTGCAGTAAGCAATTCAAAGATATATCCCTGCATTCAAAGAATACAATTAAATTGACTCCCCCCTGAAATCCACATAGTTGTGCTCAGAAGTAACCTTCCTCTTTTAATTACAATGGTGGAAGTTGTTATAACAAGCACAGACACTGGGAGATGAACAACGTGTGTGTATAGATAAATATATCTCTCTACATATAGAGCAGCGGTATATATCTGCACACAAACACACGTGTGTGTGTGTATATATATATATATATATATATATATATATATATATATATATATATACACACACACACACACGGGGCCCCCACAGCAGTTTACTTGCCCAGGGACTTCCACAAACCTTAATCCAGCCCAGAACCACACACAAAACAAAGAGTGCATCACTGATGTTAAAAGAAGGAGCCTTTAACTTTAATGACTTGTGCAATTTTTATTACATTCCCCTTATATACAGAAGCATTGGCATTAAAGAGAAATACTCTTTTTAAACACACACACCCCCCCCCTTCCTATCCCAAATTAATACATGAAACAGAAAAATTCTTCTCACTGTCAGTCTCCCTATGACCTGTGAAGACAACATGACGCTGGCATGGATTGCTAAAGTGTTTAATTTTACATGATTTGTTATTGCAAAGTTGAGGTTAAACAAATATAGATAATAACTAGGAAACATAAAATACTGTATCCATAATAAAAAAAACAACCCATAAATTACAGAAAAAAGTGTTGTCCAAAACAACTAAAATACAATTTATTAGGTAAAAACCTGATGTCATAGAACAAATAATAATGTCATCTAGATAAACACGATACCCACCTGAATACATTTGCTATGCCTCCAATCTATTACTTGGGCGACTGGCAAAACATGGAGCCTATTTGGCTGGTGCTATGCAGAGTATGAGGGAACTCGCTCCTGGGGCCCTTCTGGGAGCCTGCAGCTGTATGAACGCCTGTCACCTGCCATAGTCCATTGTGTCCGTGCCTCGGTCGTGTCTCAGGTGTGCGGTGCGGCTGGGAAGGACTTTGCACAGGAGAGACGAGGGAGGGAGGGAGAGCAGGAAGCAGTTGCAGGGGAGAGGCTCTTATTTTGGCAGCGGACAGCCGGAGCGGCTGAAGGATCCTGTGTCTTCCCAGATCCGGGAGAATAACCCCCCCATCCCAGGAAAGGGGGAATCTGCCCGGCGTCACCGGAGAGAGTGCGCCCGTCCGCTGCAGCCCTCCCTCCGCTCCAGACCCGGTGCATGCACGGAGTGTGAGTGTTACAGACTGGTTACATGCCCGCTGTGCCCGGCAACTCGGAGGAGGGGGCAGGATGAAAGGGGGCACCCTGCTCGCCTCAGCTGCCACTCTCTCTCCCCCTCAGCCCCCGAGCTGCGGATGCTGAGAGGGAGAGAGGGGAATCCGATCCAGGAGGCCGGAGACAGAGAGGGACCATGGGAGGCCGCAGGGGAGAATCCTGAGAGAGAGAGGTAAGGGAGACCCTAATGTGACAAGGACAACACAATCATTTCACACCCTGTCACTGAGTCACACTGTGTCCCAGGTGTATTGCACTATCCCTGATAATCCAGCTCCACCAGGCACAGTGCCCATCTGTTTCTCCATGCCATCTGTACAACCCACACTACCTCCCATCTGTGACAGCCTGCTCCTGCTTCCAGATGTATAGGAGACATTGCATCTTGCATTAAGGCTCATCTGTCTTACTGTCATCTAGATGTGACACTACTGTTGTGTGCTTGGTGTTTGTTAACCACTGAATCATCACAAGAATTGCTGACAATCCCCATAGTGCACCGGTGTAATGGTATCACAAGTGATGTATGCATAGCTTTTGTAAATATTGTTGTGCCATATTAGTAAATCATGCAGAGATTCATTACGCCGGTAGGCCTCGTGAAATAAAAATTGATGATCTTATTCGCCACTTCAAATAACTTGTACAAAAAAGATTTCAATTTGAACATTAAATGCATTTCCGCTATATAACCAGGGCTAATTACAAATGAAATGAATAAGGGAGTTGTAATTTTAAAAAGAAATGTTCACAATAAACAAGGTCTATTCACTGTAGCATACTTGGGAAATATATAATAAGGCTACACTGCAGTAGTAAATAGCCTAATTACACTTGTCAACAATTTTCAGGTGTGGAATAATTTCAGAGCTGTGGAAGAGCTAATTATCATGTAATTAGAGAACACCTTTCAGCTTCCAACTCTCTTCTAGTATTCACGCCTTGCATCTGTGCTTGGCAATTTGGGGGAATACTTACAAGCAGAGTTTGATGGAAAACTCTTATCTGTGTGCAGTATGTTGTAATTGCTAAGGTTTGGCACATGCACATATGATGGGGCTGATTCAGAGTTTGGAAGTAAGGGCAAAACAGGTGCAAGTGTACAGCCAGGCTAAACCATTTTTCAAAGTAAGGGGTGTTAATGAAAAAATCTTTTGCATGCAGGGAAAATATATTACTTTTACACATAGAACTAAAATACTGCATAGCTTTGTGTTTTTTTCTCTAAAATAAAGTTGAGCTAATAAACTGCACCTCCTATTTTTAATTCTGGCTTTATAATTTAAATCTGTCTTCCCCTTGCAATTCAACATGGTATTGCTCAGGTCTACACTTGCACCTAAAAAAAAAAAAAAAAAAAAAAAGTGTAAGTGCAGCTCTGAATCGGAACCTAAAACCTTTACTCCTTCACAAACAAATGTGTATGACTAGCTTGTGCATTGATCAGGTTCATAATAAATAGTATACTATAGTATAATAACTACTAAAAACTTTTTTATAGGCCTGTGTCAAACTTACATTTTTGCAGCAATTTTTTTTTTACTTCTGAAAGTATTTTGAGTATTTTGAAACAACTGTATGCACCAGTATTAAAACACACCTTTTACTAGTATATTTTAATTCTAATAAAAAGCATGTCAATGACTATGGCCACTATAAGAATGATAGAAGCCTTTGGTTCCAGTGACAACAAACTAGCATTCTTGCAGCTGGGAGTATTTGCTTGCAAAATAGTTTTTCTGATTATACATGTTCTATTTGTTTACATGCACTCAAAGGTTTTACATTAGTGTCAGTAGAGCATGGATCAGGTAAATTTTTGCATTAAGTTCTGGTTGAACAATAATATAATTCTAATTGAATGTTATACGCCTACAACAAAATTTAGTATATAATTGTCTTGTTATTAATTTACCTTAGCCCCATATTTTTTCAAATATATATAAAACTAAATTTAAATAACTTTATTTGTTAATTGGTAACACTGAGGAGGGACATAAGTAGCAAATCCACAATAATGGCGCTGAGAAACTTTTATACCTGTAGTGCTGGCCACACACTAGAGCGATTATCGCTCCCGGTATGTGGCTGCCGATAAACTAGACAATTTTTCCCTGGGGAAAGGTCTTGATATCGGCACCATACACACAACAGAGGCTGGGAGCGATAATCTCTGCTGGAGAGCCTGCAGCTAGCCTATTGGCTGGCTGCAGCCTCTCTCTGATTGGTTGGGTCTCCTGTCAATCTTGACAGAAGACCCATGCAGCCAGCTTATTGGTTGGCTACAAAAAAAAATAAATAAAAAATCAATGGGAAAAACTACACTGATGGGCTGCTGCGCGGTGTCCTCTCTCCCTCTGGGTATACAGCGTTGTATACTCAGACAGAGGGAGAGAGGACACAGTGCTGCAGCTTGTCAGTGTGTGGGGTTCTGCAGCGCCGTGTCCTCTCTCCCTCTGTGTTAAATGTCTGTCCAGCACTCGTATTACACGGAGGGAGAGAGGGCAGAGCACTAGGTACCTCCAAAAATCGCAGCTAGGGTTCGATTATCTATCGGGAATTCCGGTCAATGAGATAACCGGACCCTAGCGTTTTTGGAGCGTTTTATCGCCATATAGAAGTCTAGTCTTTCCCATACACTAGAGGGATATTTGGCCCAATCCACGATAATTGAAGATTTTCCATGCGTTCGTAATAGATCCGTACGTTAATATAAAATAAGTATGTTTTGCAAAAGTAATGAATTTCGGAACACTTCCGTGTTGTGAAAGCAACCTTATCGTTAGTGTGCGTATATGTGACGGAAGTTAAACGTTCGCAAATACAACCGCACGTCTACTGCATTACCACACCCATTTTTTGCTATTATTTTCCGAACGCCTACTTATTAATAATCAGTCCGATCTTTTATGTTCGCACGCATATTTTGACGTACGGAATTTACTTACACATCATTCCAATTACGCTTCGTACCTCCAAGGTCTGCACATGCGCCATGAATAGAAATCACCCCACTTACGCATTTTGCGTTCGTAAATTACCAGACGTTCTTAATTCTGAATACGGTCCTGGGTGTTTGGGCCGATAATCGCTCTAGTGTATGGCCAGCTTTAGCCAAATAATCCGAAACTATCAATATACACCTCATGCCATAAGTGGTCTACATGTATATCACTGCCCCCAGATTTCCCCCACATCATTTGTAGTCTGAAATAAATATTTTGTTTATTTTGATGTCTTGTTTTTATAGTTAAAATAAAGTGTTATTGTAAGTTTGTTATAAGTTTGATTGTTATATGTTTAATAATAATATTTCATGCTGAATTCTTCTGGTCTGTTGTTGAGTTTATATTTGTCATTTGCAGCATAAACACACAATGGGAAGGATTCAGTGGATACAGTGCAAATGCACTAGTTTTTTTTGTATTCTAAGCAAACTGTATGCTGTGTATGATCGGATAACCTGTTCTCATCTTTTTTTCAAGTATCTTATTTTCAGCATCATCTTTTATTTACAAGATTAAGATGTATAATCAGAATGACGCTGTGGTTTTCCAAAAAACGTGGCATTCTAAAATGATTTAACGCGCCCGCAGTGCGACCTTATAATAAATGGAAAGCACAGTTCTTCTGAACCCGTTTGCTGTCACTTTGCTGCAGTTTCTATGGCTGAAGCACCGTGGCATGAAAGAATAGCATATTTTCTGATTTAACTAAGCATCATTGCTCTTGTGTCTGGATAGCTTGCAATGCATTCTGATTGGGTTGCATGCATATGGGCAGAACGGAAGAGCTTTCATAATCCAATCCGAATGCTCGGAAAATAAGGGTCATTTAAATCTCTGCATCTGCTTCACAGTGTTGAATGGGCAAAATAAAAGTGGAATTTGGAAATTGTGGCTTTAATCCAGATTCGAACATAAAACATAAAATAAGGCATCCTGTATTGAGAAACCTCACACACATAATGGGGTTGAAGAGCGATTCATACTCAAAACACGTGTGGCTGTGGATCCATACACAAGTGCAGCAGCCTGAAAGGCACAGTAGATACAGGGCCTGTATTCGGATGAAATGCGCATGCGTAGTAACTAAATTTACACTATCTACGTTGATTTTACGCACGGAAGTCCATTAGATACAGACTTGTGAACTGCATGTGAGAAAATACATGAGGGCGTGGTTAGTTAGATACGCATGTATGGAAGTATTATACGCACGGAAATGCACACTTAAAGATAACGGTGCTCGAGGCACTCGTCAAGGAAAACCTGTCCGTGTGAGGGGGAGTGTCAGGGTGTTGCCTTGCATCGTCCGTGCGAATAATTGCGAACCTTTCGCTGACCGATCTCTGAATACGGTCCATAGTCTTCAGATGCATGCTCTTCTCCAGTGATCCACTTCACTGCTATGTGGAAATGGATCTTTTGCTGCATGCTATTAATTGGCATTGCAAATGTACTAAAAATATAGGGGCTGATCCAGACCTAGTTAAGTGCTTGAACTTAGTTACTCCTGGACTAAACCATGTTGATTGCAGGGGGAGTCAAGTTAATTGTATTCTTTGCATGCAGGGATATATCTTTGACTTGCTTACTGCACACAGATACTGACCAGCTTTACTATCACACTGTTATTGAGACTTAGGATCACACTGTTATTTAGACTTGGGATAGGAAACATCACCTCTCAACACTAATACTGTTTCCAACAGATGAAATATGACTCCCCTGCAATTAACATGGTTTAGCCCAGGAGTAACAGGAGCACTAAGTATGGATCAGCCCCATAGACCTTAATAAAATTTGTATTAAATAACATCTACAAATTTTCATTCAATATAATGATTATATATTATCAGTGAGAAACATGTTAAACATAGTCACTGTCAGAGACAGTTTAGCTCCTACACAGAAGAGGCCTTCGTTTAGCGGAGCAGAGAGGACACGAATGCAGATCTGTATCGCTGGAGTCCATGGAAAATTTCTGGGAGGCCAGGTAGTGACTTGCTCTGCCCTTAAACCAGCCAACAGACTGGTGAATGTTTTCAGATTAAAGTGAATATAAAGTTCCAAGTTGGCGCAAATAGACCTTTTCTATAAAAATAAAATAATAATTTGCACCCATTACGTTGTAACTTGAGTTGTCAAGGTGTCTTTTTTACTCTCAAACCTTGACCAGCCCCTAATGAAAAAGGCACATTATTAAAGGTGCGATTCTGAAAATCTAAGAAAAAGATATCTCTGTGTGAACACGGAAGGCTGGATTCCAAGCACAGAGGTGTTTGAAGTCTAGATCCGAGTCTCATGATAAATGAAGTATAATTTTTTAAAGATGGGAGGAAAAAAAGGAAAATAATTGGAGATTGTATGGGATGTGTGACTGAGCTAAACAAATAGGCACATTTTTCAAATAGGCACAGTAGTATTTACTGGACTGACATACCTGGATCAAAAAGACCAGTAATCCAACTATTGTAAGCTGTTTTACCATCCTTGTAATTTGCAGGCCTTTTTGTACCGAATTTTTATTGAAATTATACCCTTCATACTCCAGACCGGATTGAAGGCCATGTGGGCCTGGGGCTGACAATTATCAAGGGCCAACACTATTTAGTGTGCTTTGGAGGAGGATGCAGCGGGAGGCCTGGAGATCTGCAGTGTGTGGGAACCTATTTTCAAATGGAGGCCTGGGACCATTAGCCATATTGTTTATCTGGCCCTGTCTATACTATTTCTCAGCAACTACAAAAAAGGTGTTGTTGTTTTTTTTCCGCAACAATTCTAGCAGTGGGTGTATATTTCTTGTTAGGACTCTGAGCTGCAGACTGCTGTGTGGTGGCATGTTGCTTTCTATTAGAAACATATGGGCCACTGTGTGCATGCGACAGCTTGTGTAATGTACAACAGGAACAGTTTGTAAGTAGGATTTTCTTCCTTGTTTGACTACTAAATGTTTTTGCCATATTGCAAAATCGTGGAGGAGGCACAGCACACTACACAGAACACCATTCAGTATTATTGTAATCCATGTTTCTTGTGCATGGTTTCCAGAGATTTCAGTTCTTTCCTCTTACGGTTTTGCTTTTATCATTCTGCCCCAATTCTCCCTTCCCACATAGTTTAGTAACGACTGTCAGGTCACAATGATTCCTCCCCACGTCTCCTTTCTTTTCAGCTGCTCTCCTAGGCTGAAGTGGAAAATGAAAGGAATACAGAGTGTATAATGAGGGAGGAGTGACCAGACCCTTGCATGGTACAGCCAAATGCAGAATAGTTTCCTGTCTGTTTTTCAGCCTTTTATTAGGAGAGGAGATGGATTTAAACATTGCACTATGCTGAATGGCAAATCATGCCATTTCTCCTCGTATTCCTAAGCATGTATACAACTGTATGCATCAAATGGTGTAGTTAATAGCATCACAGTGTGACACTCGGCCTCATAGCACTGCTCATGCCTAGGAAATATACGTATGCAAATATTTGTCAATTGTATTTATTCAGGTCGCAAAACAGTACAACAGCAATTACAATGGTACCTTTAGTTAGGTTATAGACAGAGTCAAAGTGCAACATACATTCGTACCAAGCTTACACATTTAAACAGGATAAAGAACAAGTATTATAGAAAGATTGTATACAAATATTTGTGATCATGGATTTTACACAATCTGTAAAAGGGCGGTGTGGGGTGTTTCATCATTTGGTTTGGGCAGAGGTATGCAGCTTACATGCTACATTCAGTATTGGCATAAGCAATAGCGGCACGTTTTAAGCGTATGACTTGCATATGTCCTATTCTGGGATGCACGCGTTATGGATGAGGATTACTTTAATAGACGCATAGCTCATCCCACACTAATTCGCATTTTACCAGCAACAATATGACCACGATTTGCTGTGACCAATCACGTCATTATTACTTCAGACCTCACAGTTGATGGAGGATGATTAGGGATTATTCAAAAATATCAGTTCAAATCAAAACACAAGACCATGTCCACGTTCGCTAGGATGGAAAACTTCCACATTTCGAGACCACCTGGATCCATAGTTTTTTACTGGAAGCAATTAGATTCTGCCTAATGGGAAGGGGGAAGTATTTAAATTGTACAGTGAGGACATGCTAAGCGCCATCCGCTGTGTTCAGAATTTGGAACTGCCCCCATTCTACGTGAGGACAGAGCAGAATTCTTAAGGTGTAGGAGTCTACCATCATAAGTCCATGTGAGCAGGAGGAGCAGCCTTCCCTCAACCTTTCAGGATCTAGGATCCACCTGCTGTGCCGATCTGTCATTGGATCTTTGCTGCCATTGCGCTTGGTGCTTTTAACACCGTTAAATCAGAACTCTAGCTCTGATCCTTTATTATCAAGTCTAGAAGGAATCCTTTCTTTGTGTATTGCACAGCCTATTGCACTACAAGTACCAGTACCACAACCCCATGTGATGCTGACCTTATGTTATCTCTTGCAAGATCACACTCTTCATACTACGGGCCGGATTCAGACTACCGAACGTTTAGCAAATACGTCCATAGTTTACCGTTTTTTTACTACTGTGCATGCGTAGTAAATTTTTTACGTAATCTATGTATCTTTTCGTTACATAGATTGCATATACGCGGTCTTTAAGACCGCATATAGAGATCCAGCCATGTTTGATTGACAGAGATGCCAAGCAGCGACCTCTAGCCAATCAGAATGATGGAGATGTGCTGTGCACAATCACTCAATTGAAAAAGTTGGCATTTTTTTGGGAAGGATACATACATGTATGTCGCAACCAAAAACCCCATAGTTGAGGGGACAAATAATTTAAGGATCTTAAATGGATTAAATACTAGAGGTATTTATAATTCTTGTAAAGGGTCTGTATTTATAGATAAGGGGATGTGAAGATGATGATGGCAAAAGTTATACTTTAAAACCTTGATATTGAGGAAGTCACCACATAATAGCTGTGTTGCAGAGGCGGTTGATGAGAAAACGCCACTTTGAACAAATATTGTAATCTGTGTATAGAAAAAATTAGTGTGGGTCCCCGTTGCGAACAGCCCTATTTCAAGAGGGCCGCTCACTCTTAGCCAGCCTAACCCTAAGCCTCTTCGACCACCCCACATATTAACCCTAAGTCTCTTTTCCCTCCCGCATCCTTACTCTAAGTCTCCCACCCACAGCCTAACCCTAACTCTCTTGCCTCACCTGCAGCCTAACCATAAGTCCCCTCCCCTCCCCCACAGCATAACCCTAAATCCCCCCACCCCCCTTTGCAGTCTAACCCGAAGTCCCTGGGTCCCGCAATGGCGGTGCTCCCAAAAAGCATCTTTCAGCTGTTCCTATTTCGCAATGAGGAGACATCACAGCGGGGGCTCGCAATGAGAAAGAATGTACTTCTAAATGAGTCTGTTTTATGTTTACATTGTGCTTTTCTCTCTCTTTCTTTCTCCTCTCTCTCTCCCTCTCGCTCTCTCTCTCTCTCTCCCTCTCCGCTCTCTCTCCCCTCTCTCAAATCTGATTTTAGTAATTTCCAAATTCAGTCAACGAGAGTACAGTTGTACCCGAGCATAAATCTGGGGCTAGATTGTGAATTTACGTTCTGTCCTGTTGTGGAGATTTTTGTCTTGTATTTTTTTTCTAGTTGACCATTATTGGGAAGTTTATATATCTAGAGGTGTGCAGCTGACAAGAGCTATATATAGAGAGACCTTATGAAAGAAAGATTATCAGGGGACAGAAATAGACAAGATGACTGTGGAGAAACAAGAGCAGAATTGTAAACTAAGATATGCTAAAGATGCTCATTATTGTGATTAAGAAGAAAAGAGACCTAAAGAAACATGGGGCATATATAGAATGAGTTCTAAAAATAAGGTGTTGAGAAAACTGGTAATATAGTATTAGAAGGTTACACAGTGACATATGGAGATCAGATAAAATGTTTGTTATTTAGTGGTTATTTTGATTTAGATTTTCAGTGTTCAGATATTTGCTATCGGAGAACCATTCTATCTACGTGGTAAGTACTAGTTGAACCACTCGCCTCGCATGGGTGCTTTTCCAAATCCATTCTCCATATAAATTTCCAGCTCATTTGAATGTGAAACAGTGGCAGCTTGACAGTCTGTCTGGTATAGCCCCTATGCTGTACTTGCAAGCGCAAACCTGTCTCCTTGTCAGGAGCCTAAATGTTATCACAATATACTGGAGTTGTGAGGAATTGTGAACTCATTTGAATTCTTTACTCAAATTTTTTTTTTGTGTTTAAACTGTTTTTCATTGGTCATAAAAACAATACAGGTAGTGACCAAACAATAATAAATAGTGCGTTGGTGATATAATGGTCATTTCTTGCTGTGATTATGTGTGTGATTGCTGTTAGAGCTCTCTAGTATATGCAAACACTGGGACACATGCTCAGGCCAAAAAGTCAAACAACGCCTCTGATATGTAGCGAAATTCAGGGCTTAAGAAAGAAAAGTGTGGGGTATAGCAGTATCTTTTATAACCAGCTGAGAGTACTCGATGCTCTTTATTATACATATGATGTAGTGAACATTGCCCACAGGGAATTAACGGTTCTTCATATTCGCGCAGATCCCAGATTTACTTTGATTCGACCTTTCAGTGTTCTATATTGCATATTATTTAGTAACTACGTCTCTTTTATGCCTTGTTCACACTGCTGCAATTTAAAGCTTTAGCACATGCTCTTAAAGCAATGTGTATATTAGAAAAAATTTTGCTGTAAAGGTCTAAAATTTTTAAGCTGTTCCTTACCCTCCAACTGTACCGATTTAGCCGGTACAGTACCGTTTTTTAACGGTCTGTACCGGCAGAAGAGGCTGTACCAGCTTGTACCGATAATGGCACAGTCGGTGGTCAGCCAGAAAACTCCCCCATACTTACCTAGGATCCTCTGCGGTCTGTTTAGCACCTGGCACTTTCTATTTAGACCGCAGTGGAGCCACTGCTCCGCTATGGTCTAAACAGAAAGAAAGTGTCAGGCGCTAGGATCCTCTGCGGTCTGGTCTGTCTGTGCACTGACGCTGACGGGATGCTCTGACAATATCCGACAGTCTGCTCTATAATATTCAATCTTTCTCTACACAGTTTAGGTGGCTGTCTGTCATCTTTTAAATCACATTCAGTAATTTTTTTAGTTTTTTTATTTAATATTCTCTTAGTTAATTTTTCTTTGATGAAATGTAATATTATACAGTATATAAGTAATCCACTGCCTTCAGGTTTTTGTCCTTGTATGCACTAATGTACTGTGACTTATTCTTAAGCATTAACAACCTCTGTTTGCCTGTATACCTTAAACTAGAGACCCTGCTGTGTAACCAGTGGCTACTTATCATGTTTCCCAACACCTCTGAGGAGAAAACATAAAATCCACTTCTCAGCTCTGTTTGCTACATATAAAGCCTATATTATTTGGATATAAGCTGTGGCTGCTTGGTATTAGGTTATTGTGTCAGCATGTGGCGTAATCCTTCACTAGTAATCAGATCTTATGAATATAACTAAATTAATTTACAAATATGGCTACAACCAGCCACCACTGACACCCAGCAGCATGCTTGTTTTATCATGTGTGTGAATATTACTGTAATTTGTACATGTTGATGTCTTGCGTGTGCATTCTGAAGATTGTCATTTTAAAACTTAGAGGACAATATTCCAGCATTGACCATTGTTTATGTATATTTTTATAGGTTCTCTGACGTCCTCGCTTGACATCACTTTAAGTCTCGACCAATCAAATGCACCCTGAAAGCAAACTGGCTAATCATGGGAAGGCATCCAACAATGGTGGACAATCACAGCCTCCAAATGTGAGCCAGGGGCCTAAGGGCACAGGGCTGCTTGGCCCCAAAACTAATCACATGTCTCCAAGTGGTGCGGGTCTTAAGAGCACACAGAACCAGGGACCAAACCATGGCAAGGGACAAAGAGACCCAGCTGGAGAGACTGGAGAGCAGAGAGAGCCAGGAACCCCTTCATTGGAACCAGAACCAAAAGGTAGGTTTATTTCTTTGTCTTGGGCAGACAGCGCACTGGATCCTCAGCTCAGTATCACAGAGCTTCAGAACTCACATGAGCACAGTGAGCCAGATCCAGAACTCCGCAGTGGTCGGCACTCTGTCCGCAGCGACAGTAGGGAAACAGTGAGCTATCCTAAGTTCTGTATGTGCGAGGGGAGACCACTTCCCTTGCACGTACAGGGCCTCCATACCCAGGACTCTACCTTAATATTTATGTACCGACCCAATGGAAAATTTGTCCGGTGTGTAAACAAGGGTCATACGTAAGAGCTTACCTATACTGCACAATTTAAATACATCCCTCAGTTTCTTCATCTTTCTAAAATCCAATGTATTCTTAAATATTATCCTTTACACAGAACCATCACGGCAATTCCAATACCTCCTGTATAATAGCAATGCCTTTCACAGCCTCTTACTGCAATGCCATTACGCCACATATAACAGCAATACTCCACACAACCAATCATATAGCATTAACCCACTCCACCCCCCATGAACAACTGCAGTAACCCACACTATTGTAGCAATACACCACCCTACACAGTATTGTATTACCCTACACCACCCACAAATTTCAGGGGTGTGGGTTCCCACAAAGAACCACTCTATTTCGAAAGGGCTGTTCTCTCCCAGCCAGTTTCACTGAAGACGGTGCTCCGAGAGTTAAGCCTAAAAACTACCCCATCCCTTCCCCTAATTCTAACCCTAACTCTCCCTTCCCCACAGCCTGACCCTAACTCTCCCTTCCCCACAGGCTGACCCTAACCCTCCCTTCCCTGCAACCGGACCCTAACCCTCCCTTCTGTATAGCCCTGGGGTAGGCAAACTTCAACACTCAAAGAGCCACTTGGACCTGTTTCCCCCAGAAAAGAAAACCTCGGGAGCCACAAAACCCTTTTGACATCTAAAATGAAGATAACACTGCATATTATTGATTTATACCTTATATGTGCCCAGCCAGTTTTATGCCCCTTGTATGTGCCCAGCTTTTCTGCTCTAGTTACCTTTGATGTCTTCCTACCCGGATCCTTCTGCCGCAGCCGTGTCATTCACACAGCAGACTTGGTCATACAGGGCTACAATACAATAGAAGCACAGCCTTGTAAGCACTTAGTTATCCAGTTTTTGTTTGTGTACAGCGATTATATTCATCCAATCTCTCCCCCTTGCATGTACTCCCTCTTATGTGTCTCCAGTCTCCAAATATTCTCCTTCATTTGTCTCCAGCCCCCCAGTATTTCCCATCATATCTCTGCAGCCTCCCAGTATCCCCATCATGTCTCTGAAGCCCCCCTTAGTATTCCCCATCATGTGCCTCCAGCCCCCCTCAGTATTGTCCATTATGTGCCTCCAGTCCCCCCTCAGTATTCTGGACTGCTGGGCTTGTAGCTCCAGAGGGAGCCGCAGCAGACGGCTGAAAGAGCCGCATGTGGCTCCGGAGCCACAGGTTGCCGACCCCTGGTATAGCCTAACACTAAGACCCCCCCTCCCCGCAGCCTGACCCTAACCCTCCCTTCCCCAACACTAAAAAGTCAGTAGCGGGTCTGGCGGGTGGTGTGGATATGAATGGGTTAGTATGCCAATCGGCGCACGCACCCGCAGACCCATCGCACCCACCACAAACCCCCTTGTCCAACCGGAGGTGAGTGTGACTCTATGGGGTCCCTTCTCTGCAGCCTAACCCTCACCCTCCCTTCCCCACAGCCTAACCCTAAGACTCCCCTTCCTTTCGTTTAACACTAAGACTCCCCTTGCCGTAGCCCAACCCTAATACTCTCCTCCTCCTCCTCCTCCTCTCCTCCCCTACTGCAAATGGCCCAAATGAGCTTTTGGCTGTCTCTATTTCTAAAAGGGCCTTTTGTTTGCCACAACTCCATCGCGTATTTATTGGTTGTTAAAGTCTAAATGAATACATACTTTTAGTAATTAATGTGAAGGCTGTGAATCTGCTGACTTCTTCTTTATAGGAAGATAAAAGTAGGTGACACTACAGCTGATTCACAAGAGACCAAAATATTTTTTATTTCTGTCTGCATTACTGAAGTCATGTTGTCTTAGATAACTTCCAGTCTTAGATTACTGCTTGCCTCCATGAAAATGGCCACCTGCATAGGCCTCAATGCAGGGAAATAGGACACAATTTCTATATTTCATACCGCAATGATTCCTGGAACTGAATCTGCATCAGGGAGATTGCCCAACTCTTCAGGGTGTCAGGAAGATCATCCACTCTTCAGGGAGTTTCCCTGCTATTCAGGGGGAGTTTTCAACTAAGTAGTAGTAATTAGTAGTAAGTCACCAGATTTGATGATCCTACTATGTTTACTACCTAATATGAACTTCCTCAATGCCGTCACTGTATTATCCTAACAGCTGCTGTTTTTATGATGTTCATTGTAAGTCTACTATTGGTGAAATGTTTATATACAACCACGCTGAGTACTTGAAAGTTGGAATTTGACTCACAACAACCGCTTTCCCTATATTATGCTCCTTGGCAATATCTGAATTCCTTACAGAGTTTATCCCAGTGACAGGCGTGATTTGCTGTATTTCCTGTTTGTTGTTTTCCTTCTCTTGGGTACGAGATGGGGGTGAGGGGATTCTGTCAACAGCGCACAATGCGTTTCAGAAGCAGAATAATAACCTTGCCATAACAGGAAAGTCATTTGTCAGGTATAACAGGATAAACCCATTCAAATATATATTCAACAATTTAATAGCAGCTCAAAGTGAGGCGTCTTAAGAAGCTGTGTATGTTATAAAATTAATGGCTTCCGATCATTTAGGCAAAGTGAAAATATGTTTCATTGAACAGTAACAAAAAGGGTTCTGCTTAAAAAGAAGGACAATACATTAACAAATAATACGTTCATAATGCCTGATACTAGCATGTAAATACATGTGCCCTGTTGACCTTGTCATGTAATTTATTTGTATTCATGTAACAAGCATATAAAAAGGCAAAACTATGAGAATTCAAAGGGAGGTAACTTATTTTTGTGGTATATTAGTACATATGCATATGAGGTTCAGACAATAAGCTACCTCCAAACTCTGGTACCCATCCTCATTGCCTAGGCCTGGTTTATATGTAAATAATATGTGTATTCCATTATTATTATTATTTACCTGGAATTTCATGAAACCAATACTGTTAAATTATTTATTTTGCATATAGACACATCCTGTGATACAACCTTTTATACATACATACATATATATATATATATATATATATATATACATACGTACTGTGATACATTGTAGTTGCCACTACAACATGGTGGAAGTGCCATGTGTGGAAATACTTAAAATATGATTTATTTTCTGTGCATAGAACCAGGTTTTTGTCAGTTAATTATTATAATGAGATAATAAGTGACCATTTTCACGTGCCCCTAATGAAAGCTTTGCATTGTTTTAATGAGTTTAGCTCTTTCCGGTGCGGTTCCAGGAGAGTTAGCCCCCCGCAGTAAGAGGCGCTGTGTCTTGGAACGGAAGCAGCCATACAGTGGAGATGAGTGGTGTTCAGGACCAGACAGTGAAGAGGATGAGAAGACTCTTGTGACCACCCACAGTAAGTCAACCCTATTATACAAAGTCCACAGGTAGCAGTATTCTTCAGCTGGGCCTAGAGTTAAATGTTTCCATTATAAGTAGGCTGCTCCACTCTTTGTTACTGAACATTGTTGCCATCTAATGGTCAGTATGAGCATTTGTCAGTTTTATATCTCTCTCCCATGTATTGTTTATACACTCCCAACAGATTTTTTTAAATATTTTTTTGAAATTCGCTTAGAAAAGTCTTCCGCTTTGTCTTCTTGGCTCCTCTGCAGCATGCAATGGTTCTGTTGTTAATTATGATGCTGACTTGACCTTCAGCTTAGGTGGATGTGTTTTGGAGGGTGTTAGGGGAAGTGGTCACATGGACCGGCCTCCACGCTGCAAGTCTGTATGACTTTAATTCTGGCTCTGCAGTCGTATAGACTCATCAGCAGATCACTGAGGAGTCTAAATGACTGAAATGCTGGCAATTTGCCCCCTTGAATACACCCTTCTTACACGCATGCAGACAAAACATGTAAGTGCACAGGTGAAATGGGGAGATGTTATATTTGATACCACTAAGAATTTACTTTCACCGCTTATTATAGCTCTTTCATGATACAGTGCTCTTGCTGCTTTTGTAACCTGTTACTTAAAGCTCTTCTTTTTAGCCTGTATACTTATGCCTGTGCTTTTCTCTGTTTCCTCTTGTTTTATTTTCATTACCCACCTTGTTAGACTGTAATGCTGGTGATTCTGTGATATCCGCCTCCACAGTACCAGGAACCGGTTCTGCTTCCCTTCCTGGAGTCAATGACACCAGCTCTTCCAGCACGCCCCATGGGGCTGGCCAAAGTCTACGTGGGGAGGGAGGAGGGCCAGGAGCTCCATCCAAGACCCCCTCCCAGTTTGTTTATGTCTTCACAACATATTTGGCAAACACGTGAGTACTGTTTTCCCTGATGGCTTGAGATAGTAAAATTCCCCCAAATCACCCAGCAATACGATAATGGTATGAATGTAATAATACAAGAAATATGAGTGTTAGAAAACAAATAACATATAATCAAAGGATTCTTTTAAAATGCTATTTATTGGCTAAGCTTCATTCTAGCATTTCCCTATGACATGTAAACAAAAAAGCTGAAATGGTCAATTGCTGCTACACTTGGTGGCTCCCAAAATAAATATTCCGAAAAATATTAATATTTGACAATTAGGACTGAAGATACACACCTACATGTTTGTGCCACTTTGCCAAACGAAATCTGCATCTTGACAACTCTCAAAAATAGTCCAGGAGACTCCATAGAGCAGGAAATCTTCTGTATTGGGGTTTAATACTGCAATTTGACATCAAGCTCCTTCCCTATTGTTTATTGCTGTTATTTACCAATATGTATACATGTCCTCATATGTCACTGTTTCCCATACAGGGCTGCGGAAGCTGTTTTACAGGGTCATGCAGATTCCATCCTGCTCTACCATCAGCAGAATGTACCTCGAGCCAAGCTTGATGAGGTAGTCACATGTTTATAGAAATATGAATGAGGTTTTTTTTCTGAAGAAAGTGGACCTAGATGGAGAATTTTGTCAAAATTATTAATCCAGTATTTGACCAATAATTTAATCTGGTTTAAATCACTGCTCATTATTTATAACATACATTTTACCACCATTTAAAATAACATAACAATCCCAACACTTGCTGTGTATTCACAATGTCCGTGTCTAAGCTCATCTTAATATCTTATCATCCCACAACACTTGTAACCCATTTTCACAAAGGAAAAGCTAAGGGCCCGATGCAATTGTTCCGATGGGAAAAGCTTGCAGTGCGCTTTTTCCCGTCAATTACTGTAGGCAAAACTTGTGGGCTTAGCTTCGCTTAGCTTAGCTTCGCATTGCAAATAACGCGAATGCAGAGCTAATTGAATTGGGCCCTAAATGTCTGGGTGTTTGCATGTATTCAAGAATCGGAACATAACATTACAAAAAAGGTGAAATAACAAAAATATGTCATCAGTTTTATTGTTTCCTAAATAACTTCCATTGACTATAATTAATTTCCACATAAAGGTAAACCCTATTCATAGTAATATTGACATTCTTACTTTTATTAGTATTCCATTAATGACAAGTTTGACTGATTTTCAAAGAATATATATATTTATATATAGTACAATGATTATATGGTTGCACCCCTACTGAGATTACATATTTAGACCTATTTGGTTGCTAAATAAATGGGCATTCCACAGGAATAGGACAATGACTGTGGTCTGACATAGTGGGTAGTCTTCCCTTGACTGTATTAATCATACTTTATAAGATTTTACCATTTGGTTCTTTCTCCATATGTTACCTATTTTGCAACCTTTTAGTTTAGATTTAATTATTTTATATTTTTTTATTTATTTAGGATGTTCTCCAGAAACCCATCAGTACCCCAGAACCAGTCGAAAAAGTTTCTGTGGCCACTCTACCCCATTCTGCTTCACCCACACCAGCCAACCATCCACCAGCCACACCTAACCAGGCCCCTCCAACAGTGCTACAAACTGAACCAGTTGTTGAGGAGACAACCCAAGAGTTGACCCCCAGCACACTGGGAAATGGCAATAGCGGACCTGTTAGTGGACACTCCAATCCTCCGCCTACAGCTTCTGCACCTATACCAGGAGAGGATCATGGGCTTATGGAAAGTGCACAGGAAACTGGTGTGACGATGAACCAAGAAGGTCTTTCTAGAGAGCAACTTGAGCATCGAGAACGTTCTCTGCAGACCTTGAGGGACATAGAAAGACTATTGCTGCGAAGTGGTGCTAGTAATGAATCTTTTTCAAAGCACACACAGAGTCCAGTAGAAGGATCTTTACCTCCTCATCCACCACCTCATGTCCCTTCAAATCTTCCAACCCCAATAAAAAAGTATGAGGAGCCCTTACAGTCCATGATCACTCAGACCCAAAGCTTGGGAGGGCCAGGAATGGAGCAAGACATTGTTGGCCCTGGACCTGACATGGGTCATCAGATGAGCCTTATGATGCAAAGGTTGGGACAAGACAGCCTTACGCCAGAGCAGGCAGCATGGAGAAAACTTCAGGAGGAATATTATGCAGAAAAGCGGAGGAAGGAAGAGCACATATCCATACATGGGAGGTCAGCACCTGATATGATTCTCAGAGGACCTCCTCCACCATACCATAGCAAGCCTGGTGAACAGTGGATTAGTAATCGTTTACCTGGACCCTTAGAGGGACAGGAGGCAATGCAGCTGAGAGGTGGAGGTATAACGTTTCAAGGCCCACGATTTCCTGGCAGATATGGAGCCATGCAAAACTTACCAATGGACACAATGGGGGTTATGCAGAGACAAGGCAGATGGCCTGAAGAAATGACAACAATGGCAGGAGGGCAAAGTGGCTTCCCACAAGGGGGAATTTCATATTCTGGGGGAGGTCAAGGAGAAGTAGAGAGATTTTTAAATCCTCATTCCCGAGATGAGTTCTTGCGGCAACAGCTTTTGGAGAAGCGCAGTACAGGTATTCAGAGACATTTGTCAGTTCCTATTGGACAGGGCATTGAAATGGAGCGAGCTATGATGCAGCAGCGTCCAGGTGACCCTTCTTTGTTCCAAGGAGACAGCATGGTTAGTGGACGTAGCATGGGTATGGATTTTGGAGGGTCTCGTGGTATGCTGAGCCCCACCCTTGGGCAACCAGTAAGAGAACTTGATACAGCAATAGGAGGCAGTAACCTTAACATGAGTGTCAATATGAATATGAACCTTAATCTTCAAATGACACCCAACCAAGAGATGCTACTATCACAGAAAATGAGGAGTCGAGGTGACCTAGGAGGAGTGGTATCGGAGGAGCTGGTGCGGGCAGCACAAGCACAAAATGGAAGTGGAATGACAGGAGATGGCCAGAAGATGGCAATTCAAGGTCAGTTCCCTCATGGGCAGACAGGGTTTTCCCCAGGGCAGGGTTCATACACTTCCATGCAGCAGGAAATGAGCATAGACATGTTTGGACCAGAGCACAGTTCTGTTGGGAGCACCACACGACTCAGCCACATGCCAATGTCCTCAGCACCTGGCTCCAATCCAACAGGTATTGGACCAGTTCATATGGCTGCCAACAGGAGTATGGGTCGCAGACCAACAGAACTTACAATCAGCGTAAATCAGATGGGATCACCTATAATGAGCCATCTTAAGTCTCCCACACTTGGACAAGTGCATTCACCCCTTGTCTCATCCCCTTCTACCAACTTAAAGTCTCCCCAAACTCCAGGAGGCCAGATGGCTGTGCTCCCTCCTTCCAATCCCCCAAGTTCTCTCAAGTCTCCTCAATTATTGGGCTCATCCTTAAGTGGACGCTCACCCAGCAGCTCCCCTGGCAGACTAAAGTCACCTCAGATGAACGTACCCTCTCCATCGTGGGTTTCATCTCCCAAAACTACCATTCCTAGTCCAGGTATTCCAGCAGGAAAACAGGGAATAGGCATGAATTCTGCAGCATCACTTGGAGTCGTTGAACAGGGTATGAATCACTTTTCTGAATGCTTAATTACATTACCTTTTAAATGACTGTGTATAGATGTGAATGTGTCTATTAACAGTAGCAGTGTGCACAAGTATATTTTGAGTTGGTTTCACTATATTCAGGTCTTTGTGACTTTTGCAACGGTTGACAAGCGGATTCTGGCTGTGCTACATTTTTTTCGTCATTGAAAATGGCAAATGACTGAGAGGAGCAACTTCTATTCCACTAGCTTAAGTAAAAATAAGTAAAAAAAAAAAAAAAAAAAAAAAAATCAACCGGGGAAATTCTACTGCTGCTCATTTGGATTTCCAATCTACTGTTCCGGGTGCCTGTAAGATCACTGTTGTGAGATATTTCCCGTACCTTTTCTTTGTTACTTTCTGCTTAAAGAAAATGACAATGTACACAATTTGCACAATGTTTAAGTGTTTTTATATATATTTTGTGGACTGTGATGGCTGTACTTATGTACATAGTTGTTTTATTCTTTTCAGATGGAACTCCATCCCAAAATCCCTTGTCCTTAATGATGTCCCAGATGTCAAAATATGCCATGCCAAGTTCAACTCCTTTGTACCACAATGCAATCAAAACGATTGCCACTTCTGATGATGAGCTCCTACCCGAGCGTGTTCTTCTGCCACCAGGTAGTCAGCAAGGTGAGGGCACTAGGTGACCATTTCTTTCTTTAAAAGTCGATGACTAATTTAGGTTATTGGGGAATATGGGCCTGATCCAGATCAACGATGTAGCGCTGAGCGTGCTAACGCTCAGCGTTACATCGCTGACTCCCCCCTGGCACCCCCCCTGTGCGGGCATATGGCCCCTTCCTTACGCCGGGTGAAGGCTAC
>WWET01000982.1:333435-348586 GCA_011038615.1 Limnodynastes dumerilii
GCGTATGGCCCCTTCCTTACGCCGGCTGAAGTTAGGGTAGCCTTCAGCCGGCGTAAGGAAGGGGTCATACGCCCGCACAGAGGGAGTGCCAGGGTAAGTGAACGCCGATACGCTGTGCTTTAGTAAGCACAGTGCATCGGCGTACCTCTGGATCAGGCCCCTTTTCTCTCTGTGCAATTGCCTCGCCTCCGCCCTCCCCGGCTAATCTAAATACCTCCCCTCCCACTTATTACGCCACCTCTTTTTACGGATATGGCTGCGTGCGGTCGGTAAAGACCGCGCCTACGCTATCTACGTGCTTATCGGCTACATAGATAGCGTAAATTACCTACTACGCATGCGCAGTAGGTCATTTCGGCCACATACGCACTTAAGAAGGCGCAGCTTCTTAAGTGTGAATCAGGTCCTATAACCATATAGCTAGGATTGTGCGAGAGCAAATAATAGCTTTTACCTTTTCTTATATTTCAATAATTCATCTTTTAAATGAATGAAATGGGTGTCTATAAATGGCTGTCCCATTCCACAAATATACTGTATGACAGGATACTATAATGTGGAAATTGTTACAACGGTGACAGTGACAACATTGGGGTAGATCCAGAACTCTGCTTGTAATCCGTAACCCTATACACACACTCCCCCTGCACGTATCTTCTATACACTCCCCCTGCATGTACCTTCTATACACTCCCCCTGCATGTACGTATCTTCTATACACTCCCCCAGGCACTCCCCCTGCATGTACGTACTTTGGCCGCTTTACGCTTTCTAAACCCTACCTTAACTTTTGGCACCGTAACCGCTCACGTCCGCACACGTACGTATAGCCAGCGCGTGGTTATGCCGCTAAGCACGTCCATACTGTACGATTTAAATGCAAACCCCATCTACATTGCGTAATTTAATCATACTTATGGCTAACGTAAAATTGGCGCGCCCCCTCAAACGAATTTACACAACTGATACGTGAAAGGCCCACACGCTCAGAGTTACGTTATGTTTCGTAGCGTATCATCTGTCGTGCGCATGCTCAGTACATACCAAATCGCGTTTTTACGTCTCCGTCAGGTGTAAATACCCACGGAAACGTGGTTCTGGATCTGCCCCATTGTAACAAGACTGGGTAGTAACAAACAGACTGGGTGGGTAAAAGAGCCCTGCTCACAGACTTACACTCTATAGGACATTGGGGATTAATACATAAGGGCAAGTGCTATATACACTGTATCACACAAATAAGCCAGCCAGGTTGTATGGTAAAAGTGCTCAGTGCTCTGTATGATCCAGTCACACAGCAGTAAAACTTAGGGCAGTTTTAGTATGGAAGACAAAGTGTTCTAATTTATGTTAATCATGTAGCAGAAAGGAAACTGGATAACAAACTAGTTGTTAATCGGGTAGACAAATGCTAAGAAGTGGGTTGAGGGATTTGGTAGCTTGTCTGCAGAGGGGAGTTTTAAGGGAGCGCTCTTTAAAAAGGACTGGATTACATCCCTTTTAGATACAGAAAAGAAAATGGAAAGTTTCCTCAGGGTCTGGGAAACATACATGAATTCTTTACCGGGCTTCACTCCAATACCATGCATGGTATGCGCAAGTGCAGTAAATGCTGACAGGCGACTTATGTACCTGACATACGTAAGTCACCTATTGTTATAAGTCTAGTGTCTGAGTCTGGGGGCCAGATTTACTAAGCTGCGGGTTTGGAAAAGTGGAGATGTTGCCCTTAGCAACATGGTTTAGCCCAGGAGTAACTAAGTTCATGCACTTAACAAGGTCTGGATCCAGCCCATTATGTAAAACATATAGATTTAGTATCAAAAGAAATTCGCCTTATCAATAATTTATAAGAAATGTAGCATGACACAATATTTATGTACAGTGCTTCTGTTTCATGTTTCAAACACAGACCATATTTACTTATTTGCATTTCCAGCTGCAGACTACATTACTCATAACGCCTACATGTTACCGTCCTCTTCACATATATTTACATTATTACTGAAAATGAAAGTTCTTGTTATCAATGCAGCAGAGATTAAAAAAAACCTTTTATTAAGATTTATGTTACAGCTTTTTCATTTTATGGAGCACTATGAACCATAAACCCATTAACAGGCTATTCATTTGTTTCATCTGCACAACTGTGATTTTATTAGAGGATATAATGGATGGGGAAATTCACATTCCACTCCTGCCACTGGAGATGTGCACAAGATGTGACACTGCTAATAGGTCAAGACAGCACAGAAGATGACCAAATAGAAGATGTTATTTGTGACATTGCAGATAAATTGCACATTTAGAAGAAGACACTAAAGATGTTGATGCAGGTATTAATCAAGGTATTAATTAATTATCACAATTACTGCTGATGGCTAAAACAAATGTTCATGTTGTTTCTTTAAATCTACTAAAGGAAAAAGGCAGCAATACCAGGGGCTACTTCATATTACTATATGGCAGGGATAGGCAACCTGCGGCTCTCCAGGTGTTGCGGAACTACAAGCCCCAGCATGTTTTGTCAGGTATCAGCTATGTTTTTTGCAGTTAAAGCATGCTAGGAGTTGTAGTTTGGCAACACCTGGAGAGCTTCAGGTTGCCTATGCCTGGTCTATGGGGACGGAGCCATGATAGTATTTAGCAAACTCCAAAACATCATGCTCAGTATGGCAGCAACTATGAAGCTGAGTTTGGGAGTAAGGGCACAACAGGTGCAAGTGTACAGCACGGCTAACCCATTTTGCAAAGTAAAGAATACTAATTAATGAAAAAAATATTTGCACGCAGGAAAAATACTTTACTTTTGAACACAGAACTCACATACTGCAACCTTTATTTTTAATCTATAAAATAGAGTTGAGCTAAGAAACTTCATCTCTCAACTCTTAATTCTGCGTTCACAATTTAAAATCGCCTTGCAGTTCAATATAGTATTGCTCAGGTCCACACTTACACCTAAAAAAAGGTGTAAGTGCAGCTCTGAATCAGCCCCAGTGCAATGACTGAAGCTTTCATTGGATTCTGCATTTGAACATTGCATGCAGACTCATAGACTCTTTCCTAAGTATTACTAAATAATAATATGATATGGAAATGATAACCACTGAGTGCGTGTCTAAAGTACGCAATTCTACATACCGACATTGCAAGCCAACAGCCGTGACACCCCCCTCGCATCTCACATGGATGGATTTTCTGTGACTTCGCTTCCCTTAACTCTATGTGTGCATTCACGTGCGTAAGTTACTTACATAGGTGCCACGCCCTCCAAAACCCATTAAAAATGCCCCCCCCCGTCCACTTTCACGTAACTTTGCATGTACGGAATACAACCAAGCCCCTCCATACGTGTCAATAATTGAGATTCATAAATCCGTGCCATATGGACATCCGTGCCTAAATGTAAATTTTGTGTAAAACGTTACTACGCATTGTGCAGCTAATCCGATCAAAAAATACACACGCAAACTACCAAAATCGTATCTGTGAATCCAGTCCTTTACTACCAATGTTGCAACTGACTGACCTTTTTTCCATGTTACTGGGTATTATCATTACTGAGCACCATCATCAGCAACACTTAATACTTATTAGTCACTTTCCTGATATGCTGCATGTGCTCAGTGCTCTGTATGATCTCTGTATGGAGCTGGGAACCCTTTGTGGTGAAGTGATAACAACAATTGGCCGGATTCAGATTTAGTAACGTCAGGTGACTTACGCAAGCAAGCGCCCTCCAGATGTTACGCTAGGGTTACTATAGTAATCCTAGCGTAGCAACAATCGGACGGAACTTTGTTCTGAGGAAATGGGCTTTGCTTCCCTTCCACCCGCTACAGCGGGCGGGGGGAAGCATGTAAAGTGTACAGTGTGGGAGGGGGCTCCCACACTGTAGCGGATCAGGGGTCGTACAGACCGCTGATCCGCACGACTGAGTTAAGGCAGGCTTATGGCAGCGTAAGCTGCCATAAGGCCCACACGACAGAGGGAACTCCCCTCTGTCTCGTGTTATTACAGACCCCCGCACGCACAGAACGCATGCGGGAGTATGAATCTGATTCCAATAACATTATTTCTGGACTAATTCAGACCAATACATATCTATAGATATCAATAGATATTATCTATCTATTCAAATTTAGCTCAATACCTCTTTTCAAGCCATATGGCTAGAGAAGATTTGATGCTTCAGTAGCATATGCTGGGGATTAAACACATGAATAGTGGACAAATAAGATATATTTATAAAGGATTGGTGAATGGCAGTCATTAATGATTAAGTTCATGTTATGACTGGGTTTTTTGGGAGGGGGGACATCTTGCTAATTTTGCAGAATGCCTGCATTTTGCAGCTGCACATGCAGTCCCAGTATGGATCTGGATTCTGTGGATCTAGAGTTCTGTACTGGGAGTGGGTCTGACAGTGGGGTGGGATGCAGATGACTGGTATATTCTAGGACGGTATATGAATAAGAGTGAAGGCGCATACTATTAAGACTTCCCAGCTGTCCCCATTTTATAGCCTTAAGGTAGGGGTCTATCAGAATTCTTAACAAGTGAGAGAAGTATTGTCCCCTCGCCTGAAAGGAAGTCTGGATACAGTGGTGATCCAGCATCGACCTGCGGAATTGTAAGTCTGGATCCCGTCCATAATCTTTAATATACTTAGATGATCAATTTATTATAAATATTGTGCTTTTTATTACATCAGTAACTGGAGTGCAAAAGGAAAAGAAAAAAAAATATCCAATGAAAGCGTAATTAGAGGAATAATTTTAAATGAAATGCAAATATTCAGAACAGGTTGTAAAGAGGTGATTCTAAGGTTCCTCTTTGCTATCTTAAATACACGTGTTTTGTTTCTATAGAATTTCATAAACCACACATGGCTACCAAATTTTCAGCATCACAGATGTTTAGATAAATGAAACACTCAGCATCCAACAACACAATTTGCCATTACACACAAGTATAACTTAATTACATTGTTTCTTATATTCACTGAAAATATTTTGTTTAAATCCTAATTGGTAAAAATGATTCATGTGAATTTCAAGAAACCTAGACAAATAGTAATGTGATGCCAGTCACATATATTAGGAAACAGTGACCGGAGCCTGAGGTCTGATTGTTAAGTGATTGGATCACTCCTCGTATCAACCAACATCTGACACCCAGGGCCTACCGTAACTTTATAGATTTCTGTGAATGGATAAGAGCAGAGGTACGGAACTATGGATCAGTGCAAAAAGAGATGGCTAGCCTATATTATGGGCCAGATCCAGGTTTGCTCTAAGCTCTAAGGGTCACTCCCCTTGTTCGTATGGGGCCAGATCCAGACCTGAGAATGTCAGGCCACTTACGCACACAAGGTGCAAACGTGGCCTGATTTGCCTGGAGGGCGCATGTTACGCTAGGGTTACCAAGTATCATACGGAACAAAGTTTCCTATGAAATGGGCTGTGCTTCTGCTAAAGTGGGCGGGGTGAAGCATGCTAATTATTCAGTGTGGGAGGGGGCTCCCACACTCATGCGGATCAGCGGTCGTATGGACCTCTGAGTCGCACGATTTGCTTAAGACAGGCTTATGGCAGCCCGCACGGGAGAGGGGAGTGACAGGGGGCGTGCACTCCAGTGTCTCTGTCAGACAGAGAGACCCCGCACGTACGGAAAGCATGCAGGGGGGGGGGATGGTCTGGATCCAGCCCATGGACTTACGATCCAGTCTCCCTACCTTAAAACCTCGTCTTAGTACACCCTAAACTGTACTCTTTACATATCCCCCCCTCTGACATAGTGGAATCGCTTTTTGCCTCTCACCCAATACCACTATGCTGTCAGAAGTGGTCCAAGGACAGAACTCTGAATCCAGACCCGCTCTACGCACATGCTCGGCTTTCAAAAACAGGGGTTTCTTAGATCTGACCATTTGGAAAAGGCCTTTTTTCCTTAAGTCTGGAACCGATTCTATTATACCAATACTTGCAATAACAGGCCAGACCAGCCATCCCTGCTGGAAGGTGTTGGAATTGCCATTTCTCTTATGTCTGGATGGGTCGCAATGTATTCCAGCAGGGAAACACTAAAGGGAAATAGTGGCTACAGGCCAATGCGAATGCTCGGAATATGGGGAAATTGGAGTTCTGGAGCTGGTCAAGGATTTTTCCACTGAAGAACATACCTTCTGAACACAAGGCTGTTCATTGATACCAGTTACATAATTGAAAGCGAGATTCTTAGAAAGGTTTTCATACTTACATAGTTTGATGAAATGTCGTATACAACTATAGGCATCACAGTCAGCAGTAACACACAGTGGACTAGCAGGTGAATACAGTGGAAAATCTTCAGCGACTACAGGCTCTTAGTGTGAGAAAGGAAGACTATGTAACAGTAACAGCTCACTGCTAACCACTCATAGTAGTACTATAGGCAAATTAGCTAGTAACTACTGATGAGATGATATCTCTTCTGGGCATAATACATGCAAAGCTTCACTCCAGATGGCCCTCCTAAATACTGACTGTCAGAATGGAGTACAATCTTCTACTTGGTTGTTTATCAAAAAAAAATGTGGTCACATTTGTTAAAATAAAATTAATACATTGCAAATATAAAAATTAAAGAATTTCATCAAGTGAGAACACATATATTGATTGGATTACAGAAACACAGAGGGTTATGTTTCAAGATCAACATTTTCATGACTGGGCACCTGAATTAAGGGCCGGATTCACACCACCGGACGTATTGCACATATATTTAAGACCGCATATACGCAATCTACGTAACAAAAAGATACGTAGATTACGTATAAAAGATACCACGCATGTGCGGTATCAAATATCTGTAAACACCGGACGTATATGCAATACGTCCGGTTGTGTGAATCCGGCCCTAAGAGAGGAAAGTTACTCCTGGGCTAAACCATGTTGATTTCAGGGGTATGGTAATGGTATTCTTTGTATGCAGGGATATATCTTTGAATTGCTTACTGCACACAGATACTGACCAGCTTTACTATTACACTGTTATTTAGACTTGGGATAGGAAACATCACCTCTCGACTCTAATACTGTTTCCAACAGATAAAATATGACTCCTCTGCAATCAGCATGGTTTAGCCCAGGAGTAACTTTCCTCTCTTATTTTCTATCTCTGAATCAGGACCTGACTATATGGACATAAAGGATAGAAAATAGAATAAAGTTTATGGTTAAAAATGGTATGCCCCCATGTTTAATTAGCCCAAATTAGTAGAACCCAAAAGGCAACACATATCCATAACAATGTTTTCAGTATGAAAGATACCAGTCACCAGATATAGAGCCCGATTCAATTCAACGCGAAGCCTGCGTTAATTTGGTTGGAAAGCTAATTGCGCTTAAAACCGGCTATTGCGGTAGCCAAAATTTGTGGATTTTAATACATGTCTCTATGGGGTGCGTCTAAAAATCTGTGATAAAATTTTGCACACTTAGCTTCACAACTAAATTAACGCGTTTATTTGAATCCCTTATAGTCTATTGCAGTGGATCCCAAACTTTCTCAGTTCGAGGCACCCTTAGGGTCTCCATATTTTTTCAAGGCACCCCTAAGACAAAAATAGAATTTAATTGAATTGAATAAAATAAAAAATAGAAACATTCCACGGCACCCCGGTGAGAGTGTCGCGGCACCTCAGGGAGCCACGGCGCACAGTTTGGGAACCACTATTGTCTTAAATCTTCTGAAGCAAGGTCAGCACTGAGGTTGTATTAAATTCTGCTGACAGCCTATATATTGCAGCGGGATTTATAAAATAGTGGTGATGATGGCCCCCTGGTGTTGCAGTCTTATATTGACTTTCATGGTTCCAATGATGCTTTAGAGTTGCAGAATATTGCAATCCATTTTACAATCCCGCTGTGCTCGGCTCAAAGTGGAGATCCAATGGTGGATTCCCGCTGTATGAGTGAGGGCTTAAAATGGGGCCAGCTTAGAAATCTGGATACAGCAGTGTCACGGTGTGGTAGGTGGGTATTACATTTTAGTATTGAGCCACCCCCATGAAAGTATTATCTTATCAGTTTTATGTTTGGCTGGAGGTGACATTGCTTATTTAGCAAAAAAAAAAGTTCTATTGTGACTCACTAAGGAAGTCAGTTAAGGGAAAGTGTCAGGTGTGAAACATCTTTTATATTTACATAAACTACTTAAACACTTTCATAAACCTTTTCCAACCAGAGTGCAGGCCACAACACACAGCCACAATCTAACCACTGGAAAATAAAGGATGCTTTTAGGGGTTGGAAAATAGTCCTTTGGCATAATGTGCAGGTATTTTATTGTTATTTGACAAAGTGAACTTACAAAATATATAGTAATAAATAAAAAAAACAATTAAAGAAAATGTAGTAAATAAAATTGAAGTAGTATTCTTATCTCAGCACAAAAGCTTAAGCAAATACAGATTTAACCAAATCTATGGATCAGACAACCGAGCGCACATCAAAAGTGATCCAATTTGGTCTGGATCCAGCCTAATGATATAAGTGATGTAAAACTATGATTTACAACATTACCTAACAGCTATTAGTTAGCAAATCTTTGAAAACCACAATTTGCCTGGTAAAACTGTATAACAAGCACCCAGTCATGCAAGTAACCAGGTTTCAAGACTTCTCCTCTTTATTGGAACACTCTCCCGCAGCCCATCACGCTATCCCCTAGCCTGCAAATTTTTAACTAGTCACTGAAAACTCACTTATACTTGCAAGTATAACCCACTGCCACCTAACTTCACCCCCCCTCACAAAAATAATAACAACAACCTGTGAATGTCAACAAGTCGAGGCAGAAGAGTTTGGAAAACATTGGTTTACTACAATTCCTACTTTGTTAAATATTCTGCTTGGCCAAAAACCAGGAATATCACCTCAGTTTTGCAAAACCCCACTCCATTAAGTTGCCCCCAGTGTGACCAGCGTGAACCTCAGAGCCTGGAAATATAAGTCGGAACCGAGATCAGCTTCAGTTAGTGCATTCTTACTATGTGGTTAGTGCATTCTTACTATGTTGTTAGTGCATTCTTACTATGTTGTTAGTGCATTCTTACTATGTTGTTAGTGCATTCTTACTATGTTGTTAGTGCATTCTTACTATGTTGTTAGTGCATTCTTACTATGTTGTTAGTGCATTCTTACTATGTTGTTAGTGCATTCTTACTATGTTGTTAGTGCATTCTTACTATGTTGTTAGTGCATTCTTACTATGTTGTTAGTGCATTCTTACTATGTTGTTAGTGCATTCTTACTATGTTGTTAGTGCATTCTTACTATGTTGTTAGTGCATTCTTACTATGTTGTTAGTGCATTCTTACTATGTTGTTAGTGCATTCTTACTATGTTGTTAGTGCATTCTTACTATGTTGTTAGTGCATTCTTACTATGTTGTTAGTGCATTCTTACTATGTTGTTAGTGCATTCTTACTATGTTGTTAGTGCATTCTTACTATGTTGTTAGTGCATTCTTACTATGTTGTTAGTGCATTCTTACTATGTTGTTAGTGCATTCTTACTATGTTGTTAGTGCATTCTTACTATGTTGTTAGTGCATTCTTACTATGTTGTTCATTCTTACTATGTTGTTAGATCATTCTTACTATGTTGTTAGCATATTCTTACTATGTTGTTCATTCTTCCTATGTTGTTAGTTCATTCTTACTATGTTGTTAGTGCATTCTTACTATGTTGTTCATTCTTACTATGTTGTTAGATCATTCTTACTATGTTGTTAGCATATTCTTACTATGTTGTTCATTCTTCCTATGTTGTTAGTTCATTCTTACTATGTTGTTAGTGCATTCTTACTATGTTGTTCATTCTTACTATGTTGTTAGATCATTCTTACTATGTTGTTAGCATATTCTTACTATGTTGTTCATTCTTCCTATGTTGTTAGTTCATTCTTACTATGTTGTTAGTGCATTCTTACTATGTTGTTCATTCTTACTATGTTGTTAGATCATTCTTACTATGTTGTTAGCATATTCTTACTATGTTGTTCATTCTTCCTATGTTGTTAGTTCATTCTTACTATGTTGTTAGTGCATTCTTACTATGTTGTTCATTCTTACTATGTTGTTAGATCATTCTTACTATGTTGTTAGCATATTCTTACTATGTTGTTCATTCTTCCTATGTTGTTAGTTCATTCTTACTATGTTGTTAGTGCATTCTTACTATGTTGTTCATTCTTACTATGTTGTTAGATCATTCTTACTATGTTGTTAGCATATTCTTACTATGTTGTTCATTCTTCCTATGTTGTTAGTTCATTCTTACTATGTTGTTAGTGCATTCTTACTATGTTGTTCATTCTTACTATGTTGTTAGATCATTCTTACTATGTTGTTAGCATATTCTTACTATGTTGTTCATTCTTCCTATGTTGTTAGTTCATTCTTACTATGTTGTTAGTGCATTCTTACTATGTTGTTCATTCTTACTATGTTGTTAGATCATTCTTACTATGTTGTTAGCATATTCTTACTATGTTGTTCATTCTTCCTATGTTGTTAGTTCATTCTTACTATGTTGTTAGTGCATTCTTACTATGTTGTTCATTCTTACTATGTTGTTAGATCATTCTTACTATGTTGTTAGCATATTCTTACTATGTTGTTCATTCTTCCTATGTTGTTAGTTCAATTCTTAATATGTTGTTAGTGCATTCTTAATATGTTGTTATTGCATTCTTAATATGTTGTTAGTGAATTCTTAATGTGTTGTTAGTGAATTCTTAATATGTTGTTAGTGCATTCTTAATATGTTGTTATTGCATTCTTAATATGTTGTTAGTGAATTCTTAATGTGTTGTTAGTGAATTCTTAATATGTTGTTAGTGCATTCTTAATATGTTGTTATTGCATTCTTAATATGTTGTTAGTGAATTCTTAATGTGTTGTTAGTGAATTCTTAATATGTTGTTAGTGCATTCTTAATATGTTGTTAGAGCATTCTTAATATGTTGTTAGTGCATTCTTAATGTGTTGTTAGAGCATTCTTACTTCTGTTGAGCCATACTATAGTTTCACTGGTGATAACATTCTAAACACAGTGGGCCGCATCCATAACTCTACCACCAATGGCTTTGGAATTACGTCAGCAGTGGCATCAGACATCTGATGGCGGATCGCTGCCCATTCCTAAGTTTCATATATGCAAGGAGAGACCACACCCCTCACATATGGTACTTCTGAACCCAGGACATTAATGAGAATTGTATGTAGGGCTTAACAAAGCCCTTACTGTATGATTTAATACATCCCCTCCCACCATTCATACACGCAATTCGCATGACGGCTTGTCCCATCCCACCAATGGAGAGTCTTCTGTGTGTGCATGCTCTGGTACTGAGATGCAGATGTTTTCCACACGCAGAAGGGTAGAAAAAGTCCACGTTTCTTAAACCAGGATCTGGCCCATTGGTAGCATTGCAGTCTTTCCGGCTGTAACATGTGTAAGTCATATTGCATTTAGGTTGGTTTGTAGGTTTCACTTCCTCCCTTTTACACCTGTTAGTTATTCAATGATTGTTTTTTAATGTTGCTAGATTCTCTGTGGGTAATATTTGTAGATATCTTTCATTCAACTATCACCAGCAAAATATATATATATATATATATATATATGAAACCAAGGGTGCACTGATGGTGTAAGTAATGAGGTCCAATGATCATCTCACTCAATGGAATCATATCTATCAGAAATGGTGTTTTACAGATCCCTCAGTGGTAATTGAATGCAGTCCTATCTGATCTGCTATACAGTGACAACAAATGGGCAACTATACAACGACAGCTACCGCTGTATACCGATCACTTGGTCACAGAGTTGGTCATCCCATACCTCTAATTGTAGGAATCTCATCTTTGGAGTCCAGCATGAACTCAAAAATCCAGATCGGATAAAATTGCTATCGTTATTGCTTAATTCTATCCTAAACACTGAGTTCAATTATCTGCGAGGGATCAAAAAAATTCAATAAACACCAAAGAAACACCAAAAAAGCATAGTTATCTTTAAATTTCTGGTGCATGTAATTATTGAATAATATCATCCATTGGATCCAATTGCTACACCAATTGGTGCATGTATTTATTGAATAATATCATCCATTGGATCCAATTGCTACACCAATTGCTACGCCCTTGGTTTCTTTCCATTTTTCCATCCCCTGGATATCCAACGTTTGGCACTAGGAGTTATCGAGGTACACACGTACTTAGCAAACTGTGCCCTGTCATTTAAATGCCTCACTTTTCTTAACTTTCTTTTTAACATGGCCAGGCACGCCTCTTAGTTATCTCATTAAGAGCAGTGTTAAGAATGTGCAGTTTATCCGTTCTTAAAAATATGCACTCAAATAGCAGCAGCTTCTTATCTGTGAATCTGGTCCATAATGTTGCAGGGGAGTGACTTTGGGCATTGAGATTTCGGAGAAAATTACATTTATCTTTACAATTTGGGAAAATATACCCCATTATAAAGACAACAGTTAGAGCCGATCCAAAGTTTAACCAATGCGGATCCACTATACGTACTATCCAAAGTTGCATGTTTCAGCAGAAACGCACAACTCTAAATAGCACGGTTAAAAAAAGGGGAGTCGGTTAATACCCTCTGCTGTAGGAACAGAAGCATTTTTTTTATTTTTTATGATTAATTATAATTTTTTTTGTTTAACTAATGCCCCCCCATGATATAAATTAATTTTAATAATTAAGAGAAAGAGCACCACTACAGGTCATGCTGATGCTTGGGAAACCACAAGCGCCAGCATGTGTTGCCACCCAGGACCCGCTGTGGCCTGTAATGTCCCCAGTAATATTTCATTAAAATAAGGGCCAGCCCGTTACGTTAAAAAAAAATCCATAAAATTCACAAATGATAAACTACATAAATAAAATCATACTCAGGGATCAGGGATCTTCATATGTCATCCTAACTCTAAAACTGTCAGAGTCCCAACTTTGGGACATATATCACGTATTTTTAAATTGAGAACTCACCCCCGGCAGAGGTCCCCAAGTCTCCAAAACAACCGCTCTGAAACAGCACTCCGTCAGCTGCTATCCCAGACATGCTGTAAAACAAACACACAATGTGGAGGTTGCTTAAATCAATTTATAAGTTAATATAGAGCAGGTGCTGCAAGGTATGGGGACCTGTTTTGAAGACTTGGGGACCTGTGCCGGGGGTGAGCTTTCAATTTAAAAATACATGACACATGACCCAAAGTTGGGACTCTAACAGTTTTAGAGTTAGGACCAGCAAAACAGATAAGTGGCTTATCATATAATTTCAAATGTATGTAACAAATTCTCTGACTTTTCTGTATCTGTGTAAATTCCCCATACCTTGCAGCACAGGTAAACAGTCCTAACTCTAATCTTAACTCTAAAAAGAGCCCCAACTTTGGGTCACATATCCAATATCTTTCTAAACCAAGAAGAAATGGCTAGAGTGCCAGGCCATGTCTTGTTTTTTGTACAAATTCCCCTTGCCTTGTGCACCGGTCATATATATTACTTTATAAACTGATTTTGTAGCTGCCTCCATTTTGGATAAGTGATATATATATATATATATATATTTATAATGTAGAGAAAAAGCAGCACTCACAGGCTTTGCATTAATGAAGAAAAAATACTTTTATTAGCTGACGTTTCAGAGATCCATTGTCTCTTTCATCAGAAACAGAAATATATAGCAGTGAATAAAGTGAGTAAAGCAGTGAATAAAGGTAATTACACTCACCACTCCAATCTCTGACCAATGCTGGTCCACGTGAAGCCATGCCCACCCTGCCGGTCACCGGGACTGAGGCTCCCTCCGGTATCTGGTCTGGTCCTGTTAATCACTGTCACCATGGTGACAGTGACGCCCCCACCAATGACAGGAGATCTGCAAGGAACTCGCCAGAGCCGAGGTTCGTCTTGTCATGAAGTCATCTGTCAAATTATCTGGAGATCCGACAAATTCTTTCAAGAATCTATTGAATGGCATATTGAAAGATGCAATAGAAAATAATAAAATCCTGGAATAAGTGGGGAGAGCATTAATGACCAAAGCCCTCAAAATACTAATTATATATACATTTCCAAAGGTACATAAGGATGCACTACATCTACCAGGAAGAAACACCTCACAAGGGACACCACTGATCATTCCAATAGGGAAACTGTAAAAAAAAAATCTGACCAAACTTACCTGGCTGACTCAGCTCATAAATTTCTAAGACCTAAGACATAGGCTAGTAAATGTATATGAAAATGGCCTTAACACAGTACATTTAGCCCTAAATCTCCCTACACTGAATGATTATCTGTCCAATTGGGTGGTTCAGATTGACTGTCGCTTAGTGGGCTGAATACAGAGCCCAACACACCAACTCGTGTAACATATCTTGGTGTAAGATTTCACTGTTCATGCTCAGTAATGAAGCACATTCTGATTCTGATTTGTGAGTGCATCTGGTTTGGGCTTCATAACGATAGGGGATTTACATCTGTCATGTACATAAATCATCTATCTGCTTGTACTGTACTGTGTATCTGCAATAAATGTTACATAGTTACATAGTTGATGAGGTTCAATAAAAATACCAGTACATTAAGTTCAACCTATTTTGGATCTCCTGTAATCCCTATCTTTATATTTGAAGTTAATCCATATGAAGCAACCTCCAAACTGTTGCAATTAGAAAAAATAAATAAATAAAAATACCTGCTGACGCAAGATGGCCGTCCTATTTCTCCCTGGCTCCACTACTGTCCTTCATTTAACTTTGCGGTCCTGGTAACCCTGGATGTCCTTTTCTGCTAAAAATGTATCTAATCCTTTCTTACACATATCAAGTGAATCTGCCATCACAACCTTTTCTGGCAGTGACTCCACATCCTGACTGCCCTTACTGTGAAGAACCCTTTCCTGGCAGTGACTCCACACCCTGACTGCCCTTACTGTGAAGAACCCTTTTCTGGCAGTGACTCCACACCCTGACTGCCCTTACTGTGAAGAACCCTTCCCTGGCAGTGACTCCACATCCTGACTACCCTTACTGTGCAGAACCCTTCCCTGGCAGGGACTCGACATACTGA
>WWET01000982.1:348850-370768 GCA_011038615.1 Limnodynastes dumerilii
TTACTACATTTAATTTATAGATTACATGCTTGTTTTTGATCCCTAAATGCATAATCTTACATTTATCTATGTTAAACCTCATCTTCCATTTGCAGAGACCTCATCAGTCCCTCTGCAGAGACGCTACATCTTGCTCAGATTCCATTACCTTACATAGTTTGGTGTCATCTGCAAAAATGGAATCCTTGCTCTCTAAACCATCACCAAGGTCATTTATAAATATATTAAAAAGGAGCGGTCTCAGTACAGAACCTTGAAGTAACTTAAAACTTTAGAAAAAGTTCCATTTATCACAACTCTCTGTTCCCTATTCTTCAACCAGTTTTTGATCAAAGTACAAATGTTGTTTCCTAGAACCAGTTCCCTTATTTTGTGGACACATTTATTGTGTGGCACCGTATCAAAGGCTTTTGCAAAATCTAAGTAAACCACATCTACTGCACTACCCTGGTCTAAGTTCAAACTAACTTTCTCATAGAAGCTAATTAGGTTAGTTTGGCATGACCTATCTTTCACAAATCCATGCTGATGCCCACTAATAATCTTATTGCACATCAAGAAATTCTGTATACCCTCATATATAATCCTGTATACCCTTGTATACCCTTAGTATACCTTCCAGCAGTTTCCAACTATTGATGTCAGACTTACAGGTCTATCATTACCCGGATTTGATCTTATTCTCTTTTTAAACAACAGCACTACATCTGCTATACGCCAATCCCTTGGTACACAGCCTGATGAAATTGAGTCTATGAAAATTAAAAACAACGGTCTAGCAATTTCTGAATGTAGCTCCATAAGAACCCTTGGATGTATGCCGTCAGGGCCAAGAGCTTTATTTATATTCATTTTCTTCAACCGCCTTTGGACTTCTTCTTTTGTTAAACAAATATGAATTAATGGTACAGTTGTATTTTCATTTTTATGTATTATTCCTAACATTTGTTCCTCTCTAGTAAACACTGTGTTCTGTGCGGAGTTCAGGTCACTGAACACAAGGTGGGCCCACACACCACGCGTTTCAGATACGCCGCATTGTTCTTTAAATTGTACAGTAAGGACTTAGTTAAGCACTTACATGCGATCCAGTATTCCACCCGCACAGTCTTGTAAGTGGAATACTTAAGGGCACTCTTAAATCTCCTCTGCACATAGGAACGCAAGAGGCGTGCACTGCTCTCTTATGTATGGTACTTAGGAGACGCACAGAATCTTCTCCATTGGATCTGTCCAGTGTCTTAAGTCTTTTAGCATTTAAGATTGAAGACATATTGCCACGTATCATATGCCTGCTCACCACTGCTGCATTAAAGGACGTCTACTCAAGTGTTACGAGTGCTTGAGGATTCTGCACTCTTCTGGGACGCCTGCTTGACACTTCCAAACTTGATACTGGCACCTGATCTACAGTCCTGGACTTGACATTATATCTCGCATACCACACCCAGATTGAATACCATCAGAAACTCTTTGATAAATGTAACTTCTGCTTGAGACTTCAACTTTGTCTCCTGTGATCTGAATACCATGGCTCACCTTGGCTTGTTTTGATTGATACGGAGTTAAAATTTTGATTTGTTCTTCTGCCCTTACTAGCCTAGTACTTCCCTGCCTATTAACCACTGTAATGTTTACTATGATTCAGATCGGTTGCAATCTCCAGCCAGAAAATGTGAATTGCAAAAAAGGGACATTCGAAAGTTCCGTTTCGGATGTCCCTTTTTCGAATACTTACCAATTTAGACTTTTTTTTAAAGAATGGTTGAGTATGCCGTTCGGCATACTTCACCCATTCACTTTCGCAATTCCTGATATCCCTCTGCCGCTGCTATCGCTGGACCAAGGGACAGGTGAGTAAACTAAGGTCAGGCTGTAAGGGAGGGAGGGTTAGGGTCAGGCTGCAGGGGAGGGAGGGTTAGGGTCAGGCTGCGGGAGATGGAGGGTTAGAGTCATGCTGCAGGGGAGGGAGGGTTAGGGTCGTTCTGACCAGAGCCCGATTCAGACTTGAGGGTCTGTGAGCAGTGTGAGAACCAAGAGAAACCTGGCTATAAGAAGAATAGACAGGTGTTCCTGAATAGGTCTCGAGTGACAGACAACACATGCTACACTTGTACAAAATTAAACAACTTTTAGTTAAAGAGAAGACTATTCCAAAATATTAAAATGTATTTAATAACAAAAACCACCAAAATGGTAATATGCAAAAAGGCGACTATAACCATCTATTCACATTTTTAGAAGTATGGTTTTTTCACTTGATTACACAAGGGCCTTCTGATAATTTCACACAGTACCCATTTCTCTTTGCAAGAGATTTCAGTTCTGCTTTGTTTCAATCTAATTTACATTATAAAATTATTTATATGTTTATAAATATATATATTCCTTTATATTCATGTGTCCTGTAACTTGTTAGTTTATGCTAAAAATGTATATCCTATGGAGAGAGACAAAATATTATTAATGCGGATATGTTTAAAATAGCCAGTCTAAAGCTGCCCACACACTTATCCAATCCTCTTTAGATCCATCTTATGACTAAACTGTTGTTACAACCCCACAACAGAGCAAGTTTGCAGATACCATACACACTCTTCCAATCTTTGTAGGACCACCTTTTACTCACATATAAAGGCAGCGCTGCATGACCTCAGAATTGAGAGAAGCATTGGTAAAGAGTGTACACATTTGTAGACAATTGCTTGGGTGTTTGGCTGTTGGATCGGGTAAATTTTAACTACAGTAGGTTTAAAAATCATTTAACCCGACCAGGATTGGATTTTATGAGCGGTCGTGTGAGTATACAATATTGGGCCAACGGAACAATTAGAAGTTAAATTAGATGCAGTTGGCCAAGTGTGTGCTTAGTTTAAGACGAAATATTGATATTGATATTAATAATTTGGTATAAAATATTGTGTTGATTATCTCTTTATGGCTTGTCTACTATGAGGTAAATGTTGCAATTCAATACAACGCAATCACACACATAAGGTTTCCAGTACAGATTTGGATCCTCAGGATTCATTCTTCTGTGCTGTTAGCCTTCACGGCAGCATGTTGGGAGGGATAAGTAGAGCGTAATGGAACTGGGAATGTATGCTAATGGTACATTAAAGGCTTATTTTAACCCTGATGCACGATCCCCATATATACACACCGACCCTATTTACACAAGACAGGTAGGGTAATTTGTTCCTAAATGCATTGGGTGTAAGGGGAGTGGCCTCCGCCCTTACACTTATGAATACAGTGAAGATTCGGCCTTGCTCTGAACATGGCAGCTTCTTAAATCTGGATCGGTCAATTGTACCATGGCCAGTAAGTTTGAAAGAAAAAAAAAATGTCATTTAATTATTTTTGTTCTCAGGCATAAACTTAATCATTATACATATGAGCAACCTATTTAAACTTCTGTGTCTGCCAACAGAATGGCTTAAGAGGGCTGCAAATAGAGAGGGAGTGTGCAAATAAACTGGGCATTTGATGGAAAAGGGTTTATTATCACAATTAAAATGTGTTAACTACAATACACTAATTTGAAATTAAATAAATATGAAATATTCAAAAACAAATTGTACAAAAAATATAAAAGATATTTTAACACAAATTGCTACTGTCTTAGAATGGCTATTCCATAATTATTATATTATTTATTATATTATGTTCCCTCGCCTCAATACTATGTTGTTGGACTTCCCTGCTAGAGAAGGAATGGTTGCCTTCCTATTGTGATCCAGACCCCTGGGAATGGCCCTTCTTTTCTAGGCAATGAGAAGCATCTTTTGGTAACACCAGCAGCATCATGTGACATCACTGGCCATTTATTACTAATTAAATGAATGGTTACCACTCAGCTGCGCTCAATACCTGCTTCAGTTTGGATTATGGAGAGTCCACCTCCACATATAAACACAGGTAAAAGGTAAGGTAGGAACCAAACACTGCGCTGGTGAAAATAATCTATAAGAACTAATAAAAACTAATGGTATACAGGTTGATATAAAACCAATATTGAATAGTTATAGAAATAGATGAAAATCCTGATGGTGTATGATTAGAAAGTCTTTTTAAATTTTTCTAATATTATCCACCAATGTTCCTCCCAAATCCCCTCTCGTGTTACCTCAGAGAGATGGTAAGGAAAAAGACACACATTAAGAAAACATATACAACTTTACTGGATCAATAATTAACAAAATGATAAAACAATGGGCCTGATCCAGACCTAGTTAAGTGCTTGAACTTAGTTACTCCTGGGCTAAACCATGTTGATTTCAGGGAGGAGTCAAGTTAATTGTATTCTTTGCACGCAGGGATATATCTTTGAATTGCTTACTGCATACAGATACTGACCAGCTTTACTATCACACTGTTATTTAGACTATTTAGATAGGAAACATCACACCTCAACTCTAATACTGTTTGCAACAGATGAAATATGACTCCCCTGCAATCAACATGGTTTAGCCCAGGAGTAACTAAGTTCATGCACTTAACTAGGTCTGGATCAGGCCCAATGTCACTGCACAATATAGTAAAACATATCTCCACACTGGTTCCTATCAGTATATTGTGATAGACAAGGACCGAGGGGGACACATACATATAGAATATAGCAAAATGACTAGTGTTATCTAACAATATAAAATACTATAAAATAGTCCACATATCAAATTCCCATACCCAGGGAAGGAAGGAGGTATCAGCACAAAACGTCCGGATCGGCTGGATGGTAAGTCCCACGGAGAAACTGTTGCTATCAACTCTAGAGAGGAGACGGCTGTGAAGTGGATATTCTGGAACCTCCTTGACGCGTTTCGGCCTGTGGCCCTTTCTCAAAAGTGGTTCCAGTGAGATGAAATTTCCTTATTTAAAGGTCCGCTTATCCGGAAGAGTGCCTCCCTAATTGCATTACTACGGACCGTCCGATACATAGTATCAACCTGTATACCGCTGTTATGCCATAGTATTTACATACAGACCTCAATGTATCTTAAAACATTCTTTACTTATAAAATCTTAATAAAAATAACAAAGTACAAAAACATCGAGTGGTACATATATAGTGACCATCCCTCACCATTAACTCTTTCTGTCCTGATAACGGGCTATTCCTTCCACAGGTAACAATGAAACAAATATCTTTTATCAACATAAAAATATATAGGAATGACCACCTAAAAGAATACATATAATTAATATGCCAGATAATAATAAAAGTATAGAGAGTCTGCTCAATACATCCAATCATCATAACACATACGCATTCATAGCATTGTACTACAGCTCCCAATCTTCCTTTATAAATAGGATATATAAACCCACATAATTCCTCTACCTACAATATATAGACATAGATAGTTTAATCTCAAGGATAAATGCCTTTATACCCTTTATTAATCCCAATAAATAAATACATTTCCACCCCTCACGGACTGAAGCCAACTGGCATCCATGACCTCAGAGGAATCGTCATACACACATAATTGGATAAATATTAATAAGTAGTGTAAAGGGAAATTAAGGGATATCAATTATCATACAACTGACTGATATATAAATGAATCCATATTGAATCTTCCATTTAGAATGAAAAATAAAAAATGGGAGAGGATGTTTGCTCACTCCTATATTTATTACAACTAAACCATCGATACTATATAAACTTAAAAAATGTATTTGATAAATGAAGAATAATAAATAATCGAAGGGATCTATGGACAAAGTCGGATTCAAAGGGAATAAATAAATAAAAAAATATGAAAAATCATAAATATATACATCCACTTATATACCTTTAAACACCTTTCGGGGAAAAGACAATACAGATAAATATCCTCCAAATATTATTAGGACTTCTAATGTACTAAACATTTATACTGACCCCTAAACATACTCCAAAATGCTAGTGCTCACAGTAAAGTAATAATGGTGACACTAAAAGTTGCTAATTATATATGAACAATAAATACTAACTACTACTAAAAATCACACTAAAAGAGGCCTTAAACACCTCTAAAAGAGGCCTAAGACCATGGTGATAACTCAAACCACATCTACTCTAAACTAAAGTGCAAAAGTGCTAATTGAGCATACCAATGGTGGTCCCTAAAAACAGCTGACTACTAATTATAAATCAACTAGAGGGTACAGTGCATATGACCTAAAGAAGGGCTGAATAGAAAGTGACATAAACCACTAATGGGGAATATTAAATACTAATGATAAATGTATATTCACCCTAATATCCAATAAGTGTGAGAAAAACTACTAATGGAGGCCTAAAAAGATGCTGGTAGACTTAAACCACATTTACTAATGACTAAAGTGAAAATGTGCTAAATAGATATGTTTACATAATTAAAGTAAAAGGTGGGGGGTAATGAATCCAATTATTGTGGAAAAAAAATCACTAAAAGAGGCCTAAATTGATGATGGTAAAAATGAACCCCATCTACTCTAAACTAAAGTGGAAATGTGCTATATTATTCTAAGGGCCCGATTCAATTAGCTAAAAAGCATTCGGCTGCGTATTTTTAACGCTATTTTTTTGTAAAATTACGGCCGATATTTTTTTTGCAATTCAATTATTTTTCTAGCGTTAAAAATACGCCGGTTTTTGAACGATAAAAATCCGCACCTATGAGAGGTGCGGATTTTTAACGCTGCCCTATGTTGTGCCCCAACAGGGCATGCTGATGATTGTAGAACTACATGCGGCACCATGCCCTGCCATCCAGGGACTGCTGAGCAGCTGCTAGGGGAAAAAAAAAATCCTTCACTGAACGCCGCAAATTACTTCCTGCTAGCAGGAAGTGCCGGGCGCTACTGAGGCTATTACCCAGTGCCTGAAGTATCGTGACAACGTGATTTCAGGCACTGGGTAATAGCCTCTCAGTAGCGCCGGGCACCTCCTGCTAGCAGGAGGTGATTTGCGGCGTTTAGAATCAGGTTTTTTTTTCTCCCGTAAATTTTTTATTTCGCTGCTTGCTGTTTTAGCGCAGCGTAATAAAAACTATTGAATTACGTTTTCTTTGCGGGCAAATGCATCGTATTTTTTCCGACGCTAAATTTTTTTAAATACCGCCTGCAACTGAATCAGGCCCTAAGTATTTATTAGGGTAAAAAAAAGAAAAAAAACAATAAAAACATCTAGAATTCACAATACTTACTTTCCTCTTTAGACTACCGATGTCCAGGGGAGTTCCATGATCAAATCTTACCTACAACACTTGGTATTCCCGGGTGGTCTCCCATCCCAGTACTAGCCATGCCCAATCTTGTATCGCTTCCAAGATCGGGTGAGGTTGGGCATATCCAAGATGGTATGGCCGTAGGTCTTTGTCATACTCCCCTTTTTTTCGGCATTTAGTCTATAAGAGATAAAAAAGAGAGAATTTAAGTTTAAAATCAAATAAAATCTAATAAAACCATACAAGATTATAAAAACCATTTTATTTAAAAATCCTGGTTAAGTTCCTTGGGGTGTAAGGAATTGAATTTAAAAATATACTCCATTTCCACCTTAACTAGACTAGAACCAACATCGTGTTTGCACCAGAGGGGATCTACTTTTTTTTAGTGCTCTTAGTGCTTCCGATATACTGTAACCCGCACTTACATTCAATCAAATATACACATCATTAACACGAGAGGGGATTTGGGAGGAACATTGGTGGACAATATTGGAAAAGACTTTCTAATCATACATCATCAGGATTTTCGTCTATTTCTATAACTATTCAATATTGGTTTTATATCAACCTCTATACCATTAGTTTTTATTAGCTCTTATAGATCATTTTCACCAGCGCAGTGTTTGGTTTCTACCTTACCTTTTACCTCCATTTATTACTAAGTCTATTTCAGAGAGGCACCGGATACTTGGATTTCTAAAGACAAGTCATACCACATGCATCTCTTCCATACTACATACCTATCTACATGCAATATTATGTTATTAGTATATGTATCCTGGTCTTCTCTCTCACAACTTCTAGCTTACTTGCTATACCATCTGGATTTCCTACAAACCTCTAACTTACCTAATTGCAATACCACCTGCGTTGCTTCCGTCCAGACTCATCTACATGCAATACACCCTGAATAGTATTTGTTTCCTGGTCTATTGGATCTTCTAAGTGCTGTTCTTCAGCATCATCTGCAGCTGTAACACTTGCTTTACTGCCAGATTCAAGTACCCAGTTGTTCTTGCTCCTGGTATCATCCCCTATCCTAGGAGTTGTCTTTGGTTCTCTCAGGAAGTTTTAGGAGAGATAATGTACCAAAGTCCCAGTGGCTCCATTCTCAACACCTAGTAGGTGTTGCAGATGAATGTGGTATGAGGGTTTATTAAGAAAGAATATGGGAGGGTATGGATCCAAGATAGGTTCTATAAAATGGATTAGGGATGGTGTATAATGTCAAGAAAGCATACTATTCCAGGTATTGTGGTAACCAAGGTGCTAAGCCAAATCAAAGAATGTTTTGCGATATAAGTTTCTAGACTCCAACACTGTTGTTACTTATTAGACTTCAAAAACTAGTCCAGTATAGTAACCTTCACAGTGATCCTAAGAATTGTTGTTCAAGTATACACATTTATTTCAACAATTCAAGTCTCCAGATAAGTAGAGATAAAAAGTCCAAAGAAAAAGTCTTTCAAAACTAACTTTACCTCCAGTCTTGTTCTGAATGCAGACCTAGAACCCCAGTAGGTGTCTCCAGTGCCACAACCCCAGGAGGAACCTCTAATCATGGGCTACTGTGTCCTTCAGTTTCCCATGTTGGTACTCCAGCACCCAGTGTGAGGGTGCATGCACCAGTAAAGACAGCTGAGGTGCTTCACAGCACTGCCCAGTCTGAGGTGCCTCACAGCACTACCTGCTGCCTATTGAGATGTGTCTGTGCCAGCTGCTCAGAAAGATTTGCCTGCTCTTAAGTGTGCCAGCTGTCCAGCCAGACGCCCCTGTGCCTGTTGTCCAGGAGTGTGAGGAGGTTTCAGGTTGGAGTGGAAACTATAGTATATAGAGTGGTGTTGGAAATGATAAGGCATTTCCGAGGACAACCTTGTGAGTGGGCACACCATCCTTTTGGATTTCTGTGCCTTTTGTGATTCAGTGACAAGGAAGCACGAACAAGTAACACACTCTTTTGGCATTAACACCCACCTTGGACACTCCGTGTTCCTGACATTTGCCGGTTATCTTTGTGTTTTCTACTTACTTCTGCCTTATCTGCATTGTCCTGTGTTACATCTCCCAGGGTCAAATTAACAATAGGGTGGATGGGACTACAGCCCCAGGCTTACATCTGAAAATAGGCCCAGCAAGAAATTCAATGAATATGATGATCGGTCGTCCAGTCGGCTGCTTGGCTTGCTGTCTTCTATCTATGTTTTCCCATGCACCTTGGTCGCTGCTCACCTACTAAGCATATCTGTGGTGTCATTAATATGTAAAATGACCGATTTTTCTGCAGCAACTCCTTCCAGCAGCCATTGTGGAGCGCAAATGTGCCTTGGGAGTCCTCAGGAAGCTGTCATGTTAGTAAGCATATGCTCCTTGTGCCATACTGATCACACTAATATATGGCTGGTCATGCCCACTCCAATGGACCTTTTCAGCCCCAGGCCCTTGTGGTCCTTAATCCTGCCTTGCCATCTCCTGTATCATCTGTGTCTTCCTCCAATAAACCTCACATACCAATCGGAACAGAGACAAGCCTCCTTATTAAATTTGCAGCTTGACTGATGAATATATGTCCTGTTTGCTAAGCAGCCAGATACTACAGTGGAATGGTCAGTACAGCTAGGGTCATGTCAGGTTCTTGCTCCTTATGGACATATCTCACAGATAGCTGTCAAAAATTTGACTTGCACAATGTGATCAGCAAATCACAACCCACCTTGTGGTGGTCTTTGGAGGACACCATTGAGTGAGCATTATGACAAATATTTTTACCCATCAGGGGTCATGGTTGCTGTTGGCAGTGTTAAGATGACCTTTGTATCAATGTCTATATTGGTGTTGTATGCCTGTTATATTGTCAATGACACTCAAAATGAGGAAGCAACATGTTGGTGGTGAAACACATTTTGGAAAACTTTATTGTGTTATTTAATTATATATAACTTTTCACATGCTGGAGTTCCCACTGCATTCACCAGAGTCTGGCACAGCTCATCCTCAATGTGCTGGGCTCAGCATTCCCTGAATATTCCTGGCTCTCTCCCTGCTGTGCAGCAATTCTGTCATTTTAAAACATTGGTCTAATGACTAAATTGGCAGGCCTGATCCTACCCTCACTATTCCAGTGCCAGAGAGTTTATCTGTGTTAATACTGCTGGACCCCGCATAGTTCACCCTATATAAGGTTCTACTATGCTGGGAAACGTCAATTTTCTGTAATATCCATTGAGAGCTATTTCAGTATATGGTGCACAGCTAGTATTTCTTTACTTCTCTACTGCTCAGAACTCTTGCTATACTTTTAGTACACTAACAATTATCAAAATTGTATATGGTGTTTGTTGTCTCCTCCTATAGCAGCTGGTGGTATTTGTTGGCAAGACTGGAATCAAGCTCAGTGTGGAGTCCAAAACAGAAGCCAGTGAGGCATATGTATGTCAGCCCAGAGAGTAAACAGTCACAGTGGATCCCTGCAGGAGGGAAAATGTGGAATAATGGCCTACAAAAAGATATGCAGCAACCATTTAAAAGTGCTAAGTAAACATTAAGCTAAGTTCAGAAAACCACACGTAAATGAGAATAAAATCAAGGCTATCAGGGACCCTTCTGGTATGATCTCATGTCTACCTCCACAACAGGAATGATCTAGTGGATAAAGGTGACAAAAGGAATCCCAACCAATTTAGGTAAAGGTTTGTAGATGCAAGGTCCTTTCCAGGTTTGGACATGGTGACAATTTGGGATTCTAATATCTCACATAGAAAGTTCCCACCTTAAATTAAGTTAAAAAGGTCAGTTAGTGTGGAGGTCAATTCCCATCAGAACTATCCATATTGAAATGGTATTAATTGCGAGATTTAGGAAGCAAAAGTGTTATCTAACAGCACTAAAGGACCTAATGTAAACTTAAAATGAACACAGATTATTTAAATAATGAAGTCTAAATGTAGAGCTCGTATTATGAAGCTATAACAGACATTATCGCATTAAAAGGAAGTTAAAGATGTTTACAAATCATGGATCGACATGGTACGAATTCCAGCAGTTTCCCCATATACCACCCTTTTCCTCTACCCTAATAGCTGGTGTAAGGGGGAGGAAAATGGAGGTATATATAGGGAGACTACTAGAATATACAGTATATAAGGGGAAAAAAGGACTAATATACTATTTTACATTTTTAAGTAAAAATAAATAATTTTAATTAAGTAAAAAACAATAATCGTACAAACTACAATATATTTTTTTGCCCACTGGAATCACCAATGGTCATATGAACAAGGAACACCAATGAGTATTCCAGTGGACAAAAGAGTTAAAACTTACCTGACCGACAGTACGCATCTCTGAAGACTGAATGAAGTGCAGTGTTTTTTTCCTTTTGAGACTTCATTTACACTTCAGTTGAATGGGAGATCCTACAATGTCGTCGATCTCGCAGATCATCGTGGGGTCAGTATTAATAAGTCTGCTGAACGAAAGTGCCAGGCTCGCTGCTAGGAGAAGCAAACCTGGTTCATTTAAGTAACGCTCAAAATTTTACACTAAGTAAATAGAGCCCTTGGGCTTAGACCTAGAAGCATGCAATTTATCTATCACAGACACCCAGTCACTATCACAGACACTGTCAAAATCACCCAGTGCAAAGAGATGAAAAAATCTCTTTCTTTTTTTTTTAAATCTTCCTCAAAAAACAATTTTCATAATGGGACATGCTTGGAGTTGGGTGCTTAAAGATAGCTGTCTGACATCTACGGAGCATGTATGTATTAGAAATCAGCCATTTTTTCTTCCTTTTATAGATTTAAAGGCAAAAAAAAACTAGCATTAACATAAAATAGTTACACCATTATTCTCGAAGTGGTTATTGACAGCAAAGTGCAAGAAATGTATTACCATAAAAAGTAACTCTTATTATGGAAATCTGCAGTGCACAGGTTATTGTGAAGTAGCAGTAAACAAGTTATTGTGGGGACATAAGCAAAAGGAGGGAAGAGCAAAAACTAAAAAAATGAATAAGATAATTAGATAGGGCTACTGTATTTCAAATAAGGGGACCAGCACAGCAAAAGACATGGGGGAAGGCCACACCTACAACAACCAATCACAAAACATACAGCTGTAAGCTATATACAATATGAAACAACAAAAGGGAGCAAATAAAGAACAAACCATATATGACATGACTAGGCAGAATAGTAAACATACATTGCAAAGTGACAATTAGCAAACCTAGTTGGATGAGTGTTCAAATAACTAAATCAGGAATAATAATGCCAAATTACAAATTATTATTATTATTACTACTCATTCAGCAACCAATTGGTGAGTGAAATCACAATATCATTGGAGGTATTAGAATGTGCTTGAATCCACTCATCAACTTCACCGTGTACACAGATAGGTGTGGAATAATAGCAATATTGGTCTTGTCTTGCTATCTGGTGGGCTTACAAGAGGCTGTTTTTATATTAAACAAATGGATTCAGAGGATGATATGCGACCGTAATGCCCAGGTGCAGACGAGAATTTTGAAATACTGTGGAAATGATCAATAACAAAAATCTTTGGCATCAATAGTGGGAAGAAGTTTCTGGAGATCCATATTGGGCAGACTAGATGGGCCATGTGGCTCTTATCTGCCGTCACTTTCTATGTTTCTATGTTTCTATTGACCACTGTTTCAGAGATTCCTTTAATCTTAATGTTGTTCTTTCTGGAATGATTCTCCAAATCCAGCAGCTTTTCCCTAAGGCTTACAACTCTGGCATGGGTGGTGATAAGGGGCCAGATTCTAAGCTAAGCACACTAGCTTATTTACACTAGCCAATGACCTCAAATCAGATATTTGTATTTTACTGCGCATGCGCGCGGCAGAGGTTACGCCACGTAAATCCTAACATACGTACCATCAGCGTAAATATGAACGCAGGGACGGGGCATCAATACAACACCCATAATTACGCTTTGGGGGCGGAGGGAGGCATTTAAATTGGACAGTATGGGCCGGGTTTGGCCGTCAGGTACGTAGGGTTTGGGTAGCGTAAAAGGGCGAGGGGAGTGCATAGAATTTACGCTAGCATCAATACGCTACGCATAACAAGCCCGTAGGTCTGGATTTACCCCAAGGTCATTATGAGAGTCCACCCGTTCCTCCAATTTTGTTTAAAAATGGCTCTCAAGGCTTGTTGCATGCTACAAACTACATGAGAGGTTTCCATGTCTGTGCCGACACCTGACTGTGGGTTTAAGCATTTTTAGGGACTTTAGGTAATGAGCATTTATAATTTTACAACATTACTTTGGCACTATCATGGGCCTGGGATAAGGTAAAGGGTCTAGAAAGGCAATATAATACCCCTTTCACATCACCATGAAATACCCGGATTTTCGCCAAAAACCCGGGTCTCGGCAAAATCGGTATTTCGTGGAGATGTGAAAGGGGTACATCCGGTGGACCCATGTCAGAAGACCCGGGAATTCAACCCGGGTAAAAAGAAGGGTTATTCCCGGGTCCGACACGGGTAGGGGTGCAGTGTGAAAGGTGCTTCCCGGGGTTTTCAACCCGGGTAGCAACTAACGCACCTGATTGGTGTAATTTTTTTTGCTATTACCCTGGCAACAAGGGTTTCCAGACTGCCCTGCAGTGTGAAACGGGGTCTGTGACCCTGGGATCCTCTGCTGCCCCGGCAATATCCCGGGTCTGTGAACCCAGGATATTGCCGGGGTGGTGATGTGAAAGGGGTATAACTTTCACTTACATTTTTACAAGCTTCTTTTTACAAGAATTTCATTTATTTATTTCTGTTTTTTAAAAGTGGTTTCAGGATATGTAAATGTTGCATATTTCTCTGGTATTTTCCCTTAGTTTACATGAAAATATTTTTCAGTGAAGTGAGACTTTACAGTTCACCGGATATGTACTATATGTAGATACACTCTAGGTGTAAACAGCAGAACTACCTTAATTGTTTTAGCAAAACAGGATGCCAGAGATCACTCGTAGACATTTAATTTGTTTGCAAGAGGCTGAAATTGAGCAGATATAATAGAGAAGAATTGCAGATGATTTTCCTGTTTGTAACCTGCATAAGGGAGAGCATGTTCAGCAGAGAAAACAAAGTGGACATACCCATGTTTTAAGTTATAAATGACATAGTTAGAAACTGTGTGCTGAATAGTTTTAGGATGGTACTGACTGTTACACACACCAGTAAAGCAAAACAAAACAGAGCCCAACCCTTTATACCCAAAACACATTTCAAGAATAAAACTTGGCTTTCAAGGAGACCTTTAATTTTAGTTAAAAAAGAATTGCAATATTTTGGAACTTGAATGTGAAGAGACAGCAGGGTTCAGTACATGGATAAGGAGCAACAAAACCAGGGAGACAGACAGAATGATTAAACACAGAATGGAAGTTAAACACAGAATGGAAGTTGCTCAATCAATTTATAGGTAAATACACAAGATTACTGGCTATGGCACAATATTCTGGCAAGGGAGACAGGATCAAGCAATGTGGGGGTGGTTTTAGAACATGCTGTCACAAAAGATCTTTTCAGCTGGAACTACCCTGAGGAGCTCCCTAAAAGGGGAAGATTTTTGATGACTAGTATGGGACTTAGAAATTTCACCTCTGGATGCACCCCAAGGAACTCCCTAGGAGGGGCAAAAGTTTTATGACAGGTATGGACACTTAGCAACAATCTACATCCATTAGATTCAGACTTGCATGGAAATGTGTATACCATGTAGACATGGAGAAGAGATATTTCAATAATACAGAAAGAATTGAGCCCTTACATACCATCCAGACTAGTGCACCAAGCTCATTTTAAGTAAGGACGGTGCAGAAATCTTAAGGTAAGGTCATCCATTTGTAAATCTGTGTGTGCGTGTGGAAAGCTGGATACAGCTAGGTTCGAGTGCAGCAGATGCGGGGGCCTGGATCCAATCCAATGGGACCAACTGAGTTCATCTGTATAAACACTGGATGAACTGTCAGAATTTTCAGGTTTAAGTAACTGCAGGGACAAGAGATGATGCTTTTGGGCTCCATACCAAGGTGGCAGGGCCCGAGTCTGTACACTGTTTGTGTACAGTGAAGCCGCTGGAGGCTGGCAGGTTACATTAGCGCTCAGCACGCCTGTGCATGAGTGCTGAGCGCTGTTTATAAATACATTTCTAGAAGGTTCTAGCACTAACAGCTTGCTTAGAATTCCATGAGGGCAAGTGGGGGTGGCAGCTGCCATGGGCACCCTTCTCCTCCAGACCTCGTTGCAGCTGCATCCAAGGTATTTCCTCCACTAACAGGTCATTTAATTTTCAGGGGGAAACTAGGGTCATTTGCACTTTACTTAAGAGAGCCCCCGGCTGAAGATGATGCTTCTCTGGTAGTCTGAGCACTTTAATGGGTTAGGTGCACATTTGATGTCATGTAAAGATTTCTCTTTTTGAAAGGGTTCTGATTTTGAGCATTTTTTCAGTGAAGCGGTGAGAGCATAAACAGAGGACTGAAAAGTGTCTAATACCCCTTTCACATCACCACCCCGACAATATCCCGGGTTCACAGACCCGGGATATTGCCGGGGCAGCAGAGGATCCAAGGGTCACAGACCCCGTTTCACACTGCAGGGCAGACCCGGGAAATTCAGAGACCTGGGTCTGCCCTGTCGTCATCGCAGTGCGTAATTTGTTTACCGTTGCTCTGGCAACACTTGTTGCCAGAGCAATAATAAAAAAATTACACCAATCAGGTGCGTTAGGTTCTACCTGGGTTGAAAAACCCGGGTAGCACCTTTCACACTGCACCCCTACCCATGTCGGACCTAACCCTTCTTTTTACCCGGGTTAAATTCCCGGGTCTTCTGACACGGGTCCACTGGAAGTACCCCTTTCACATCTCCACGAAATACCCGGGATTTTGCCGAGACCCGGGTTTTTGGTGATATAAAAGGGGTATGAGTGTGCTCTGCCTCCCATTTTCAAACCTGCTGAAGCTTTGTCTCCTCTTTCCGGAAAGAGAGAAAAGGAGGGTGAGATTAACTATTTCTCTTTAAATTCTTGATTTAAACCTATTGGGTTCAATGTGTTCATTTTGACTAATAGCCCCTATTTCTTCTCGTCCAAAAGATATTAAACTAATATTCGTAATGAACACCCTGAAACAACTACAGTAATATAAAGGTAATGTGCCAGGTTTTCAAAACACAAATGAAGATAATAATAGTTTTAGACAAAGTTTATCACACTAATGGAGATAACTTGGATAAAGACAAAGGGCTGGATCCACACTTAAGAAAGAGCTTGAATATAAGGGCCGTATTCAGACTTCCGTTTCACATCAACTCCTGTGCGTATTTTTAGATATGTTGCAACTGCGCATGTGTAGTAACTTTTTGTACGTAGTTGATGTAGACAAGTGCCTTGCGGACAGACGTATGATAGGCACGTGTGTGTATATACGTCCGGATATGCAACGCAAATATACGCGCAGGAGATTTTAAGTGAAAATGGGCGGAGCAATTTAATCTCCCGTGCGTATATTTGCGTTGCATATATGGACGTATGTACACACGTGCCTATCATACGTCTGTCCGCAAGGCACTTCCGTGCAAATAGTCTACGCCAACAGCGTACAAAAAGTTACTACGCATGCGCAGTTGAAACGTATCTAAAAATCCGCACGGGAGTCGCTGTGAAAACGGAAGTCTGAATATGGCCCTAATATTCAAGCTCCTTCTTAAGTCTGGATCCAGCCAAAAGACTATACAATGAATCTAAGTAATCTAAGAAAATGATTGTTACTAATGAAAATGAAAACAGATTATGGGTGGTTAACTTCTTTGTAAAAAGTTCACTGATTAAATTGACTTTTTATCGTATTTATGGTGTTAAGGTGTAGCAGGAGGTAGACCAGTAGACTGAAGCAGGGTGCATCAGTTTGTAGTGCAGGAAGGCCCCTTCCTCTTTTCTCTTTGTAGACAATGTCTCTTTTCCTGTCTGAAGTCTCTGAGGAATCCCTGTATGTTCCTGTACGTTCTTGTGTGTTTCTTCTTGCTGCTATAATTTTCAACCACGTGTACTATTAATATCTGTACAATGCTTTCACTGTTCATTTACCATTACAACCATCCTCAATGACGCAAAATTAGGGATCTGGATCGGGGTCACTGTGTTCAAAATGCGATTCCTCTTCTGGTTGCTGGCTTGTCCTCCTGCACAACTGGACCATTGATTGGCTCTTTAAGGGCACATTGGTTCTGGTACGCTAAAACACTGATTACACAGTGACTGAGTCTCTCTGCTGTTTTATTAAGCTGAAGTATTGTGGAGGTGCAAAAATTCTATAATATGTATGTTGGCGTAAAATGGTCCTGAAATGCACTAGCATGACAATAGGATGGGCTGCTTTGCATAAAAGTTCCTATTAGCATAGCACAGTACAGTTGGGTGCTTAGCCCCATTTATACTCATACACCACCTATCAAACTATTTTTTCTTAAACTGGGGATATTGTAAAAGTATGTGTCTGGTTTAACTCTACCACATCTTGTCAGATCAGGCCCAGACCACCCATGATGTGGCACTACGCAGAAATACGAATGGGAATGGTTGCAGTAAAGATTGTATGTCAGTACACACTGACGTTTTCTATAGACATCGGGACATTGCTGATCACAGAAATCAGGAGTTTCCAAAAATCCAAACAACCAATCAGATGCTATTTCAGACGATTCTGCAACATCATTGGACAGTACACACTAGTGAGATATCTGCTGAAATGTCATGTGATCTGCACGATTATCAGTAGAAAAGGCCCCAGTGTGTACCCAGCTTTATGCTTTGATTAGCTACTAAAGTCCAGTAAGGCTGTGTAAAAGGTAACAACAACAAGACAATGCAGATGTTGTAATAAAACGACTATCCTATATATATATTATATATTTTTATACTCTCATACTACTCTCTGATCCTCTACAAATGATCAGTTACATTTTTCAATACCCATAAACCTCTTAATGCCCTAGTACAATAATCATTTAGAACTATTATTAGTCATTAATTGTAATTTACCTCCTTTACATTTTTGTTACCTGGCCTGTTCATTTATAAATGTAAATAAAGAAAGTGTAATCCCAATCCGAACCACATGTGCCAATCCACTGTCCCTACCGCTACGTCAAACCTCTAACTTTGAAAACTGCCAATTCGGTCCATGCTTCAAATGGACAATATATAAATATAAAGATATATAACAAATATATTACAAATATAAATCATATACAATTAGAATAAAATAGTCACTCATTGAATTATAAAAACAAAAATCTTTCACATACAGGGTTAAGCTGGCCATACACTAGAGCGATTATCGGACCGATCCTTCAATTATCGCGTGAGGACCCGATTTATCGCTCAAGTGTATGGTAATGATTTTTTGGACAAACTTCCAATAATCGTCCAAGAAGGCCTCTTGAACGATTATTTGTTATTTTGACATGTTTGATTTAAATCGTTGCAAACCTCCAGATTTTTGGTAAAATTGCTTGTTGTATGGGCATTTAAGAATTGATCTTCAGCGATAAATTTATGTCGACGTAGAGGCAAAAACAAAAAAATCGGATTGTGTATGGGCAAAAGCGATTTTTTTATGACGACAAAAGTAGAACTAAAATCGTAATTTTTTTAAACTTTCATACGATTATCGAATGATACACATATAATGAATGGTGCTGATACCATGAGGGACTCTAGCGGAAAAATAGTCAATATTATCGGCGAATTCATGTGATTTTCGATAGTCGCTCTAGTGTATGGCGAGCTTTGGTGAGTTATGTTAATTTAGGGGCTAGATACAGTGATCAGCAACAAGGTGGCTTATTGTCAGTCCAAGGTTCTCATTTACTAAGCTGCGGGTTTGGAACCATTCAGATTCTAGCTCACATTCTCAAGTATGTAATAGGAAAGTGAGAGCTAACATCTGATTGGTTGCTATGAGCAACATCTCCACTTTTCCCAACCCGCAGCTTAATAAATCTGGCCCCAAATCTTAAATGCAGCAACTTATTCTTCTTTGGATATATTAATCAATAGGTCTGAGGGGTTTATAAAGAGTACACCATGCCTCCTATTAGGGTAAAGTGGAGTTTCCTTCAAACTGCCAGGAGACTTACCCCCTTTAGTCCATGTGGTTTTTTCTCACCCTGCCACAGTAGGCACTTAAAGGAAAGTTTTCTCATGTTCAATACTTTACGGCTGGAGACTTTTTTGTATTTTTATTTTTGGAATAAAGTGTGCTGTGCTTTATCATGCTGTAACCCATGGATATACATTATTGGTGGTTCTTCAGGAAGATCAGACTATGCTAAAAAAAAAACCCTTAACACATTTCTTCACTTCCAAAAGTGAAAGTATCACCTTCTGATAAAATCACTTCTGTAAATAAAGAAACGCATTAGGGTTAAAAGGTTAAACTAATTAGTGAAACGCGTGATTGATTACTCCACATATGAAGTAAGAGAGTATATGACAGTAGAGAGTAATTGATCAGACCCCATGTCATGGCAGATTCATTCTGATATCTAGACTGAGAATGTTTACAAGGGTGTAAATGCAGTGGCGCACACACAGCAGGTTTTCTGGTTGCCTCTTTTTGAAAATAAGCAATAAATGCTGGTGGCAATTGCTGTGAAGACTGCTGATAAAAGCAGAGTGGGTGAGTCAGTAACACCTGGTTCCGGAAATCTGCAGCCTCACACTGCCACCTGGCCAGGAGAAGAGGCTGCTGCAAGGTATCAGACGACTTCTAATATACCCTACATGTATTACGTGTGGGTTATATTAGGGATCAGGAGCAAACAGTATTAGAGAAGTTTCCTAACCATGTCTGAATAATAGTTTAAAGGTAAAGCTGGTCAGTATACTTTATGGGCCTGATCCAGACCTACGATGTAGCGCTGAGCAAACTAACGCTCAGCGTTACATCGTGGGACTCCCCCTGGCACTCCCCCTGCCCCAAGCCTAGTTACCCTCGCTTACGCTGGCTGAAGGCTACCCTAACTTCAGCCGGTGTAAGCGAGGGTAACTATGCTGGGACGGTGGCGTTAGTACGATAGTGCCGCCCTCCCACCCTCATTACCCTCCCTCCCCCTGCCTCCCTACACTAACTAGAGCATAGTAACGCTGGGGGACGGCCCCTCCAGCGTTACTATGCTGGTGCTACGATTGGGCGTTGCTGTAGTTACACCGGGCAGCATCTGCCCGGCGCATACTTAGATCGGCTTTTCAGCCAATCGTACGCTTAGCTCTGGATCAGCCCCTATGTGTTCAAAACGAAAAACATTTCCCTGCATACAAAGAAAAGAATAATTTTACTTGAAAATCAGCCGTGATTTCTCTTTTTTTCAAACTCACGCCTGCCTGTACACTTCCGATTTTAATGCATGAAAAACAGAATAAATGGGATAAATAAAATATCATGAACATGGTGAATGTTATTATTGTGGGTAACTATCTTCCCAAAATTGTTTGCTAAAACTGTAATGCTGCATCTTTGAATGTAGTATACATTTTTTGTTAAGCTACCATTTATAAAGCTGGAAAAAGCTTAATATTTAAAAAGTGTATAAAATAATATATCACTAAATTGCAGCTTAAAAAGGCATGATTAGGCCCTGAAGGGGGATAGTTTTGCAATTGCAATGTATTCATAAACAGAACCGCAACTATAAATTTTAGCCAATTCTCTCAATTTCCAAAGGTTACCGGTATATGGATGATTATTGTGTCCCTTAATCTTCAAAAATTATGTTTTTTTCTTCCCTTCTTCTATCTGTTTATGTTAATGAAGAGTTTCTTTCACATAGAAAAAAAAACAGAGACAGACCCTAGTGTGACACGTTTTCAAACAAATTAGTAAAAGCACTTCATGTATTGCACTCACGCTTTTCTCCTCTTGGATTGTAAGCTTATAGAAAATTGTGAAGTGTCCGGCCTCTTCTTCTTCTGTTGACGTGTTCTATAGGTTTGATGCTTCACACGGGTACATGGAAATATATAAAAAAAGGAAAAATTCCCCTAGTGTAATATGTTTTTCACAATGGTAGGGTATTAATCCAAAATACTCCTACTCACATTTTTTGCCTCTTGGGCTCTATGCATATAAATGGTATCTTTAATACAACCGGAGCTGTATATAGAGAGTTATGAGGTGTCCAGTCTCTCCTTCCTCCCTTGACGTGTCCTATAGAGTTAATACTCCACACGGGTACATAGAAATATAAAAAAGAAGAACTCCCCTAGTGTAATTTATTTCTCCACAATGGCAGGGTAATGATCTAAGTTCCTCCTACTCACATTTTTTGCCTCTTGGGCTTTATGCATATAAATGATATCTTTATCTCCAATACAGCAGGACTTCAGTTTATATAGGAAACAAATTATATTTATTAAAAGATTCATAAAATTTCATAAGACTTCATCCATAAAAAATAGGTGACAAAGATTTTTTTCGCATATAATGTTCGATATAAAACCCCTAACATGCAGGGTATTCAAATCCACAGAGATAGAAAAAACAAGGCATCGTGTAAAAAGATGTTAAAAAGGGCCCGATATAGTTACAACGATGTATTGATACTTGCAATCCTATGCCTCTGGGAAGTGTGTTCCTGCTCCACCGACGCGTTTCAACTGTCTGCCAGTCTTTATCAAGGTG